>CAWUFW010003225.1:1355000-1889607 GCA_963921515.1 Calotriton arnoldi
CCGATCCACTCTTGGATCCACCCGGACACTTTTCTCTTGGCCGCCAGCAGCACTTTGCAGCAGATCGCCATTCGAATCGACGACGAAACCCGACCCAGAAAGGCACCTATGCACCCGGCTTCCCTGGGTGAGGTAACACGAGTACTCCGGTGCTCCCGTGGGTAGAGACTCTTCAAAGTCCTAGATCTCAAAGGGTTTTGTCCTAGTCCTCTTTTAAGTGTCCCTTTTCTCTATTTTCCCGATCCCGACTTTCTCCATAGAAGTCAACGGCGTATCGCGGTTGTGTATTTACACTGCACGCGTCTCCCGTAGGTCCCCTGTGTCACTACCTTGGGTGGTTCCTTGTGGTCCAAGCACTTCTAGAGGCTCTAGGCCTAGTGTCTAGTTCAGTCGTGGTTCGCATACCACTTTATTGGTATATGGTTTGGTACGCCCCTAGGGCCCAAACGTGTATTTGTGCTATTACTGTGAATTAATAACTTATAACTTATGTACTTCGAACTCTAGCCTCATAAAGAGACTAGAGGGGTGTGTTTAGCAATAAATACATATTTTGAATATATACCTGGGGTGGTGCTCTTTCATTTGGTCACTCAAGAGATTATAGACTGGTAAAACAAGCTGCTTTACATTCCTTCAAGACTTAGCCTGAAGGCTGCTCTCCATAGCTACCACTAGGATAGCTTTCAATAAGGTTGTCTTTAACCTATCTCCAATAAGGGGTTGTTTGGACTGGTACAAGGTGCCCACTATAATTAGTGGACAGCATATGCCAGGCCAACTTCTCACATTGGTGTGCAGCGTGTGGGATTCCAGCTTGCTATTGTTTTACCAGATAATCTCAATTGAATTGATCAACTGAAAACCACTAAAGGTACCTAAGGTACATATAGTTTAAGCTTAGAATACAGTAAGTTCTACTGAACTTAGAGTTGTGTGTTAAGGGATAGCACAACCCTTTCTACAACTCAAGAGAGTTTAGTAGGCCGCACTAGAGTAGGTAGTGCATACACCACACCACACTAGTAATGTCTTTAAGGGCAGGATCCAAAGAATCCTTGCAGGAAGCCATTGAGCTTCCACCCTCCAAGTATGATACACTCCCATTCTTGGAATTGAGAGCTTTATGTAACTTGAGAAAAATAAGGACAGGCCAAAGTCCCACCACCCAACACCTCAAGGAGTTGTTGGTGGCTTATGACCTTAGTAAGCCCGTGGGGACTGAAGGGGTAGGAGCTGAGGGTGGGGCAGGAGAAGAGGAGGAGGCCAGGGGTACCAATACCCCCAGCCCCCCCTCTGAAACTGGCCAGGAGGGTGACAATGACCCTGACCTGGATAACCCGATCCCTCCTGTGGACGATGATGAGGATGATCAAGATGACACCCTCTTTGTCCCCCCAGGAAGGATTAAGAGTGTGCCCAGAAAGTCTAGATCTCCTTCTCCGGAGTCTAACCACTCTGGCACCTCTATAGGGAGCTCTGTCTCCTCTCACAGGAGGGAATCCTCTCATGAGAGGAGAGCCAGACTGGTCCAGTATGAGGAAACTCAGCTGGAAATCAGAAAAAGCAATTGGCTTTAGATAGGGAATCCCTAGATTTCCTTAGAGAGAGAAGAAAGTTGGGACTAGAGTCCCATGGTGGCAGCCATGTCCCTAGAGACAGGGAAAGGTCCTATGACCATAGGAACCTGAGCAAGATTATCCCTCCCTACCAGAGTGGGGATGATATCCACAAATGGATAACTGCATTAGAGAGGGCCTGTAAAGTACAGAAGGTCCCTCAAGAGCAGTGGGCAGCAATCTTGTGGCTCTCCTTTGCTGACAAAGGTAGAGATAAGCTCCTCACTGTTAGAGAGGAGGATGCTGATAATTACAAGGTCTTGAAGAGTGCTCTTATTGATGGGTTTGGCCTAACCACTGAACAGTACAGGTTGAAGTTCAGAGACACCCAAAAAGCACAGACTCAAGACTGGGTAGACTATGTGGATTGTTCTGCCAAGGCTCTGGAAGGCTGGTTGATGGGCAGTAAGGTGTGTGACTTCTCAGGATTGTACAATCTGATAATGAGGGAGCAGATTCTTAATAACTGTCAAAATCAGCTGTTGCATCAATACCTGGTAGACTCTGATCTGACCTCTCCCCAAGAATTGGGAAAGAAGGCAGACAAATGGGTCAGAACCAGGGTGAAGCAGAAGGTACAGAACCAAGGTGGGGAAACCAAGAAGCAAGATGCTAAGAACTCTGACAAGGGTGGGGAGAAGGGTAAAGATCAAAAGTCTTCATCAGGCCCCCAAAAATCTTCTTCTGGTGGGGATTCACAGTCTACCAAAGGGAAAGGCCAAAGAAAACCATGGTGCAAGGTCTGTAAGCAAAAGACCCACTGGACCAGTGATTGCACCAAGTCCAAAGACTCCAGTCCAGCACCCACCAATGCCCCTAAGGCACCTGTTCCCCCTAGTACAGTTGGTGGAAGTGCTCCAGCAAAGGGTTTAGTAGGGTTCACCCTGGGAACTGAGTTGGGCTCTGACCTAGTCAGAGAACTGACTCAGGCTGTGTTAGTCTGTGATGGAGGCATGGATGTGACCTCCACTGTGAGTCCCAGTAATCTGGGCAAGTACAGACAACAGCCTTTAATCAATGGACGTGAGGCTTTGGCATTTAGGGACACAGGGGCAAGTGTCACAATGGTGACACAAGACCTTGTGCTTCCTGGGCAAGTTATGCTTGGTGAGATGTACCAAGTGACCAATGCTAGCAATGTCAGAACAGACCATACTCTGGCAGTTGTTAACTTCTCCTGGGGAGGGGTAACTGGCCTTAAGAAGGTTGTGGTAAGTGCAAACCTACCAGTCGAATGCTTGCTTGGCAATGACTTAGAGACTTCTGCTTGGGCAGAAGTGGAGCTCAGGACCCATGCAGAAATGCTGGGGATCCCTGCAGATGTGTTTGCTGTGACCAGGTCACAAGCCAAAATGTCTAGCACTGAACAGGCCTTGGATTCTGGAAGAATGGACCAAGTGCCTTCCAAGAGGAGGAGTAGTCGGGTTAAGGCAGTGCCTTCCCCTTGGCTCAGGAGGAAGATCAGTCCCTTGAGGGGATGATCTCAGCCCTGAAGAAGGAACTGTCCCAGAGGAACTTGAACCTGACCAGGTTGAGTTCTTGGGGACAGGGGGACCTTCTAGGGCAGATCTGAGCCAGGAGCAGCAGAGCTGCCCCTCCCTTGAACCCCTCAGACAGCAAGCTGCTGCTGAGGCTGCTGGGAAAGCTAGTGGTCCCCATACAGTGTATTGGGATGATGGACTCCTGTACTCAGAGAGTAGAGACCCCAAGCCTGGTGCTACCAGGAGGTTGGTAATACCTCTGAAGTTCAGGGGCTTCCTATTGACCCTAGCCCATGATATTCCCTTAGCAGGTCACCTGGGCCAGAACAACACTTGGGACAGAATTGTCCCTCACTTTCACTGGCCCCACATGTCTGAAGACAGTAAGGAGTTTTGTCGCTCCTGTGTAACCTGCCAAGCCAGTGGCAAGGCAGGTGGCACTACTAAGGCCCCCCTGATACCACTACCTGTGGTGGGGGTGCCCTTTGAAAGGGTAGGGATTGACATTGTTGGTCCCAGGGATCCCCAAACAGCCTCTGGGCACAGGTTTATCCTGGTGGTAGTGGATCATGCCACCAGGTACCCAGAAGCTATTCCCCTCAGGACCACTACAGCACCTGTGGTGGCAAGGGCCCTCCTGGGAATTTTCTCAAGAGTGGGCTTTCCTAAGGAGGTAGTATCAGACAGGGGTGCTAACTTCATGTCTGGGTACTTAAAAGCAATGTGGAAGGAGTGTGGAGTGACTTACAAGTTCACCACACCCTATCACCCACAATGCAATGGTTTAGTTGAGAGATTCAACAAAACCTTGAAGGGCATGATTAAAGGGCTCCCAGAAAAGCTTAGGCATAGATGGGACATACTCTTGCCCTGCCTTTTATTCGCATATAGGGAGGTGCCTCAGAAGGGGGTTGGTTACAGCCCTTTTGAACTTCTGTTTGGCCACCCTGTGAGGGGTCCACTGTGCTTGGTGAAAGAAGGATGGGAGTTACCTCTCAAGCCCCCAAAGCAAGATATAGTGGACTAAGTACTTGGTCTCCGCTCCAGGATGGCTGAGTACATGAAAAAGGCAACCAAAAACCTTGAGGCTAGCCAGGAACTTCAAAAGGCCTGGCATGACCAAAAGGCTGTTCTGACTGTTTACCAGCCAGGACAGAAGGTGTGGGTGTTGGAGCCAGTGGCCCCAGCAGCTCTCCAAGATAAATGGAGTGGACCCCACACTATTGTTGAGCAGAAGGGTGAGGTCACTTATTTAGTAGACCTAGGAACACCCAGGAGTCCCCACAGGGTTCTCCATGTCAACAGGTTAAAACCATATGTGGACAGGGCAGACATGGGCTTGCTCATGGCTACTGATGAAGGGCAGGAGGAAGAGAGTGACCCACTCCCTGACCTGCTCTCACAGAACCCTGACGATGGGTCAGTTGATGGTGTAGCCTTGGCAGGCAGCCTCACTACCCAGCAACAAACTGATTGCAGGCAAGTCCTCAATCAGTTTAGACATATGTTTTCACTGACACCCAGTCAGACCACCTGGTGCACTCATGAAGTGGACACTGGGGACAGTCTGCCTATTAAAAACAAGATTTATAGGCAACCTGACCATGTCAGGGACTGTATCAGGACTGAAGTCCAGAAAATGTTGGAATTGGGAGTTATTGAACCCTCAGATAGCCCTTGGGCTAGTCCAGTGGTCCTTGTACCGAAACCTCACACCAGTGGTGGAAAAAGAGAGATGAGGTTTTGTGTGGACTACAGGGGTCTCAATGCAGTCACTAGGACTGATGCCCATCCAATACCCAGGGCAGATGAGCTCATAGATACTTTGGCCTCTGCCAAATATCTCAGCACATTTGACCTAACAGCTGGCTACTGGCAGATCAGACTAGCTGATACTGCAAAGCCCAAAACAGCCTTCTCAACCCCTAGTGGGCATTATCAATTTGTGGTGATGCCCTTTGGTCTGAAGAATGCACCTGCCATTTTCCAGAGGTTGGTAAATACAGTTCTCACAGGACTGGAAGCCTATAGTGCAGCTTATCTAGATGATATTGCTGTCTTTAGCTCCACCTGGGAGGATCACCTGGTCCACCTCAGGAATGTTTTACAGGCCCTGCAAAAGGCAGGCCTGACTATCAAGGCCACTAAGTGCCAGATAGGGCAGAGTCAGGTTGTGTACCTGGGCCACCTTGTGGGTGGAGGCCAGGTTCAACCTTTGCAGAGCAAGATCCAGACCATCATGGACTGGACTGCTCCCACTACCCAGACTCAGGTGAGAGCCTTCTTAGGCCTGACTGGGTACTATAGGAGATTTGTCCAGGGGTATGGATCAATAGTGACACCCCTGAATGACTTAACTTCTAAGAAAATGCCCAAAAAGGTTCAGTGGACAGTTAGCTGTCAAAAGGCATTTGATGACCTCAAGCAGGCCATGTGCACTGCTCCAATTCTGCAGAGTCCTGATTACTCCAAAAAGTTCATTGTTCAAACTGATGCATCTGAATTGGGGGTAGGGGCTGTACTGTCACAATTGAATGAAGAAGGTCAGGATCAGCCAGTAGCTTTCATTAGCAGAAGGCTGACCCCTAGAGAGAAACGTTGGTCAGCCATAGAGAGGGAGGCCTTTGCTGTGGTCTGGGCTCTGAAGAAGTTGAGGCCATACTTGTTTGGTACACACTTCCTGGTTCAGACAGACCATAAGCCCCTCTTATGGCTAAAACAAATGAAGGGTGAAAACCCCAAACTGCTTAGGTGGTCCATTTCCTACAGGGGATGGACTTTACAGTGGAACATAGGCCTGGGAGTAACCATGCGAATGCAGATGGACTCTCTAGGTATTTCCACTTAGAACATGAAGACTTAACTGGGCAAGGTTAGTTTAATGTCCCTACGTTTGGGGGGTTGTGTAGGAGAGTAGGATCTGCTTCACATGGGTACCCCCACTTTTTGCTGATGCTTCACTGTTTTTCGACATTAGTCTGGCTGGGGCCCTGCTAATCAGAACTCCAGCCTAGCTGCTTCCTCTCTAAAATGGTTTCCATGTGCCTTAGGCACATCACTGATTGGGATCTGGAGTGCCCTTATAAGTCCCTAGTATATGGTATACTATGTACCAAGGGCATAGGTACCTCAGAGGCCTGCCAGGGGCTGCAGCATGTATTATGCCACCCCTGGAAGGCCATCCAAACTGACACCACAGGTCTGCTACTGCAGCCTGGGTAAGGTGGTGCATGCACCCCTTACTGTGATATAGGTTACCTATATCACTAAATACATACACACATATAAACCTATAAGTCACTCCTAAGGTAGGCCTTATCAATCCTAAAGGCAGAGTGCATGGTTCCTATGTGAGAGGGTGCCCCTGCATGAGCAGGGCCCCTCTGCAGCGTTCGGAGACCATCTCTGATGCTGTTTGTAGTGCAGCCTGACCATATACTCTTAAGCGCATTATATCCTCGCGGTAAAATGCTAACTTTGGAATGGCTGCACCTAAACATGTCGTATTTGGTGTCAAACATCTTGGAATACTACCCCCCCGCCAATCCTGGTGGCGGGGTAGCATTCCACCCTTCTAGAGGGAAAGACATGTTAACTCTGACTAGTCCGGTAACTTCTTTCCAGAGCCCTGGCATCACAAAATGGATGCTGCTGCCACAGACACGAGTCTGGCCTCCTGCTGCTGGACGAAACTCCGGCAGGGGAGGCCTGGACAATAGGTTTCCTGTCCCAGGGAGGTGTGACCACCTCCCCAGACAGGATAATGTGTTTTGGGGCTGGGCGGGAGCACTTTCGGGTGCTTTGAAGTCCTGCACTGGGGGCACATTTGGTGTCCCTGTGCATACCCCAGTTCAAACCGGATCAGGGGCTTGCAGCCCCTGCTTTGGCGCGAACTGGACAAAGGGAAAGGGGTGTAGCCACCCCTCTGCCCAGACCCACCCATAGGTGGGGCCACAGAGTAGTCCAACCCCTATCTTTAGTATAAAGATAGGAACCCAGTCCTTAGGACTTTAGATTATCCCTGGACGAAACTCTGAAACTGAATCCTGGACCTTCGACGCTCTACTCACGATTAGAGGACTGAAGAATCTCCCTTGGGGTCAAGGAGTGACTCCCCTGCTTGGCAGGCACCAAAGAAGCATCTGTCCGGTTCGCATTTCTGAAGCTCCCGTCGGACGCCGAAGTCATCGCATCACCAGAGGTGGATTCTCAGACTTCCCGAGGCTACTCCTGAGTCCTCAGCAAAGCTGAGGCCCGTGGCTATCGTGGGTGACTTGAGACCGTGACCCCTGGACACCGAGCACATTTGCAAGTGCATCCTCTTCTGGGTATCCCAAGAAGTCGTGCTTTGGGCTCCCAGTAGCCCTAGCCTCCAGCACCACCTGCACCGAAGATCACTGGCCCCCACTCCACGAGTGTCCTGTAAGCCAGATCCACGTGCGGCGTCACGAGGCTCCTTCGCGGCCGCTAGCCCGTTGGCTAGTAGCCCTTAACAAAGGCCAATCCTTTTCTTACTTGGCATCCTGGTTGCTACAGGCCTGCCCTCACTTACCTTCGCTGGGTGAGTTCTACAGACCTTGCTGGTCTGCACCATCGACGATCTACATCTTCACCAAGACTTGCCGTTGCCAAGGCTTGTTGGGTCCAATCCGGTCGCCGACACCTCAGCACTCGACAGACATCGTGTACCAGCCCGAATCCTGCTCCTGGTCGCCGACAACACCTCCTGGACCTCGTGGCTGAAGAGTCAAGACAACCGTCAACGCACCTGAAGCACTCGACATCGGTGGGCATCTGTCCATCGCCTTCCTGGTCACTGGCTAGTGACCCAGACTCTGTCCCCTCTGCTTTCAGGTTCTTCAGAACTCCGATCCACTCTTGGATCCACCCGGACACTTTTCTCTTGGCCGCCAGCAGCACTTTGCAGCAGATCGCCATTCGAATCGACGACGAAACCCGACCCCGAAAGGCACCTATGCACCCGGCTTCCCTGGGTGAGGTAACACGAGTACTCCGGTGCTCCCGTGGGTAGAGACTCTTCAAAGTCCTAGATCTCAAAGGGTTTTGTCCTAGTCCTCTTTTAAGTGTCCCTTTTCTCTATTTTCCCGATCCCGACTTTCTCCATAGAAGTCAACGGCGTATCGCGGTTGTGTATTTACACTGCACGCGTCTCCCGTAGGTCCCCTGTGTCACTACCTTGGGTGGTTCCTTGTGGTCCAAGCACTTCTAGAGGCTCTAGGCCTAGTGTCTAGTTCAGTCGTGGTTCGCATACCACTTTCTTGGTATATGGTTTGGTACGCCCCTAGGGCCCAAACGTGTATTTGTGCTATTACTGTGAATTAATAACTTATAACTTATGTATTTCGAACTCTAGCCTCATAAAGAGACTAGAGGGGTGTGTTTAGCAATAAATACATATATTTTGAATATATACCTGGGGTGGTGCTCTTTCATTTGGTCACTCAAGAGATTATAGACTGGTAAAACAAGCTGCTTTACATTCCTTCAAGACTTAGCCTGAAGGCTGCTCTCCATAGCTACCACTAGGATAGCTTTCAATAAGGTTGTCTTTAACCTATCTCCAATAAGGGGTTGTTTGGACTGGTGCAAGGTGCCCACTATAATTAGTGGACAGCATATGCCAGGCCAACTTCTCACAGGCGCACATTGTTGAGAGAGCGTGGAAGAGCACGAGGAACGCTAGGTTCCAGCTGGTTCACTTTTTTATACTGCATAGGGCATATCTAACCCCGGCCAAAATAAATAAGTATTTTAAAACAGACACTGCCCAGTGCCCGCGCTGCCACCTAGAGTGGGCAGAGTTTAGCCACATGATGTGGAGCTGCCCACAATTGGGTACCTATTGGGAGGAGGTAACGGAATTGCTGTGCGACACCACGGACCGACGACTTGAAGCCGACATGGGTACCTGCTTACTACACTGGTTCCCGCACACCTCCAAACTGAAGGTCACGAGTAAATTCTGGGATCTGGGACAGCTGCTAGCTAAAAGAGAGATAACGGCACACTGGAAATCGAGAGATGGGCCTACTGTGGTGAGGTGGAAGGCGGAATTGATTAAATGGGCAACGAGCGAAAGCACAGTTAGGTATCAGCACGCCAGGCGGGCAGATAATGAAAAGGCACTGGAGACTGCAAGGGCATGGGAGGCGCTAGTGACAGCACTGCAGGCCCCGGAGGAAGATACAGAGGGGGATTCAGCCCCGGAGATATAGAAAGGGAGGTGTTGGACGGCGATGGGCGGTGTGGGCACCCCCGAGACAAGCATGTTGTGCAAACACTGTACTAGAGCAATGAGGAGCGAGGGCGTATTGAGAGGAGTCGACCATGTAGAGTATTGCAGCGGGAATAGCTGAGGTGGATCGATTAGACACTCGAAGAAGGACACACCGGTGGAGGGGGTGGGGTGGGAGGGGGTGGGTAAAGGGTTATTTTATTTTATTAGCCATATTACCCGGTTCTCCTGGAGCGGATAGATGTTGCTGAATAGCAAGAGAAGGACCGCTCCCTGACAGTAATTTGAAGGAGGGGGGGAGGGGAAGGAGCGGCTCATATGGGGAACGTCAACATATGCTAAGAATGAGGAGAGAATGAGGAGGGATTGGATGGGTGGAGGGCCGACCGCAGGGAGTGGTATTGCATATACGTAATATGGCATATATGTTTGTTGTTGTGCGAGACGATAATTAATAAAAACAAGTTACAAAAAACGAGCAGTGATCGGAATGCCTACAGCATGTTCTCAAGTCCTGTGCTCCAGCAAGCATCCTTCCTAGAAAAACTCTTTCAAAAGGCTTGCCTTAGATATGCGAAGCTGCACTCAGCACCGTGACACAGCCGGCGTCCAACATTTCAGACCTGGCATTTGAAACCCCTACGCATTCTGAAAAGGTCACGGAATGGCGGCCGCATTTCCTTTTCTACTGGTAAGCACGAAAGCCCTGTGAAGGCTGGAGCTGTGTCGTGTTGTGTGAACCTGTGCCGATCAGATCGGCAAAAAATGCCATTTTTGTTATGAACACAAACACGCTCGACATACACCAGCCTGAAAGAGTACATGTAAACCCGCGCGCGCACGTACGTGTAGAATATTTTGAAAAGTTGAAGCAAAATGCCTGATCTGCAGAACGTAGAGCTTTGTCGTTGTTGACCCAGATAGGGATGTAGTTACTTTATGCTCATCATATAAATGGGGATCTGCACTCAACAGCAAAATGATTTTTATCTCATTTTATGAACCACATTTGCAGGCTCTGATAACTTTAGGTTGTGAAACAGAACCAGAAGAAGTAATACATTTTAATACTCAAAACCTGCTACACTATATCATGTTATGTATACACTGATACGTTAAAAGAATAATTCACGTGCCTATTACAAAAAAAACATTTATGGCTTAAAAGATTTACCATGCTACTACTCAAATGTTTCAGCTGCATAGAAATAACTTTCTTTCTCTTCTATGTCCTTTTCGTTTTAAAGTCTTACATTTTGCTGCCTAAACATTAGTTGGAAATAAAAAAAAACTGGATGATAGAAGAACTGTATCCACTGGCTATTAGCAGTATGGAAAATGTTAGTTTGCTCGCAGACATTTTTGCTTACATGTTTTTTCTGCAACGCACTGGATACGAAATCTTTTAGACTTGAGTATAATTCTATCTTCAGTTATAATCACTTCATGAAACAAGAAACGAGTCAGTAGTCATGTAACAGGTCAAGGGAGCCTCGGGGTCGAACAAGTTGGGAAACCACTGTGCAGTTCTAATCTTTGATTAGTTTTATGTCTGTGAATTTCACATCTAGAAACAGATGGAGAATGGGCCAGACATCTCTGCAACTATTTCTATAATTTTACCTTCAAAATCCTTCACGTGCCACCTAATGGTATATGAGATCAAAGTCTCAGTGCTACCTTTACCACTCCCCATCTTGCCAGCTATTTGGAATTTTACTTTTTCCAGAATTTTCAAATATGAAGTCATTTATTTTGGTTGGATATACAGAGCTCGAACCCTGTTGCATTTTGGTTGGAACCCAATTATAGGTTTCCATTGGAGCCAACTGTAATTACCAGTTTTCAGGTTTCAACTTTGGCAGAGAATGATGTATTAATCAGTGGACTCGTGTAGGGTGCTGTTAATTAATGTCCGGCATCATTACAAACCTGTATGTCACGAGAATGAGGTTGACTTTAGCACTGAACAGTACTATTGTGTCTTGACATCACTGAGGCAGAGAAACGTTTCCTTCATCCAGAATTAGATCAGGTTCAGTTTATTCTTAGGGTGACCGTGTTCGCAGGTTTGTGTCAAGCAGAGATCGAAATAGATGACATCAGCAAACAATTGGTGGTGTTCATTGATTACCAGTCCAGGTCAGAACATAAATAGCATACAGTGGATCCATGGAGTATATCAGGTAATAATATATTGGCGGCTTTGAATGACTTGATTCTGTTTTGTTAGCCATTTTATACAGGATTATAAAATCTTGTATCTAAATTGCTTGTACATTCGAGCATAGCTTCTTGATCTACAATGTCAGACTGCTTTAGTGGGGTTAAGGAATATCAGTGAATCATATAATTTTCATCTTCCAAGGAGACATGAAAACCCTCTCTGCCGTCTGGTTCGGTCTCTACTCCTCACAGTCTGTGTTTTGTCTTGCTTTTTGTAGGCATATGGAAGGTGGCAACAGAGCTAATTCAAAGCCTTTGCTCCTTTTAGTCCATTAGTTCAATTGTTTGTAATACCTGCGTCAAAGGTGCACATATTAGGGGAACGGGGATGGTGTGGTTCTGTTCAATATTGTCTTGTAATTATTCACAGTTCTGACACTGAAGAATTAAAAAGGTCTTTGCTGTGATTTGAGTCATGCAAGGTACATTTATTGGAGAATCTAGAGTAATCAATTTCTCAGAGAATGCTATTTTTTTCCTTCACTTAGTTGACTACTTTATCAATGCAGTTGGAGTTATATGCTCTTTGCTCAATATCTTACTTTCTCAAAAAAGTCAAAAAATACTGTGGTCTTTCCAAGGGTCAGAATGTGACCCGACCCCTACAACATGATAAAATTGGCTTCATCCCCAAAGGCCACCTTTAATTTTCATGTAAGGTTTTACTATATCACAAAACAGTACAGAATCCTCGGGTCTATGAAAACCAGAGATCAAAAGGTGTGATAAATCACTACATAGTTTGAAAGCATGAAAGTATAAAATACAGAACCAAATGACTAGGTGCCACAGATCTATCTATGGGCACTTCCCTTTTCAGGACGAAATCCCTCACTCACCATAGGTGACATGCTTCATCATTTGGGATTCTCCTCCCAGAGGAAAAGCATAGTTCCTCTGAGGGCTACAACCCCCTCTCTGAGAGGGAGGAGCTCAGGGATGTTTTAAATAACTAATAGGATATTGTAAATCCACATATGAAGAGACAGCTGTGTGAATGAGGGTGCAGCGCAACAAAAAATTGATAAATGTGAAAATAGTGAAGTTAAAACTAGCTAAAGAGCGCAAAACAGATATTTTATTCAGATACGCCCCTTGCCAGGATTAAAAACGTGTACCAGCGGTATGAATTTAAACCGCAAAGGTAAAGTAGAAAATAGTGGTCAACATGTTTCAGCCATACACCTAATTGTAGGCAGGGCTTTCATCAGGACCTTTAAAGCTGCTGCTATCTCAGTGTAAGTGCTATAACAAAAAGGATATAAAGACAGAAAATCTTCTCAATCTGTCCATTCCAGAAGGAAGGATTACCCGCCACTGCTGGGTAAGCAACCACACCTCTACCTGGCGACAGCTCAGGAAAGGGGCACCGCTCTCTCCGTCGGTACACCGGGGCTTGCAGAGCCTGCAGCCGGAGGGGATTGAATCCTGTGAGGTCTTTAAATTTCCCTAGGACCCTCTGGCGTTG
This sequence comes from Calotriton arnoldi, assembly GCA_963921515.1. Classification (NCBI taxonomy): domain Eukaryota; kingdom Metazoa; phylum Chordata; class Amphibia; order Caudata; family Salamandridae; genus Calotriton; species Calotriton arnoldi. The sequence continues at coordinate 1,368,051 of CAWUFW010003225.1, forward strand.
AACTGTTCTTTGTTTGGTAGGTTTTACTATATGACACAGACAATGCACCAATGGCATGCAAGTTAAATGCTACCTGTGTACTGTAGCACATATTGTGTCATTGTTAGACCTAGCATTCTTGGCGTGGGTCTCCCTTCCATTTTTTGAGGATGCCTCCAATGTTATTGATCTGTTTTGCTGGTTTAGATGCTTTGGGCACTGTGCCACTGCTATTCAGTGCCACAGTGCAAGTGCTCCCTATGATAAATTGTGTTATGTATTAGTGACTCCATGATTGGATGATTGGTTTACTTGTCAGTCCCTAGTACAGTGCACAGAGTGTGCCCAGGGCTGGTAAATCCAATGCTGCTGGTGGGCTTGCAGCACTGGTTGTGCCACCCACAGAAGCAGCTTGTAAAGTGTGTCTCAGGCCTGCCCTTGCAGAGCCTGTGTGCAGCCTAGGGCTGCCATGTCGACTTGGTGAGTGCACCCACTTACCAGTCCCTAAACCTTCCCTTTAATACATGTTGGTCACCCCTAAAGTAGGCCCTGGGGCAGGGTGCATTGTAAGTATAAGGTAGGACATGCCCTGGTGTGTGTGGCATGTCCTAATAGTGAATTACAGCCATTTTCGTTTTTCACTATTGCAAGGCTACCTGTTCCCCATAGGCCAGAATGGGCAGTTTTGATTATTACACCTTATAATCCTAACTGACCCAGGGAACATGGTAGAGAAACGAATTTAGTATGCCTGAACTCCTCAGAATGATAAAATACATCTTTTAGTGAAGTTGGTTTTAACATTGTGTTTGAAAATACCACTTTTAGAAAGTAGGTATTTTTTTGCCTAAACCTTCCAAGCCTGCCTCTGCTAGGTTGTGTATTCCTTGTCTGGAGTTTGAGTGACAGGGGCTGGGGGTGGCTCCAGGAGACAGGGTGAGTCAGCACAGGGCTGAATAGAGAGATCTGCATCCAGAGTGGAGGGAGGAGTTGCACCTGGGTCTGAATAGGGCTGTGCCTGCCTTCCACAATGCTGGCTCCCCCTCCTGCTGGGCGGCTGAGGACTCTGCCCCACATTCTGAAAGGAAAGAAGGAGTCCTGTAAACAAAGTGCTCCAGGACTGACCAGAACTGGTTTTGGACTAGGCAAAGGCCTCTCTGCCTTCAGAGAACAAAGAGAAAAGGTGTATAAAAGGGGACCCAGACCCCTAGGAAATTAGATCACTTTTGGGAAACAAGAAGAAACCTTTGCTGAGGAGCGAACCAAGAAGAAACTGAGGAGAAGACTATCCCTAAGCTAGAGGGATCTGCCTGCAGTGGTTGCCTGACTGCCAAAGAAAGGAGAAGGAAACTTTGTGTGTACTTTCATCAACTTGTGAAGGAACTCCAAGGGCTTGATTTCAGAGCTTGCCTCCTGCTGAAGTCTCAGGGACAACAGACTTCACCCACCAGCTCCCCTGTATTCCCTTGCTGGGAATTTGGACCTTCTGACACACTTGCATGTCGCTGGGAGCTGGAAGCGTGACTCAAGACGAAGAAGCGTGTCGCCGCCGCAGCCGCTGCTTCTCGCATCGCCGGAGAAGAGTGTCGACGTCGCATCAGACGCTGGCGCATCCCCGAAGAAGCGCGCCGCTGACACCCTCGCATCCTTCGAAGCGCCTCGCAGCACCGGAGAAAAGTGTCGCCGTCGCATCAGACGCCGTCGCATCCCCGGGGCAGAGAATCGACCTCGCATCAGACGCCGACGCATCGCAACACGAGGCGCCCCGCATCCCAGGAGAAGATCGTCGACCTCGCATCAGACGCCGTCGCATCGCCAGGGAAGCGTGTCGCAGGGTCTGTCGCGACTCCAAAGATTCATCAAAATCGCCGAACGGCCGTTGGGCGTGCACGTATCACCCCTTCATTGTCGCAACATCAAGAAGATGCCATTTTGTTTCTTTGCACCAGATCTTCATCGCATCACGGCGCTGCTTGTCGCATCGCCACAGAAGCGCAGTAAGAAACCGACGTATCACCTCCCCACCCCGAGAAGAACCAACGCATCACCGTCCCCTGCGCATCAGTAGGGAACCAACGCATCACCGTTCTTGCGTGTAAGGAACCGACGCATCACCTTCCCTGCACCACTTTTGTTGTATCGCGTTACGCATCTCAGGTACATTGAACGCAAAGTGTCGCATTTCCATTTTAAGAGACTCAAGCTAATTCTACCATTTTTAAAGTACAGTATTGTGGATTATTTTTGTCGTTTATGGTCTTGTGGTAAATCTATATAAAAGATACTTATTTTTATAATACAACCTGTGTGGTGTCCATTTGTAGTGTTGTCACTGGATTACTGTATGTGTTCACAAATGCTTTACACACTGCCTCTGAACTAAGCCTGTCTGCTCGTGCCAAGCTACCAAGGGGGTGAGCAGGGGTTATTATTAGGAGTGTACCCCCTTACCCTGACTAGACGCAAGGGTCCCTATTTGGACAAAGGTACCTACCTCTGCCAACTAGAGACCCCCAAATCTAACATTGGTGGCAGCGGTGGGATTCTGGACTTGCATTTGTGACTCATGTACAGTGATTGGTGAACACTACCTAGTGAGTGCAGACCAAAACGCGACCAAATACTTTTGGTAGATTGTTTTTTCTGGTATTTTCTATTTTTGCAAAGAACTGCCAAGTTTAGCCACCATGAGTAAAACAGCATCCATAGCATCTGTTGATAATGATTGGGAAGAGGAGAAACTGGAATGCTACACCATTAACCAGCTCAAGCACTTCTGCAGAAGGTTACAGTTTCTATGACCGGAATCACCAAGAAGGATGATTTCCAAAAGGCGCTGAGGGCCTGGGTTGAAGCAAGGAATACCCCCGAGAATGAGGAGGGGGTTGAGAATGCAGATGAGCAGCTGGATGGGCCAGTGGGACCAGGGGAGAGGAGAGCACCTTCCCCCGTAGGTAGCAGTGTTTCTGCCAGAGGTCTGTCCCCAGAAGAGCTGGAGGACAGAGAAAAGAGTAGGATGCATGAGATGGAGCTAACCAAGCTCAAGTTAAAGGGGCAGTTGGAATTTGAATTGCAATCTAGAAAGTTGGATTTAGAAGAGAAAAGAATGGATCAGGAGCATGAAAAAAGTTTGAGGGAGATGGAGTTCAGAGCCAAGAATTTAGAGATTACTCCCTCTGGTGGCAGCACACCGTCCGTGCCTGTTGAGGCTAGGGTGTATATTCCTAAGGATGTGGTTAAGGAGTTTTTTAAGAATGATGATATTGGGCAATGGTTCAAGGCCTATGAGGTAGCCATGACTTCCCACCGGGTCCCTGAGAAGGATTGGGGAGCGGGGTTGTGGGGTCGGTTCCTTAGTGAGGGGCGGGATACCTTGTTGGACTTGCCCTCTGAAGTCTATAATTCCTACAGCCACATGAAGAATGCATTGATGACCAGGTATGGGTTGACTCCTGAACTCTATAGGCAGAGGTTCAGGAACTGTAAGAAGATTGAACACAGTACCTGGGTTGAGTATGTGACCTTTTTTTGCAGAGCCTTGGATGGTTGGGTAAAGGGTAGCAAAGCAAATGATTTTCAGGCGCTCTTTGATTTGATTGCATGGGAGCACTTGTCCAGTAATTGTTTTCCTGAGCTACGCCAGCACCTGATTGACAGTAGGCTGACTAACCCTAGGCAGCTTGCTGAGGAGGCGGACCGCTGGGTGAGCACCCAGGTCCACAAGGGTCACGTGGGAGACTCCGCCAAGGGTGGGCAGGGTCCCCAGCAGAGGAGTGGGGGGACAAGGGTAAACAGAGGGAGTTCCAGAAAGGGCCCCAAAGTAAACCCCAAGGGAACCAAGGGAAAGGTTCCCAGCCTCCCCTGAGAATAAGCACGGGGCCCCGACAGGTCCACCTGTTCATAGGGGACCCCTGGTGTGCTATAAGTGTGGCGCCCTGGGCCACAGGGCCAATGATCCCCATTGCCCTTTGTTTGGAAAGCCAGCACCCCCTGGTGCAGTCCCCCGGCAGTTGGCTAGTGTAGCCCTGGGGGAGGAGGTGGGTGCCCAAGGTGGGCGGGATCCTGTAGTATTGTCCCTTGTCTCATTAGGAGACTCTGAGATGGTCCCTAGGACCCAACTGCCTGAGAACACTAAGAAGTACAGGCAGTGGGTGACCATCAATGGCCATAGGGTGGAGGCTCTGAGAGACACAGGAGCCAGTGTGACAGCTGTCAAGTGTCACCTGGTGTCTAAAGAGCAGGTGGTCCCTGATGCATTCTATCCAGTTGTTGCCGCTGACAACACAGAGAGCCACTGCAAGGTGGCTCAGGTTCCCTTTGAGTGGGGGGGGTCTCTGGTACTTTTCAAGTAGCTGTGAGGCCAGCCATGCCTGTTGACTGTTTGTTAGGGAACGATTTGGAGAGCTCCCCTTGGGCTAAGGTGGAGCAGAGTGCTCATTTGAAGATGTTGGGCTTGCCTGATTGGGCGTGTGTGACCACCCGGTCCATGGCAGCCAGAGGTGTTCAGGAGGACCTGGAGCCTGAGAGGGAGGCCCAGGTGCCTGCCGGAGAGAGAAGGGGGCGCGGGAAACCGGCCCCAAAGTTCCCACGGTCCAGGAGGAGGCAGACCCTGAGGGGGATGCCCTGGAGCCTACAGGGGAACAGGTAGCTGAACTGGGGGACCTGCCTGCGCTGACCCATTGGCAGCAAGATGGAGGACCCTCCAGGGAGGAGTTCTGCGAGGAGCAGAACAAGTGCCCTTCTCTCATTGGTCTGAGGCAACAGGCCACAGACCAGGCAGCAGGTGATCAGTCTGGATCACATTGGATCTACTGGGAGAATGGTCTCCTGTATAGCGAGCCTAAGGTTGCTGAGCCTGGGTCAGCCCATGTGCTGGTGGTACCCCAGCGCTTCAGAGCCTTCCTACTGGGTTTGGCTCATGATGTGCCTTTAGCAGGACATCTGGGGCAGGACAAGACCTTTGAAAGGCTTGTCACCCATTTCTTTTGGCCCCAGATGCGCAGGAGTGCCTCCACTCACTGCAGGACCTGTCAGACTTGCCAGGCAAGTGGAAAGAGTGGGAGGAAGCAGAAGGCTCCTCTCCAGCCATTGCCTGTAGTCAGCACCCCCTTTGAACGGGTAGGTATTGACATTGTGGGGCCACTGGACCCCAAGACAGCCATGGGCAACAGGTTCATCCTGGTCTTGGTGGACCACGCCACCCGGTACCCTGAAGCCATCCCTCTGAGGACAGTGACGGCCCCCGTGGTGGGACGGGCACTGATGGGAATTTTCTCACATGTGGGGTTCCCTCAAGAGGTGGTGTCTGACAGAGGTACTAACTTTATATCCAAGTATATGAAGTCCCTGTGGCAGGAGTGCGGTGTAACGTACAAGTTCACCACTCCTTACCACCCCCAAGGAAATGGGTTGGTTGAGAGATTCAACCGGACCCTGAAGGGCATGATTATGGGTCTGGAAGAACCCATGAGGCGTAAGTGGGACGTCCTCTTGCCATGCCTTCTTTTTGCATACCGTGAGGTGCCACAGAAGTCTCTAGGGTTCAGCCCCTTTGAGCGTCTGTATGGTCACCCAGTGAGAGGACCTCTGAGTTTGGTCAAGGAAGGCTGGGAGCAATGTCCCAGGAAACCTCCCCAGGATGTATATAGCTACATGTTGGCCTTCAGGAACCAAACTAGGCATTTCAGGCAACTTGCTGAGGCAAATCTGGAAGCCAGCCAGGAGGAAATGAAGCGGTGGTACGACCAGAATGCCACTCTGGTTGAGCTTCAACCTGGTCAGAAAGTGTGGGTCATGGCCCCAGTGGAGCCCTGTGCGCTCCAGAATAAGTGGACCGGACCCTTTGAGGTGGTGGAGTGCAAAAGTCCTGTTACCTACTTGGTGGACATGCGGTCTCCCAGGAACCCCTTGCGGGTCCTGCACGTCAACCACCTGAAGCCCCACTTGGAGAGGTCCCAAGTGGGCATGCTCTTAGCTACAGATGCTGGGATGGAGGAGGAGACCGAGCCTCTTCCTGACCTCCTGTCAGCCCAAGAGCAAGATGGATCAGTGGAGGGTGTGAACCTCTCTACCTCCCTGACACCTGAGCAGCAAGGGGACTGTCGCCAACTGTTGGGGCAGTTTCCTGACCTGTTCTCCCTGGTTCCTAGTGTCACTGACTGGTGCGTCCATGATGTGGACACTGGGGACAGTCTTCCTGTCAAGCACAAGGCTTACAGGGTGACTGACAGGGTGAGAGCTTGCATCAAGGAGAAGGTCTCCAAGATGTTTGCATTGGGGGTAATTGAGTCCTCTCACAGCCCTTGGGCCAGCCCAGTGGTCTTGGTCCCAAAGGCTGCCACGCCCGGTGCCACACCCGAACTCTGGTTCTGTGTGGACTACAGAGGACTCAATTCCGTCACCAGGACTGACGCACACTCCATCCCCAGAGCTGATGAGCTCATAGATCGGTTAGGGGCTGCCCAGTACCTCAGTACGTTTGACTTAATGTCTGGGTACTGGCAGATCGCCTTGACTGATGGGGCAAAGGAGAGGTCAGCATTCTCCACACCAGATGGGCACTACCAATTCCGGGTGATGCCCTTTGGGATGAAGAATGCCGCTGCCACCTTTCAGAGGTTGGTCAACCAGGTGTTGGCTGGACTGGAGGAATTCAGTGCCGCCTACCTGGATGACATCGCAGTGTTCAGCACCAGTTGGGAAGAACATCTGCGCCACCTCTGGGAAGTGTTGATGGTTCTGCGGAGGGCAGGCCTCACGATCAAGGCGAGTAAGTGCCAGATCGGGCAGGGTTCCGTGGTGTACTTGGGACACCAGGTTGGGAGCGGCCAGGTGGCGCCCCTACAGCCCAAGATAGATACCATTCTGGCTTGGGAGCCCCCCAAGACTCAGACAGTGGTGAGAGCCTTCCTAGGACTCACCGGGTATTACAGGAGATTTGTCAAGGGGTATGGCAGCATTGTTGCACCCTTGACAGAGCTGACTTCCAGGAAGCAGCCCAAGAGAGTGATTTGGACTGACACCTGTCAACAAGCTTTTGACACCTTGAAGACAGCCATGTGCACGGCGCCCGTGCTCCTGGCCCCCAACTTCTCCAAAGAGTTTATCGTTCAGACAGACGCTTCAGAGCATGATGTGGGGGCTGTTTTGTCACAGATGAATGAGGAGGGCCTAGACCAACCTGTAGCCTTCCTTAGCAGGAGGTTACTTCCACGGGAGCAGAGGTGGAGTGCTATTGATCGTGAGGCATTTGCTGTGGTCTGGGCACTGAAGAAGCTGAGACCATACCTGTTTGGGACTCACTTCCGGGTTCAGACAGGCCACAGGCCCCTCAGATGGTTGATGCAGATGAGGGGTGAGAATCCAAAGCTGTTGAGGTGGTCCATTTCCCTACAGGGGATGGACTTCACGGTGGAACACCGCCCTGGTACAGAACACGCCAATGCTGATGGTCTGTCCAGATTTTTCCGCCTTAGTGAAGAGAACTCCCTAGAGGTAGGATAGTTCTCCCCACATCTCAGCTGGAGGGGACACGTGTTAGACCTAGCATCCTTGGCGTGGGTCTCCCTTCCATTTTTTGAGGATGCCTCCAATGTTATTGATCTGTTTTGCTGGATTAGATGCTTTGGGCACTGTGCCACTGCTATTCAGTGCCACAGTGCAAGTGCTCCCTATGATAAATTGTGTTATGTATTAGTGACTCCATGATTGGATGATTGGTTTACTTGTCAGTCCCTAGTACAGTGCACGGAGTGTGCCCAGGGCTGGTAAATCCAATGCTGCTGGTGGGCTTGCAGCACTGGTTGTGCCACCCACAGAAGCAGCTTGTAAAGTGTGTCTCAGGCCTGCCATTGCAGAGCCTGTGTGCAGCCTAGGGCTGCCATGTCGACTTGGAGAGTGCACCCACTTACCAGTCCCTAAACCTTCCCTTTACTACATGTTGGTCACCCCTAAAGTAGGCCCTGGGGCAGGGTGCATTGTAAGTATAAGGTAGGACATGCCCTGGTGTGTGTGGCATGTCCTAATAGTGAATTACAGCCATTTTCGTTTTTCACTATTGCAAGGCTACCTGTTCCCCATAGGCCAGAATGGGCAGTTTTGATTATTACACCTTATAATCCTAACTGACCCAGGGAACATGGTAGAGAAACGAATTTAGTATGCCTGAACTCAGAATGATAAAATACATCTTTTAGTGAAGTTGATTTTAACATTCTGTGTTTGAAAATACCACTTTTAGAAAGTAGGTATTTTCTTGCCTAAACCTTCCAAGCCTGCCTCTGCTAGGTTGTGTATTCCTTGTCTGGAGTTTGAGTGACAGGGGCTGGGGGTGGCTCCCGGAGACAGGGTGAGTCAGCACAGGGCTGAATAGAGAGATCTGCATCTAGAGTGGAGGGAGGAGTTGCACCTGGGTCTGAATAGGGCTGTGCCTGCTTTCCACAATGCTGGCTCCCCCTCCTGCTGGGCGGCTGAGGACTCTGCCCCACATTCTGAAAGGAAAGAAGGAGTCCTGTAAACAAAGTGCTCCAGGACTGACCAGAACTGGTTTTGGACTAGGCAAAGGCCTCTCTGCCTTCAGAGAACAAAGAGAAAAGGTGTATAAAAAGGGGACCCAGACCCCTAGGAAATTAGATCACTTTTGGGAAACAAGAAGAAACCTTTGCTGAGGAGCGGAACCAAGAAGAAACTGAGGAGAAGACTATCCCTAAGCTAGAGGGATCTGCCTGCAGTGGTTGCCTGACTGCCAAAGAAAGTAGAAGGGAACTTTGTGTGTACTTTCATCAACTTGTGAAGGATCTCCAAGGGCTTGATTTCAGAGCTTGCCTTCTGCTGAAGTCTCAGGGACAACAGACTTCACCCACCAGCTCCCCTGTATTCCCTTGCTGGGAATTTGGACCTTCTGACACACTTGTGTGTCGCTGGGAGCTGGAAGCGCGACTGAAGATGAAGAAGCGTGTCGCCGCCGCAGCCGCTGCTTCTCGCATCGCCGGAGAAGAGTGTCGACGTCGCATCAGACGCTGGCGCATCCCCGAAGAAGTGCGCCGCTGACACCCTCGCATCCTTCGAAGCGCCTCGCAGCACCGGAGAAAAGTGTCGCCGTCGCATCAGACACCGTCGCATCCCCAGGGCAGAGCATCGACCTCGCATCAGACGCCGACGCATCGCAACACGAGGTGCCCCGCATCCCAGGAGAAGATCGTCGACCTCGCATCAGACGCCGTCGCATCGCCTGGGAAGCGTGTCGCAGGTCCTGTCGCGGCTCCAAAGATTCATCGAAATCGCCGCACGGCCGTTGGGCGTGCACGATTCACCCCTTCGTTGTAGCAACATCAAGAAGACGCCATTTTTTTTCTTTGCACCAGATCTTCATCGCATCACAGCGCTGCTTGTCGCATCGCCACAGAAGCACAGTAAGAAACCGACGTATCACCTCCCCACGCCGAGAAGAACCGACGCATCACCGTCCCCTGCGCATCAGTAGGGAACCGACGCATCACCGTTCTTGCGTGTAAGGAACCGACGCATCACCTTCCCTGCACCACTTTTGTTGTATTGCGTTACGCATCTCAGGTACATTGAACGCAAAGTGTCGCATTTCCATTTTAAGAGACTCAAGCTAATTCTACCATCTTTAAAGTACAGTATTATGGATTATTTTTGTCGTTTATGGTCTTGTGGTAAATCTATATAAAAGATACTTATTTTTATAATACAATCTGTGTGGTGTCCATTTGTAGTGTTGTCCCTGGATTACTGTATGTGTTCACAAATGCTTTACACACTGCCTCTGAACTAAGCATGTCTGCTCGTGCCAATCTACCAAGGGAGTGAGCAGGGGTTATTATTAGGAGTGTACCCCCTTACCCTGACTAGACGCAAGGGTCCCTATTTGGACAAAGGTACCTACCTCTGCCAACTAGAGACCCCCAAATCTAACAGTCATCCACTATGCTGGCAACAAAAACATGGCTCCTGGCCTACATGTGTAACCTGACTTCTGCAGCTTTTAAACTCGGAGCCAAGCCAGTCAAACAATCCCTTTTTGACAGGAGGGAACACCACTTTAAAACATTGAGTAAGCCAACCCTATAAAGGCTTTGTAGCCACAAGGTAGGGTGCCATGTGTTTAAAAGTAGAACACGTAAGAGATTAGGGTTTGTATGTTCCTACAGTGACTAGCCCCCAAAAGCCACTTCACTAAATATGGCTATGGCTTGTTCCATAAGAAAAGTAAAAGTACAATTATGCTGCTATTTTTTGTATCCATAGCATCCTTTTTGAATCCATAACAACCTACAGCATTTCATTTAACCACTATTTTTATTATTTAATGAAAAACTAATTCTATAGTATAGTTGGATTTTTGATAAACATACAGGGAGAGGATTTTTTAGAAACATAATCTTTCCCTTCCTGGAGCTCTAGTAGACTAATTAGCATTAGCCTGCCCGCAGCTGGCTCCGTCAGTGCTTCTCTTTGATGAGGAGTGAAATACAACCTCCATGGCAGAGACAATGGCTTGGCAGCATGGCCTGGGTAAGGTATGTGATCCAGCAAAGACCGAGAAGGTCAGTTGAATAGGATCCAGGAACAAAAATAACTGGAAAGGGACTAGAGCGAGGCCTGATCTTTTATATTTAGTGATATTTGAGGCCTAGAGAAGAGAGATCTTTTGATCATAGGGCACCCTTTAACTTCCTTACTCAAGTCCAGTAGTCCGCCCCACCTACTGGTCAGTGAATTGAACAAAATTAGTACTTTACCTCCAGCTCTTCAGCACACTTCTGGGCCTGCAAAAGAACAGACGAGGATGGGATCTGCGGTCTGTGGCTTGTGTGAAAACCTGAAGTGCTGGACCTGCTCCCACTTGTACTCAGAATTGAGACATGGGTTCCAAGAGACAGATGGTTGACCCCCTGTGTGGTTATAAGAACAGAAAAAGTTCCAAGAAGTCTTTTCCTGGAGTGACTAGCTGACCTGTGGCAAGTGGACCCGTGACTGGACTGTGCTGGTGGCCAATGCTAGAGTGGACCATGAACTCTATGCGCTGCCCCTGATGGCTTGGGAGCCTTCAAAGTGACCAACAGGAGCTACTACAATAAGCTGGAAAAGTTGGGTTTTTGACCTCCGGAGGACCAAGACTAACCACCCAAGGCTATCCACCCAAGGTGCGATCTCGGTGGATAAGACAATCAGGTTGGTCCAGCTCAGAGCTTTTTTGCTGCCCAAAATAAGTCTTCAAAGTGTCTGGGTGTGCGCTTTCAAATTAGAGACATTTGTACAAAAACCACCTCAACTGCTGGAGTGGTTTCGTGTTTTTTTATTACACCTTCACGAGTTGGTTAAATTTTGACATAAACATTCAACTTTTGAATCATGTCAAAACCAAGAAAAACAACAAGTTTAAAACAATACACACAACATGAATAACAATAGCACAATTGACATTAGGACGAATGAAAAAAGCAAAAGTGTACGACACATAAAATTACAAAAAATTACAATCAGAATAAGGTGATCAGTCCTTCAATTGTACAGAGAAGTGTGGCGGCACAGACAATTTTCAATTTCAAAGGCTGCAACCTGCCAACAGCAGCTAGTCATATGTAACAATTGCAACAGGCAAACTGCCCTGTTTGCACACTGTGTGATTCTGTGACTGAAGTAGGAATTTTGACTAGCTGAGTAGGGTCAACCCGTTTCAGAACCCCTAATTTCTTTGAGGGTTCTTCCTCAGGACCAGGACTAGGTCGGGCACTGCAATACACATGAAATTTCAAAAGAATTGATTAGATTTGTGTCCCAAGTTGTGAAATAACCCTACTTGCCATTGCAAGAATAACGAGTATGTCCTTACCATTAGAGATTGTGAGGTGAACACGGCGGTGTGGACCCCATGGTGGCACGTATGCCCTCTTTTTTGTACGAAGTTCTGGAAAGAGAGCAAATTATGGGCTTAGTGAAGCTGTACAGTTGACAGCTGTTAATTTTGGTAGACTCTATTGAGACGGCACGTAGCTTACAGATCGCTATTGGCTGCGCGCGGGTAAACGCGCATGGCAATGAAAACTTCTAAAGACAGTTATAAACTATATCTGGGCTTGATTGGGCCCGTGTGGCAGCTCTTAATCAAAGATGGCTCTATTACGTCGCCGCGCTGTTTACGTGGACTGTAAACCTTACTCGAGAAACTGCGCATGTTATTACAATTGTCAATGCAATGAGCAAAAGTGCTTAAACTTGCCTCCAATGGAGCTGATTAGAACGCCGTTGGGCGTGTTCGATTTCTATCAATACGTGACCTACATAGTGAAGAGTGATGAATGAGCGCAAGGGCTATTATTAAAGAAATGTGACAACTAAAAGCGCATGCGAGCTGGTCACTCACTTGTTGGATACCTGTTGTGACCTCAGGGGTAATGAAAGTGTGCAGCTGTGTTCGACCTAAGTGATAAAACACAGTGTGTTAGACCACGCGTGTGCAGTCTGGGCATGTGGTAATTTCACAGTTGTATATTAATTAGAAGCTTAAACTCACTGGGTAGGTACGATTACCGTGCGCTTCAAAAGGAGGGAAGCTGTAGATAGTTTTCACGTTGTGGTGCCCCTATATGGAACAATAAATACACTCATAAAGCCATTTTGGGGTGGCGGCTTGCACATTTGACAATTTTAAAAGAACAACTTGAAACGAAACAAGCTGCATGGATTGAAACTCACTTCCTTTTGCGGAAGCTTGACGTGGCCCGAATCGGACCTAACTTGTAGATTCTGATTGCGTGAGGGACGCATTGCATGATGGTACTTGTAGTATGATGGCATAACGTTAGAGCAGCATGGTAAGGGTTTTCAGAGTAGCACATAAAAAGTTTACAATCTGTTTATCTCAGACATCTCGTTGAGGCGTCAAGCTTCCGCATTCCTGAGATGCTTTGACCCATGTACGCTGGAGGGACGTTGAATTCGCTGAAGCTGCCAGAACCAGGCAAGTCCTTGGAGCTCGCTTCACCGTGTTAGAGAGAGCGCCTTTAGCACTCACACAAGCGCTCACATTTCATTTTTCAATCATTACAGGAATCGATCCAATGACCGGTCACCGACACTCTGCGAATCCATCCATGGCGCTTTGCAAAACGAAGTGAGTTTCAATCCACGCAGCTTGTTTCGTTTCAAGTTGTTCTTTTAAAATTGTCAAACTTGCAAGCTGCCACCCCAAAATGGTTTTATCAGTGTATTTATTGTTCCATATAGGGGCACCACAACGTGAAAACTATCTACAGCTTCCCTCCTTTTGAAGCGCACGGTAATCGTACCTAACCAGTGAGTTTAAGCTTCTAATTAATATACAACTGTGAAATTACCACATGCCCAGACTGCACACGCGTGGTCTAACACACTGTGTTTTATCACTTAGGTCGAACACAGCTGCACACTTTCATTACCCCTGAGGTCACAACAAGTATCCAACAAGTGAGTGACCGGCTCGCATGCACTTTTAGTTGTCACTTTTGTTTAATAATAGTGCTTACCTCATTCATCACTCTTCACTGTGTAGGTCACGCATTGATAGAAATCGAACACGCCAGACGGCGTTCTAATCAGCTCCATTGGAGGCAAGTTTAAGCACTTTTGCTCATTGCATTGACAATTGTAATAACATGCGCAGTTTCTCGAGTAAGGTTTACAGTCCACGTAAACAGCGCGGCGACGTAATAGAGCCATCTTTGATTAAGAGCTGCCACACAGGCCCAATCAAGCCCAGATATAGTTTATAACTGTCTTTAGAAGTTTTCATTGCCATGCGCGTTTACCCGCGCGCAGCCAATAGCGATCTGCAAGCTACGTGCCGTCTCAATAGAGTCTACCAAAATTAACAGCTGTCAACTGTACAGCTTCACTAAGCCCATCATTTGCTCTCTTTCCAGAACTTCGTACAAAAAAGAGGGCATACGTGCCACCATGGGGTCCACACCGCCGTGTTCACCTCACAATCTCTAATGGTAAGGACATACTCGTTATTCTTGCAATAGCAAGTAGGGTTATTTCACAACTTGGGGCACAAATCTAATCAATTCTTTTGAAATTTCATGTGTATTGCAGTGCCCGACCTAGTCCTGGTCCTGAGGAAGAACCCTCAAAGAAATTAGGGGTTCTGAAACGCGTTGACCCTACTCAGCTAGTCAAAATTCCTACTTCAGTCACAGAATCACACAGTGTGCAAACAGGGTAGTTTGCCTGTTGCAATTGTTACATATGACTAGCTGCTGTTGGCAGGTTGCAGCCTTTGAAATTGAAAATTGTCTGTGCCGCCACACTTCTCTGTACAATTGAAGGACTGGTCACCTTATTCTGATTGTAATTTTATGTGCCGTACACTTTTGCTTTTTTCATTCGTCCTAATGTCAATTGTGCTATTGTTATTCATGTTGTGTGTATTGTTTTAAACTTGTTGTTTTTCTTGGTTTTGACATGATTCAAAAGCTGAATGTTTATGTCAAAATTTAACCAACTCATGAAGGTGTAATAAAAAAACACGAAACCACTCCAGCAGTTGAGGTGGTTTCTGTACAAATCTCTCTAATTTGAAAGTGCACACCTAGACACTTTGTGGTTTGTAACTATTGAAGAGGCAACGTTTGGGTGTGGTTTAGGGCCCAATCCCTTTTTGTTAAAAAAACAAAATAAGTCTTCAGCAGACCCTCACAGTATCTGGCTTCTGTCTAGCCTGCCTAGCAACAACTTCAAGACTTGTCCTACTCGAGAAGTGTAAGAAGGTAAAACTTTTCACTGGGGTGACCTGCTTGGCGTATCTGATTTCCCCTCCATCACAGTCAGCCTTAATTCGTGCCTATGTCTTAGTCAACTGAGAATAGCGACCTATGATTGACACTTTGTTGGCCCTTTTTGCCCACATACTTTAAAAGTTCATAAGTTCCCCTTATTGTATTCTAATCATTTGTGTGCATTTTCCTTGTTAAATGTTTCATTACTATTGGAAATCAGTTGTGGTATTAATATGATGTTGTATTTTGACTTTTTAATTATTTAGGTACTGCTAAATACTTTACAACCTTTTCTTTAACTTTGTGTGTCTGCTCTGTGCCATAGCTTCCAGTGGGTGAGCTCAGCTTTATTTAGTGAACTTGTGTCTCAGACTTGACATGATTTTGGACTAATTACTTTGGAAGGACTCATACCCTCTCCAATTAATAACCTGTTTTCTTAGAGGCGGTAGGCATAGCCACTGGTAAAGTGGGAGCAGGTTGTAAAGTGTAGAAGGCAACAATATTGGACTAGAGAATGTTTATTTTAGCATGGAAGTGCATCATGAGATAATGCCATAGTTTAGGAGATGTAGCCAACAGGAAGACACAGTGTCATTTCTTTAGAAAAACATTTTACATGTCATAGGATGGGCTTCTTGGATTGAGAAAACTTAAAAAGGAACGTTATTGCTGACACAAATAGGAATGAGGGTTATACTTGTGTGAGGCGACTGAACCTTTAATGTTTGCCCTTGGTATTTTATTCAAGAATAATCTCTGAATTTCAATGCACCATATTTTTGAGAGGGATAGGAGGGTAGGACAGACTTGAGATACATTCAAGTTAGTCTACAGAAAGTTTGGATTATTATTGTTTGTGAACCGGTACAGCTGGGGAAATTCAGAATACAAAAGATTGAGAGTTGAAAATCATGTCTAGAAAGTTAGCAATTACAGAGGTGAGTACTTGGGTTAGAAGTGTGATGTGGTGTATGTATAATGCATTTACTATTTTGTCTTTTGTCATTGAAGGTGAATTTATAGGCCGGACTAAAAAGTTTGGCTTTGATGTAGACCAGTTTAAAGAGTGCTGTTGCATAATTGGATGTATTGGCGCAGAGTTAAATGGGATAGGGAGAGTGAAATGGGCTGTAATATGACCGGACTATGGGAACTATGGAACGTGGTGAGGCAACCAGGAGGGATGGTTGCGTGAGTGAACTTCTGAGTGGATGATTCTGTGAACTCAGAGAGACCTGAAACTGTGAGGTCATAAACGAAGGTTGCAGCTTTTGATAAATGTGTATGTAATGTCTAAATATTCTAAATAAAGATTTAGGGCCTTATTTAGAGTTTGGTGGGTGGTATACTCCATCACAAATGTGAAGTATATCCCGTCTGTCGTATTACAAGTGTGTTATATTGAGTGGCACTTGTAATAACGTGGATGGGATATCCATCACATTAGTGACAGTGTATTGCTCCCTCCTAACTCTAACTCACGCCCTGTAGGTGATGGTTGATAGTGGCAAGAGTGAAGGGAATTTTGTTTTTGTAAGTGACATGTTGACACTAGATGCTTGAATTAAGAGTGCAGAAACATATCAAGCAAAAGTGGAGAGGGAGTTTCAGTAGATTATTGCAAACTTCCTCTGATCTTGACTGGTTCATGTTAAGTGAAGGAATGGTATTCATCAGGGTGAAGAACTTAGTGTGGTAACTAAAGACAGTATTAATCCAGATTTTAGAAAACTTTGGAATATCAATGACCTTGTAAGAACAAGCATGAATGAATGAATGATATATACCTTTATTTAATCTTCTAGTATTTCTTTTGAACTGAAGGAAGGTAGCTTAAGAGGTGGCTAGAATTTTGAGGGAGCATAGTTTGTTAACGGCCTCTAAAGGGTTTGCAACCTTGCTTTTCAAGGAGAAACAACCTGCCACTGGGGGGGCTGGGGCTTGGACAATTGGATGAAAGTACTGGAAGACCAATTAATTATTAGGCTCAAAATGTCAACGTAGGTCTTGCGCTGATGTACCCGGGGATAATACTGGACTCAGCAGGTATATCCGGGAGTTGGGAACACTGCAATGAGGTTCTGATTAGTGGATAAATGTTCAGAAAAAATTGTTCTTAATTTTGGACCGGTTCAGCATGGGGATAGTCTCCTACAAAGACTTAAAAGCAATATATTTTAATGTCAAGGGGTAGAGGCTACTTGTTTCTCAAAACACAACTGGAGCCATGGAATTCATGACAACTCCTCTAGGTAAATCACTGCAGAGGTTGATGCAGAATGTCAGACTACCCGGGCGAGAGCCCCATGATGAGATGCCCCAGCCATAGTTATTGTCAATCTAGATTTTTGTGTTTCTCCACCATGTTTTATATAATGCTCACTAGACATAAGCTCAGCAGGAAGTGGGGGTACTACTGGGACTGAACTTTGAATTCACAGCAGTGACTTGGATCAGAGAGCCTATAGTAAAAGCAAGTAAAGCATAGAAGCCATTTGCCATAATTTGGTCTGAGCCGACAGGTTTCGTCTCAAGGGCATGGTCTGTTGTTTGAGACAGAGCCACCTGCATGATGAAATCCTTCACCTAAAACCGGATAGTGGCCTCGACCACCACCAGGGACCAGAATGTGTTGTATTAAAGTCCACAACGACTCTTGCAATCTTTGTTTAGAGCAAAATTCGAAGTTTAAACCTCCATCACTTGAATTGGACTTGTCCATTGGCAGCAACTTTTTAAGTCTTGCTAGACTAGAGATGCACCTTAGAGTCTGTATTTACCTTTGCAACCACAGCAAAACAAATGATGGGATTACTGTTACTTCAATCGATGGATTGCAGCTTCATTGTGCACATACCATTTATAACAGTGGTTCCTCCACATAAGCCAGAGCTATCTCACCCTGGAAAGTAGTGTATATGGAGGTGCCGACTCCCCAAAGGGTTATTCTCTGAGCTTTAATTTAAAAACATGTGTGATGCATGCCATCTCAGAAAATGGAGCACACCCTCTTCCCTCCAATAATCAGCAGTTACACACACAGCTGTTTACATCCAAGGATGCATCCATGTAAAAATCTGAAGCTTTTTCTCTTTATATACAAGGTGTTGAGGGGCCCTCTTACAGGACTGCATGTATGTAATGTGTTAGAAATGGGAGTCTCTATATAGTGGTCCTAAAGCTAGGGTTTTGATAAACGGGGGGCTGTCAGAGTGGTTCGAAATTTTTAGAGGGACCAGGCAGGGCTGCCCTTTGTCCCCACTCCTTTTCAACATATATATCGAGCCATTAGCCAACTTGATTAGGATGGATGCTGATATTCTCCCTTTTAAAACACAGGGTTTAGAAGTTAAACTAGCATTATATGCAGACGATATGTTGCTGTACACGAGAAACCCGCAAGAGGCAATTCCAAACTTGATGAGGAAGGCAGAGAGGTTTGGTGTAATTTCTGGGTATAAAGTAAACTTAGAAAAAACTAAGATTATGGCCTGGAATCAGGATATGGTAAATTATGTGGTCAAAACCCAAATACGGTATTTGGGAGTTTTAATAACTCAAAAAATGGAAGATATTACAAAAATAAATTGGAGGAGGGTTAGTCAGGAAGTAACCGGACTACTTTCGAAATGGGCGAACCTACCTCTGAATATTTATGGAAGGGTAAACCTTATAAAAATTATTATACTTCCAAAGGTGACATTTCTTTTTAACACCATTCCGTTAGTCTTTCAGAAGCAGGCTATAGCAAAACTTCAGGGGAAAATAGGAAGTTTCATTTGGGCATCAAAAGGACCGAGAATTTCATGGAAAAAGTTGTGTAGGAGGCTTGAAATTGGAAGATTGGCGCTGCCAGATATATTGGTTTACTGCTATGCTATTCAATTCAAGAATGTTCGTATGCTTGCTAATAGGACAGATAACTCAATGATAGGATTACTCTTTGAGGCAATGTTAATGGATGTCCCGCAAGCTCAAACTCATTTCCTTTTCAAATACGGAAATCCAAAGTTTTTTAAAAAGGTGAGGCTTAAGGTTTTGAGGTCTGCATTATACACAGTGATGTATGTATGTAAAACTCTGAGAGTTCCATATTTTTCATCATGGGCACCCATTTGGGACTCGCCAGGCACCCCGGAGTGCTTGAGGGACCAACTAAGTCAGCCATTGAAAGCAGGGGGGATAAGCTATTGGGCAGATCTTAAGGTTGGCACAAATTTGATGAGCTGGGAAGCATTATCTAACTGTACTAATGGCATGCTGACTAGGTTTAAATATTATCAACTCACTTCTTGGTGGGCAACTCAAGAGTGGGTAAAGGAGGAGGAATCCAAATTTGATCAAGTAATGAGAACAGACCAGTGGGAAAAGGAAACATCCTTTTGGTATTGGGCTTTTTTGGAGATGGGTGTGAAAATTGAGACCGAAATTCTAAAATTGTGGGGTGAAGAGCTGAATGGTGAGGATCTGACATATATTTGGAGCAATTCTTTCAGTATATTAAGACAAGTAGTAAAGCCCGCATCACTGAAACGAAATCATTTATTTACTACTTATAGAGTTTATTGGTCCCCAGCGAAGCTCTTCAAAATCACGGGTAATACCTATACATGCCCTAGGTGTATGTCAGTAGCTGCTGACGATATACACTTGTTTATGTCATGCCCAGTAATAGCCCCATTTTTTAATTCAATATGCGACTTTGTTGAAGAGATCATTGCTACTCGTATTATAGTAAGCCCGTGTGTAATCTTTTTTGGTCTTATTTTGGGACAAGATGTGCAAATCACAACAGTCGAATCAAAGTTTCTGTTCTATGTAATTCTATTGGCAAGGCGTGAGATTTGCAAGTTATGGAAATCTGAAAACCCCCCACTGTTTTCTGAATGCCTTAGAAACGTTATATATATATCTGAATCAGACATGGCATGTGATCCTAAAAGCAGAGAAAGAATTTGGGCTCCGTTGTTAAGGTGGAGAGAGAAGGAAACGTGAGTCCTATGATTATGCCACCTATACTGTCGGCCATGGTATCTCCTATCCTTGGGTAGTCTCAGTTGTTAAGGAGATGGAAGTGGAAACAGTAGCACGCTTGCGGGTCAATACTCGTCCCATTCCTCCTAAGGTCAATGGTCTGGTTCCCCTTTGTAAGACCTGGAGGGTGTGGAGGTTAGCCCGGCAAGAAATATGGCAAAATGAGGTAAAAAAAAAAGAAAGAAAAGGGGGTCTCTAGTTGGCAGAGGTAGGTACCTTTGTCCAAGTAGGGACCCTTCCTAGTCAGGATAAGGGAGTTACACCTCTAAAATAACCCCTGCTCACCCCCTTGGTAGCTTGGCACGAGCAGTCAGGGTTATCTCAGAAGCAGTGTGTAAAGCATTTGCACATAAGCAACAGTAATACAGTGAAAGCATTACAAAAGGACACCACACCAGTTTATAAAAACATCCAATATTTTTATATATCCAAAACAAGACCAAAACGATAAAAATCCAACATACAGTACTTTAAAAATATGTACTTTGCAAGATATTCTTAAAATTGCAGAAATACCTCAAAAACACAGTTCGTACGAGTCGGTAGCTCCGTCCGGGGCTACCTCGATGCTGAAAATAACAGAATGTAACAGTCCCAGCTGACTGCGTTGGTACGGGCAAACGAAAGCATGGACAGACTTGGTAACAGTACCTTTCTCATTGTGGCTGGCACTTGGGTGCGAGCCGGTCGTGGCAACCATCGCGGTTGCGTTGCAAATTGGAAGTGGTGCAGGGTGCGGTGCCCTCTCGATGCGGTACAGGCAGCGGCTCGGTGACGATCGTCCAGACGGCGTCGGTGAGACCAAGGCTTATGGTGCAGGGTGAGGCAGTGCTCGATGCGGTGCTGGCACGTTGCGGTGCAAACGAAAGAGCCGGTTAGTGGGAGCTGGCGTCGGTCAGCCCAGACTGCTGTGTGGGGCAAGGCGGTGCATCGTGAAACTTACGAGCGGTGCCCCCAGCCACGATGCGGTCACGGGTGTCGAATTCAGCAGCAGCGAGGGCATCAGAGAGACCAGGATGGCGAAGTGAAGCAAGGCGGTGCGGAGTGCAGTGCCCAAAGGTCACGGTGCAAGCAGTGGCTCGGTGGCAGCGGCATCACTCGTCGTTGTCGGTGAGACCAGGGTTGCGGTGCAAGATGCGGACGGTGCCTTCTGTGGTGCCATCAGGACACAGAGCCTGCGACGGAGTCTGTGACGGAGTCGGTTGCGTTTCCCTTCTCTGTGGCAACTGAAACAGCGGTTCCAGAAGCGGTACCCAGAGGTTGGTGAAGTCTTTGCAGTCCCTGAGACTTCAGAACAGGAGGCAAGCTCTACTTCAAGCCCTTGGAGATACCCAGCACAAGTAAAAGAAAGTTCAGTCCAGTCCTTTCACTGCCCAATACAGAAGCAGCATCTGCAGGCCAACCCAACAAAGCAACAACACAGCAAAGGGGCAGTACTCCTCCTGGCAGCTCTTCCAGCTCTTCTTCTTGGCAGGTTCCTTGATTCCAGCAAGATCTAAAATGTTGGGGTCTGGGCTCCAATATGCATACTCAAAAATCCTTTTGTTCTCTCAGGCAGAGAGTGTCTGTGCTTAGTCCGAACCAGTTCTGTCCTCTCTGGCCCAGCTTCCTGGCAGGAGGTGGAGACAGCATTGTGGAAGGCAGACCAGGCCCATTCAGGTGAAAGGAAATCTCCTCCCCCTACTCTAAATGCAGCCCAGGTCTATTCAGCCCAGCCCTGACTCATCCAGACTCTCTGGAGCCACTGCACATCCCCAGCCCCTGTCACTCCAAAGCCAGACAGTCAATACACATCCTAGCAGAGGCACACTGGATGGTTAAGCAAGAAAATACCTACTTTCTAACAGTGGTATTTCCAAACACAGAATGTAAAAATCACCCTCACTAAAGGATGCATTTTAACATTCTGAGTTCAGGCATACTAAACTTTATTTTCCTACCTTGCTCCCTGGGGTAGTTATGCTTATAAGATGTTATAAGCAAACTCCCCATTCTATCCTAGGAGAACAGGTAGCCTTGCAATAGTGAAAAATGAAATTGGCAGTATTTCACTATCAGGACATGCCACACACACCAGGGTATGTCCCATCTTTCACATATACTGCACCCTGCCCACAGGGGTACCATGGGCCTACCTTAGAGGTGACTAACATGAAAGAAGAGGGAAGGTTGGGTCCTGGCAAGTGGGTGCACTTGCCAGGTCAACAGGGCAGGTACAAACTGCGCGCAGACTCTGCAGTGGCAGGTCTGAGTTACCTTTACAGGACTACTTCTGTGGGTGGCACAATCAGTGCTGCAGGCCCACTAGTAGCATTTGATTTACAGGCCCTGGCACTCTCAGTGCACTTTACCAGGGACTTACCAGTAAATCAAATATGCTAATCATGGAAACACCAATCCAAAATACAATGTACAGGAGCACTTGCAATTTAACACTGAACAGCAGTGAGAAAGTGCACAGAGACACTAAACCAGCAAAACAGAGTCAAAACTGGGAGGTCAGAAAGACAGGTGAAACACGCCAAAAGATGCCAAGTCTAACACAATGCAATGTCTAATTTGACCCACAGAGTCAATACTGCCCATGTTAAAGTCAGTGTGTGTGATATACATAGTGCGTCTTGAGGAATACACTTCGAGACACTGTTATTGTTTGTAATGTGACAAATGCATGGAGCGGACACTGGCGAAGAGTTCAAGCCATAGTGGTCAGTTACGGTTGGACTCCAAGCCAGATGGACATGTCATGCAGTGGGTGAATTATCCCATGCTTTAAATCTCTTGAAACCATTTTTGCCTTCGTGTTTACCTGCTACATTTGGCGACGAGCAGATTTCACCAGTGGCGGCTCGCCGAGGGAGAGGTGCGGGGCGGTGAGGCGGGGGAGGGGCAGGATGGGGGGGTAGTGAACTCGGACATGTGACGGACAGAACTCAGAGGGAGTTCTGTCCTTCGTAAGTCCTAGTCGACTACCCCCCACCCAGCCCCTGCCCCACCCCGCCCCACCGCCCCGCACCACTCCCTCAGCGAGCCGCCACTGGATTTCACCCACCGGCACAGCCACGCAGCGGTAATTCGGTGAGGACCCCTGTTTTTATCGGCATTGGATGCCGAGGAGCTGTTTACGCCTTAGCCCCCTCTTCCTGACGGGTGCTACAAGCGGGCTACAACCCTAGGCCATCGAATCAACAAATCCTTCGAGTTGAGGATTAACTTTATTCAGCACATTTCGATGACAGCACAAGCGTCCAGTAGTAGGTCACCGTGCATGCACTTTCTCAGTGTTGGCACACATCCATCAGGTCTGCACGACTGACATCTTCTCATCGTGATTATTTACAAATTAGCTCAGCACGACATTCATCATCACGTGGCAGCCATATTTAGTGTGGCCATTACTTCAGTTTCAATATGTCCACTACAGTTTACCGATCGCCGAGCAATTTACAACTACAATTTACCAATAGGCGAGTAATTTACATTAAAAAAACGAAAGCAACTTATTCTTAAGGTAACAGTGCTTACTGCATTCAACATTTTTATTGAAGTTTTGTTTTTCTTCACTGTAGTTTGGTGAGTTTTCAAGGTTCTAGCCCGATATTTGAATTTAGACTATTCATTTTATCATGGCTTCTTCTACTCATCAAATTACTCAACCACCACCATTTCTTAGTAACCCAGGCAAACCGGCAATGAAATGGGCACAGTGGTTCAGTTATTTGATAACCGTTTAGTAGCAATTGTTGCCAATGGATATAGTACTGCATACAAATTTGCATTATTGTTTGGAAGATTGGGGCAAGCAGATTAGCAAATATTTGATAGTCTTCCACCAATACCACCCCTTAAGGTGATGGGCAATGAAATGTGTATTTAGAGGCCATAGCCAGATTGAGAAAGCAGTTTCCTGATGAACCTAGAATTATGTTGGAACGCCACAAATTTTATAAACACAAGCAACTTTCAGATGTAGAGTACTGGTGACTACGTGTGAATTTGGCCCGACTTTAGATAACTATATTCGAAATCAGTTTGGGGACGATTCACAGAACTTATCTGAGACAAAATCCTAAACTTACTACTTTTGGTATTCACAGAAGGCACTTACCATATTTGGTATTCACAGAAATCACTTGCGACTCCTAACTTTACGTCAGCACTCGGGCTGGAAATTCGGGCTGGAATTCCCGCCTCAGGAGCGGAAATCCGGCACTTGTGCTGGAATGTCCGCACCCGGGCCGGAATCTCCGCATCCAGGCCGGAATGTCCGCATTTGGGTCTGATGACCATTTCAAGTGCCTACCATCCCCCACCATGCTCCAGCAGAAGTCAATTAACACTAACTGTAAGACCAGCACCACAAACCACATAAAAGCAGCACACATTCAAGGATTAGGTTTGGCCACAGAGAGTTCCTGTTTTCATTTGCTGTTCATCGCTACTGGAAAATGTACCAAATGAGGAGGAAGAAGAACTTCACAACTGAGAAGACCACCATTATTGTGGAGTTCATTGTGAGGCACCACAAACGCCTATATGGTCTCCCACCTTACTGCACCAGTGGCACACAGAAGGCAGCTGTATGGCAGCATTTAGCCACTGCTGTCACAGCATTGGGGGAGGATGTGCACACAGTTAGGGACATCAAGAAAAAGTGGCAGGACAAAAAGGCGAGGGTGAAGGAGAAGTACTCCAGGATCGAGTTGAACAGGATTCTCCCTGCCCCACAATCTGGAGCCCACCTACGTCTCACCCCACTTGAGGAGGATGTACTCACTACAATCCACCCCCACATGCTCCATGGGCTGCCTGTGAGTGATGTCCGTAACGTGGTGCCAGGTAAATGGGATGACAAGAACAAGTATACAAAATGACTGTCTGTGTTGCACTGCCATTGTGAGTAAGGAAGTTGTCCAAAGTTTATATAAAAATATAGTCAGTCAGAGGCTCATGTGTTTCCCTCTGTATGTTGCACCACAAGTCCCAGAATCCTTTGTATTAGAAATGGCAAATCCCTTTCCCACTAATTAAAACATGGGCCCAGTACTTCTGCCGTATATACCTAACACTGTTAAGTAGCAATTGTCAAAGTGCCCCTTCCACTTATCCAGATGTGGCTGGGTCAGTCAAGAACGTAAGGGGGTAGGGGGTGCGGTGCAGAGGAAACTTAACAGACAACGGAATAGGGAAAATAAATACAAATTATCCTAAAATTAACTCACCTTGTGCCTGCCAAAATCACAAAGCAGAAGGTGAGAGAATCCTTATTTTAAAACATTTCATTCCCATATTCCGTTGTCTATTTCCCACCCTGCCACGCCATTACATCCCGAACGCTCCACTGCTCCTACCTGCACCGGCTGTGGCAGTACTTCACAATACTGTTAGCATGCAGAAGATATGAGGAAATGTCTGACAAGTTCCACATGTATATTTTCCATTTGGTGACTTTTCTCTCTTTTCACCTATTGACTAACCCTGGGCGAAGTGCTACGCTACGCTCGCGTAGTTTGCGAAGTTTGCGCTACTTCGCACAACGCGAATTGCACGTAGCACAGTGCGAACACGCGTAGCGTAGCGTAGCGTAGTGCCGCGGTCATTTTTGCTTGCTCGCGGTCCTCAACGTCAAGTTGGCGACCGCGAGCAAGCAAAATGACATCCCGGCGAGACTTTTTCCTCGTTCGCGATCAGCAACATCAAGTTGCCGATCGCGAGCGTGGAAAATAAACCTCCCGGCGAGATTCTCAACGCGGGAGGTCAGGTTTCTCATTGCGAGTGGTCGCGTATGCTTGCGACCGCTCGCGATGAGAAACTACCAGTCCGCGTTGAGAAGCTGCCGCTCGAGTAAAAATCTACTCGAGCGGCAGTAAAGACAGCTCGCACTGTGCAAGTTGCCGTTTTCAATGATTGCACAGTGCGGACAAGCATCCGGCACTGTGCAATCATTGCGAACAGTGCGCTACGCAGTTCGCGTAGTGCTACGCGAAGCTTGCGTAGCGCGAACTGCACTTTGCGTAGCTTCGCGAAGCATTACTTCGCGAACTACGCCCACCCTTACTATTGACACATTCGGCCAGAGTTCAGACAACCACAGTAGCAGAGGTCCCTGCATCTTCTGGGAGGAAACAACATCATCCAGAGCAAGGCCTACCACCCTCACTAACTGGTAAGTCAAACTGGTCAGGAGATGGTCAAAATGCATACATTGTCAGCAGACAACAGAGGGACATATAGTGTCCGAATCTCAAAGGAGACCGGAGATGAAAATCTAACTTTACAACTATTGGAATTCTTAAAAGACATTTACCTTTAGCAAATGGCTCATCATACCTTTGTGATTTCTGAACATTACATGTATTCCACCAACAGTTCCAGAACTGTGAACTCAATCCTGGAATCGAGTGCCACACAAGTCAAAAAGGAGCCTCCACTATATTGTAATTGTTTTTGTAGACTAAATCAAGAAATCCAATGTTAACAAATATAACAATGATGAACAAGAAGTGAGATACAATTGTCAGGAGTATTGAGAATGCGTCCACTGTCCAACTTAGAATGTTTTTTTCTATACATGAAATTGTCCAGTCCACCCAGCTGGTTATTTTTGTTGTCATCAGATGGCATGTTTTTTGGCCATTAACATAACACGATAGTGGACCTTACTTCAGGAATTGTTGTTGTGTCAATTTGATAGACGTTGCTCCGAGGCAGTGGGGCCATTATAAGTTGAATGTGTGATCACTCATGATAATTAGTGCTACACACTTCTGCACGGTAGTGCCCACACTGCTTGTGCTTATCCTTTGTGCCTGAAATTGAGTGCATCACATGTGGCAGCAGAAATGTAAAGTTGCAAACACACTTATCATTGTAGGTCCAATGATGCTCTCCCAGATTCCAAGACCCACATTGACTTCTGATACAAGGTTGGCTGTGACATCTGGTCAGGGACCACACACTGGGCAGGTGCGGGCCATGGTAAGTAAACCCAAGAATAATGTACCTGAATGCTCATGCTCATGAAATGTGCCTTAAATCTCCACAGTGTGTTGTATGTGTTTTACATCACTGTTGTCCTGCATCACAATATGCCTACATATGGCATTTAACCACATACCAGATCACACCATGGTGGCTAGTGAAAGGATGACACAAAATGTATGACAAGTGAGTGCAGATTGGACATTAAATAGTATACAGTGTCGTATGAAGTGTACTAGACACAACTGGATTGTAATTCAATGATATTAAAACTCCCTAGCAAAATTCCAATGGAAAGATCATATTGAAATTGGTGTGGATGAGGCTCGAACTGATGCCAGTTGTGTACTTTTGTGATGGATGTATGGGCTGCCAAGGTGAATCTTCAGGAAGTGAAATTTTCAAATTTCTTGGCTGAAAAGCACAGCGCAAATCCAGTGTAGGCGGCAGCCATCAAAGCTTCTCAACTTACCCACAATGTGGGATCCGAGTCAAATGTTGCATTCTGCTTGCCTCCTCTTCTACTGTATTCACCTATATAAGTGAGTGTTAGACTTGGCATCTTTTGGCGTGTTTCCCCTGACTTTTTGCTTTCTGACCTCCTGTTTTTGACTCTGTTTTTGCTGGTGTAATGATTCTGCGCACTTTCCTCACTGCTGTCCAGTGGGAAAGTGCAAGTGCTCCTGTAGAAAATGTGTTATGGATTGGTGTTTCCATGATTGGCCTATTTGATTTATGTGTCAGTCCCTAGTAAAGTGCACTGCGAGTGCCAGGGCCTATAAATCAAATGCTGTTGGTGGGCTGCAGCACTGGATTGTGCCACCCACGCAAACAGCCCGTAAAGTGTAACTCTGGCCTGCCATTGCAGAGCCTGTGCGCAGCCTGGGGCTGCCATGTTGACTTGGCAAGTGCACCCACTTGCCAGTCCCTAAACCTTCCCATTTCTACATGTTAGTCACCCCTAAGGTAGGCCCAAAGTACCCCTGTGGGCAGGATGCATTGTATGTGAAAGGTAGGTCATGCCCTGGTGTGTGTGGCATGTCCTGATAGTGAAATACAGCCTACTTCGTTTTTCACTATTGCAAGGCTACCTGTTCCCCATAGGCCAGAATGGGCAGTTTGATTATTACATCCTATGATCCTAACTGACCCAGGGAACATGGTAGAAAGTCGAGTTTAGTATGCCTGAACTCAGAATGATAAAATGCATCTTTTAGTGAAGTTGGTTTTAACATTCTGTGTTTGAAAATACCACTTTTAGAAAGTAGGTATTTTCTTGTCTAACCATCCAAGCCTGCCTCTGCTAGGTTGTGTATTCCTTGTCTGGAGTGTGAGTGACAGGGGCTGGGGGATTCCAGGAGACAGGGTGAGTCAGCACAGGGCTGAATAGCAAGATCTACATGTAGATGGGTGGGAGGAGTTGCACCTGGGACCTGAATAGGGCTGTGCCTTCCCTCCACAATGCTGGCTCCACCTCCTGTGGTGCGTCTTATGTCCCTGGCCTACACTGCAAAAGGAAAGAAGGAGTCTTGTCAACAAAGTGCTCCAGGACTGACCAGAACTGGTTTGGACTAGGCAAAGGCCTCTCTGCCTTCAGAGAACAAAGAGAAATTGAGGATAAAAAGGGGGACCCAAACCCCAGAACTTTAGAACTCTTTTGGACCAAGAAGACTGCCATGAAGAAGAGCTGGAGCAGCTGTGAGGAGGAACTACCACTTTGCTGTGTGCTTTGCTGTGTTGGCCTGCAGTGGCTGCTTCTGTCTTGGGCAGTGAAAGGACTGGACTGAACTTTCTGCAATCTACTTTGTGAGTTTCTCCAAGGGCTTGAGGTAGAGCTTGCCCCCTGTTCAAGAAGTCTCAGGAACAGCAAAGACTTCAAGCCCGACTCCGTCTACGACGCCGCTGCCGACTCCGTGTCCTGAAGGCACTTCAGAGGGAACCACCGCACCGTGACCCTGGTCTCACCGATGACGCCTGCTGACGCCGCCACCGAGCCGCTGCTCGCACCGCGACCTGTGGGCACCGCACTCCGCACTGCCTCGCTTCACGACGACGCCTTGGTATCCCCGATGACGACGCTCCACGCCGGACTCGACGCAGTTGCTTGCACCGTGGTTCAAGGGCACCGCTCGTACAGTTACACGACGTACCGCCCTCATCCCGCACCGCAGCCTTGGCCTACCGACGCCGGTGCCATCGACTCCAGTTCGTCAGCCGACGACAGCGCTTCAGCAACGACGACACCGCTGCTGCACCGTGACCTGCCAGCACCGTGACGAGCACCGCCTTCACCTCACACCACGACCATGGTCTCACCGACGCCATCTGACGCCGCCACCGAGCCGCTGCTCACACCGCGACCTGATGGAACCGCACCGCTGCACTTCGCACTGCAGCACCCGACGCCTGCCGACACCAGCGCTCCTGACTTCAACCGAGAGGAGATCGATCTGCAACGCGTGTGACTTCGAGGGCCCCGACGGCGCCTGCACCGACCTCCGGAACCGATGCCTGCGGACGCCGTGTTTTCAGAAGCTCACCGCAAGGTCATCGACGCCCTGCATTTCTGAAAGGTACTGTTTGCGGGTCTTCCCGACACCGTAGCTGACCTGCAACGTCGCGGTCAGCCAGAACTGTTTGGATTTGTTTGTTCACGACGCCATAATAGCCCTGGATGGAGCTATCGACATCAAGAAACTGTTTTTAAGGATACTGTGATAACTGAAGATTTTTATAGTACTGTACTGTGGATTTTTATCGTATTGGTCTTGTTTTAAGTCTATAAAAGTATTGGATATTTTTCTAAACTGGTGTGGTGTCCTTTTGTAGTGCTTACACTGTATTACTGTTGGTTATGTGCAAATGGTTTACACACTGCCTCTAAGATAAGCCTGACTGCTCATGCCAAGCTACCAAGGGGGTGAGCAGGGGTTATTTTAGGAGTGTAACTCCCTTATCCTGACTGGGAAGAAGGGTCCCTACTTGGACAAAGGTGCAAGCCCTTGCCAACTAGAGACCCCCATTTCTAACATTGGTTGTCAGCGGTGAGGATAGGACTTGTGTTTGCACTTGACTTAGAGTGATTGGTGTGCACTACTACCATATCGCAGACCATTACGTACCACATACAGGTTCTTTTTCTTTTTTGGCCTATTTTTGATCTTGCCAGTTTGAACTTGCTACTTCAACATGCCTGAATCTATAGTATCATCAAATGCATCAGTAGAAATTGCCTTTGAGGAGGATCGATTGGAAGCCTACAATGTCAAGGAGTTAAAATCGATTTGCAAGAACCTGAAAGTCCAGGTCAGAGGCCTCACCAGGAAGGATGAGCTACAAAAGGCGCTGAGGGCCTGGGTAGCAGCCAGACATGCCAGTGGGCAATCTGGTGACCTCAGTGGAGAGGTGGAGGAGCCTGTTCCTATGGTGGATGTGCTTTTTGGAGGAGGGGAGCCCTCCAGGCCAGGCAGCAGTAGCTTGTCCCCAGAGGAGCAGGAGGACATTCGGGAAGCAAGGAAGTTTGAATTAGAGAAACTCAGAATAGAAAGTGAGAGGGAAGACAAGATAATAGCCATGGAGGAAAGGAAAATGATGTTAGATCATGAGAGAATTATCAAGGAGCTGGAGCTAAAGAGTAGAACCGGCTCAGATGGTGGCAGCAACACTTCAGCACACACAGACAGGATTGTACACATCCCCAAGAACGTAGGTAAAGAGTACAAAAAGGGCGATGACATACAAGGGTGGTTTCAAGGGTACGAGTCGTCTATTCATATGAATGGGGTCCCTGAAAGGAACTGGTGGGCAGGTTTGTGGCCTCTCTTTCCAGAAGAAGCTAGGGATACCCTGATAGCTTTGGGTAAGGGTCAGGACCTCACCTATGCTGACATGAAAGACGCTCTCTTCACTAGGTATGGACTCACTCCTGAGAAGTACAGGGATCAGTTTAGGTCCAGTAAAAAGTCTGAGGCCAACACTTGGTTGGAATGTGTGGATATGTTCTGTAGGTCGCTGGATGGTTGGGTGAAGGGCAGTAATGTAACATATTTTCAGGGGCTCTACAATTTGATTGCATGGGAGCACTTGTCTAGTCTATGTTTTGCAGATCTGCGCCAGCACCTAGTTGATAGTAAGCTAACTGACCCCAGGAAGTTTGCTATGGAGGCGGACCGCTGGGTGAGTACCAGGGTCCACAAGAAAGCGTTTGGGGGAGACTCAGCCAAAGGTGGGCAGGGTCCCCAGCAGAAAAGTGGGGGGGACAAGGGTAAAACACAGGAGTTCTCTAAAGGGCCCCAAACTAGTACCCAGGGTAAAGGTTCCCATCCCCCAGGTGATAAGAAGAAAGGGGTCCCTACAGGGAAGCCTGTTGAGACCGGCCCCCGCAAGTGTTTTGCATGTGACCAGGTGGGTCACTTGAAGGGGGACCCCAGGTGCCCATAGGGGACACAGCCACCCACTGGTGGACAGACCAAGGTGTTGGCTAGTGTAGCGCTTGGGTAGGAGGGGTGCCCACAAGAGGGTGGGGATCCCGCAGAAATGGCCCTCGTCTCACTAGGGGACAGTAAGATGGTCCCAGGAAACCAGGTGCCCCCTAACACAAAGAAATATAGCACCTGGGTGACCATCAATGGGAACAGGGTAGAGGCTCTCAGAGATACTTGAGCCAGTGTGACCTCAGTCCGGTGTCACCTGGTCTCTGAGAAGCAGGTAGTCCCAGGGGCATTCCACCAAGTAGTTGCTGTAGACAAATCTGAGCGCCAGTGTATGGTGGGGCAGGTTCCCTTTGAATGGGGGGGGTCTCAGGTCCCTTGAGGGTGGTTGTGAGCCCTACCATGCCTGTAGATTGTCTGCTAGGTAACGACCTGGAGCAGTCCTTATGGAAGGATGTGGAGCTCAGGTCTCACTTGGAGATGCTTGGGTTGCCAGAGTGGGCATGCGTGTCTACTCGGTCGATGGCAGCCAGAAAGGGTGATCAAGAGGACTTGGAGCCTGGAACAATGGCCCAAGTCCCTGCCAAGAGGAAGGGCAAGGGGTGCAGGAAACCGGCCCGAAGTTCCCACGGACCGGGAGGAGGCGGAACTCGAGGGGGACGCCCCGGTGCCTACAGGGGAGCAGGTAGCCGAACTGGGAGACATCTCTGAGCTGACCCATTGGCAGCAAGAAGGGGGTCCCACCAGGGAGGAGTTCTGCAGGGAGCAGAACGAGTGCCCTACTCTGGAGGGTCTGCGGCGGCAGGCTGCAGACCAGGCAGCTGGTAATCAGTCCGGGTCACATCTGATCTACTGGGAGAATGGTCTCCTATACAGTGAGCCTAAGGTTGCTGAGCCTGGGTCAGCCCGTGTGCTGGTGGTACCCCAGCACTTCAGGACCTTCCTACTGGGTCTGGCTCATGACGTGCCTTTGGCAGGACATTTGGGGCAGGACAAGACCTTTGACAGGCTTGTCACCCACTTCTTTTGGCCCCAAATGCGAAGGCAGTCAGATGCACACTGTAGCTCTTACCAAACTTGCCAGGCAAGTGGTAAGAGTGGGAGGAAGGTCAAAGCTCCTCTCCAACCTTTTCCTGTTGTTGGAACACCCTTTAAAAGGGTGGGGATGGATATTGTAGGGCCACTGGATCCCAAGACAGCCATGGGCAACAGGTACATCCTGGTCTTGGTGGACCATGCCACCCGGTACCCGGAGGCAATCCCTCTCAGGACAACGACGGCGCCAGTGGTGGGCCGGGCGTTAATGGGGATCTTTTCCCGTGTGGGCTTCCCCAGAGAGGTGGTTTCTGACAGGGGGACCAATTTCATATCCAAGTATATGGCATCCCTGTGGAAGGAGTGTGGTGTAACCTACAAGTTCACCACTCCTTACCACCCACAAGGAAACGGTCTGGTGGAGAGATTCAACCAGACCTTGAAAGGCATGATCAAGGGTCTAACAGAACCCATGAGGCGTAAGTGGGACGTCCTCTTGCCATGCCTGCTCTTTGCATACAGGGAGGTGCCTCAGAAGTCTCTTGGGTACAGCCCCTTTGAGCTCCTGTATGGCCACCCTGTCAGAGGACCTCTGAGTTTGGTAAAGGAAAGCTGAGAGGCAGCTCCCAGGAAAACTCCCCAGGATGTGTTTAGTTACATGCTGGCCTTTAGAAACCAAACTGCCCGCTTCAGGAAACTCGCTCAGGCGAACCTAGAAGCAAGCCAGGAAGAAATGAAGAGGTGGTATGACCAGAATGCCACTCTGGTCGAATTTCAACCTGGGCAAAAAGTGTGGGTCATGGCCTTGCAGGACAAGTGGACTGGGCGATATGAGGTGGTGAAGCGCAAAAGTAATGTCACCTACCTGGTGGATTTGCAGACTCCAAGGAACCCTTTGAGGGTCCTT
The DNA here is from genome assembly GCA_963921515.1 of Calotriton arnoldi. Lineage (NCBI taxonomy): Eukaryota > Metazoa > Chordata > Amphibia > Caudata > Salamandridae > Calotriton > Calotriton arnoldi. The sequence goes on from CAWUFW010003225.1 coordinate 1,401,203, forward strand.
CACGTGAACCGCCTCTAGCCCCACTGAGAGGTCCGAAGTGAGTATACTCTTGGCGACAGATGATGGGGTGGAAGAGGAGAGTGAGCCTCTCCCTGACCTCCTGTCTACCAAGGAGCATGATGGGTCAGTGGAGGGTGTGATCCTCTCCCCTGCACTGACTCAAGAGCAGCAGGGGGACTGTCGCCAGTTGTTGGGACAGTTCGCCCCACTGTTCTCTCTGACCCCCGGTGTTACTCACTAGTGTACCCATGACGTGGACACTGGTGACAGCCCTCCTGTAAAGCACAAAATTTACAGGTTCACTGACCGGGTCAGGGCCAGCATCAAGGAGGAGGTCTCTAAGATGTTGGCGTTAGGGGTGATTGAGCCCTCCAACAGTCCTTGGGCCAGCCCAGTGGTCTTGGTCCCAAAGGCTGCTGCACCCGGTGCCACTCCAGAACTCCGGTTTTGTGTGGACTACCGTGGGCTCAATGCCGTCACCAGGACTGACGCGCACCCCATCCCCAGAGCTGATGAGCTCATTGATCGGTTGGGAGCTGCCCGGTTCCTCAGCACGTTTGATTTAACGTCTGGGTACTGGCAGATTGCCTTAACCGATGGGGCCAAGGAGAGGTCAGCATTCTCAACCCCAGAAGGTCATTACCAATTTCGGGTGATGCCCTTTGGGTTGAAGAATGCCCCTGCCACCTTTCAGAGGTTGGTCAATCAGGTGTTGGCTGGACTGGAGGATTTCAGTGCCGCCTACCTGGATGACATTGCTGTGTTCAGTTCCAGCTGGGAAGAACATTTACAGCACCTTGAGAAAGTGTTGAGGGCTCTGCAGGGTGCAGGCCTCACGATCAAGGCCAGTAAGTGCCAGATCGGGCAGGGTTCGGTGGTGTACTTGGGACACCAGGTAGGAAGCGGCCAGGTGGCGCCCCTACAACCCAAGATCGACACCATTCTGGCTTGGGAGCCCCCCAAGACCCAGACAGAGGTGAGAGCCTTCTTAGTTCTCACCGGCTACTATAGGAGATTTGTTAAGGGCTATGGCACCATCGTTGCCCTCTTAACAGAGCTGACTTCGAAGAAGCAGCCCAGGAAGGTGATCTGGACTGAGTCCTGCCAGAAAGCGTTTGATGCCCTGAAGGCAGCCATGTGCACGGCGCCCGTGCTCAAGGCACCTGACTTCTCCAAAGAATTCGTTGTGCAGACTGACGCTTCACAGCATGGTGTAGGAGCGGTGCTCTCACAACTGAAGAAGAGGGCCTGGATCAGCCTGTAGTCTTCCTTAGCAGGAGACTACTCCCCAGGGAACAGAGGTGGAGTGCCATAGAAAGGGAAGCTTTTGATGTGGTCTGGGCACTGAAGAAGCTGAGACGATACCTGTTTGGGACTCACTTCCGGGTTCAGACAGACCACAGGCCCCTCAGATGGTTGATGCAAATGAGGGGTGAGAATCCAAAACTGCTGAGGTGGTCCATCTCCCTACAGGGAATGGACTTAACGGTGGAACACCGCCCTGGCACAGAACATGCCAACGCAGATGGTCTGTCCAGGTTCTTCCGCCTTAGTGAAGAGAACTCCCAGGAGGTTGGGTAGTTCTTCCTACTTTCAGCTGGAGGGGACATGTGTTAGACATGGCATCTTTTGGCGTGTTTCCCCTGACTTTTTGCTTTCTGACCTCCTGTTTTTGACTCTGTTTTTGCTGGTATAATGATTCTGCGCACTTTCCTCACTGCTGTCCAGTGGGAAAGTGCAAGTGCTCCTGTAGAAAATGTGTTATGGATTGGTGTTTCCATGATTGGCCTATTTGATTTATGTGTCAGTCCCTAGTAAAGTGCACTGCGAGTGCCAGGGCCTATAAATCAAATGCTGTTGGTGGGCTGCAGCACTGGATTGTGCCACCCACGCAAACAGCCCGTAAAGTGTAACTCTGGCCTGCCATTGCAGAGCCTGTGCGCAGCCTGGGGCTGCCATGTCGACTTGGCAAGTGCACACACTTGCCAGTCCCTAAACCTTCCCTTTTCTACATGTTAGTCACCCCTAGGGTAGGCCCAAGGTACCCCTGTGGGCAGGGTGCATTGTATGTGAAAGGTCGGACATGCCCTGGTGTGTGTGGCATGTCCTGATAGTGAAATACAGCCTACTTCGTTTTTCACTATTGCAAGGCTACCTGTTCCCCATAGGCCAGAATGGGCAGTTTTGATTATTACATCCTATGATCCTAACTGACCCAGGGAACATGGTAGAAATTCGAGTTTAGTATGCCTGAACTCAGAATGATAAAATGCAACTTTTAGTGAAGTTGGTTTTAACATTCTGTGTTTGAAAATACCACTTTTAGAAAGTAGGTATTTTCTTGTCTAACCATCCAAGCCTGCCTCTGCTAGGTTGTGTATTCCTTGTCTGGAGTGTGAGTGACAGGGGCTGGGGGATTCCAGGAGACAGGGTGAGTCAGCACAGGGCTGAATAGCAAGATCTACATGTAGATGGGTGGGAGGAGTTGCACCTGGGACCTGAATAGGGCTATCCTTCCCTCCACAATGCTGGCTCCACCTCCTGTGGTGCGTCTAATGTCCCTGGCCTACACTGCAAAAGGAAAGAAGGAGTCTTGTCAACAAAGTGCTCCAGGACTGACCAGAACTGGTTTGGACTAGGCAAAGGCCTCTCTGCCTTCAGAGAACAAAGAGAAATTGAGGATAAAAAGGGGGACCCAAACCCCAGAACTTTAGAACTTATTTGGACCAAGAAGACTGCCAAGAAGAAGAGCTGGATAAGCTGTGAGGAGGAACTACCACTTTGCTGTGTGCTTTGATGTGTTGGCCTGCAGTGGCTGCTTCTGTCTTGGGCAGTGAAAGGACTGGACTGGACTTTCTGCAATCTACTTTGTGAGTTTCTCCAAGGGCTTGAGGTAGAGCTTGCCCCCTGTTCAAGAAGTCTCAGGAACAGCAAAGACTTCAAGCCCGACGCCGTCTACGATGCCGCTGCCGACTCCGTGTCCTGAAGGCACCGCAGAGGGCACCGCCGCAACGCCACACCACGACCCTGGTCTCACCGACGCCGCCTGCTGACGCCGCCACCGAGCCGTTGCTCGCACCGCGACCTGTGGGCACCGCACTCCGCACCGCCTCGCGACAATGCCTTGGTATCCCCGACGATGCCGCTCCACGCCGGACTCGCGCCGCTGTTTGCACCGTGGTTCGAGGGCACCGCTCGTACAGTTACACGACGCACCACCCTCATCCCGCACCGCAGCCTTGGCCTACCGACGCCGGTGCCATCGACTCCAGTTCATCAGCCGACGATAACGCTTCAGCAACGACGACGACGCTGCTGCACCGTGACCTGCCAGCACCATGACGAGCACCGCCTTCACCTCACACCGCGACCCTGGTCTCACCGACGACGCCATCTGATGCCACCACCGAGTCGCTGCTCGCACCGTGACCTGAGGGCACCGCACTTTGCACCGCTGCACTTTGCACCGCAGCACCCGATGCCTGCCGATGCCAGCGCTCCTGACTTCAACCGAGAGGAGATCGATCTGCAACGCTTGTGACTTCGAGGGCCCCGACGGCGCCTGCACCGACCTCCGGAACCGACGCCTGCGGACGCCGTGTTTTCGGGAGCTCACCGCAAGGTCATCGATGCCCTGCATTTCTGAAAGGTACTGTTTGCCGGTCTTCCCGACACCGTAGCTGACCCGCGACGTCGCGGTCAGCCAGAACTGTTTGGATTTGTTTGTTCACGACGCCGTGATAGCCCCGGACGGAGCTATCGACATCAAGGAACTGTTTTTAAGGATACTGTGATAACTGAAGATTTTTAAAGTACTGTACTGTGGATTTTTATCGTATTGGTCTTGTTTTAAGTATATAAAAATATTGGATATTTTTCTAAACTGGTGTGGTGTCCTTTTGTAGTGCTTACACTGTATTACTGTTGGTTATGTGCAAATGCTTTACACACTGCCTCTAAGATAAGCCTGACTGCTCGTGCCAAGCTACCAAGGGGGTGAGCAGGGGTTATTTTAGGAGTGTAACTCCCTTATCCTGACTAGGAAGAAGGGTCCCTAATTGGACAAAGGTGCAAGCTCTTGCCAACTAGAGACCCCCATTTCTAACAGTGAGTGTATAATATATGAGGTTAGGATGTCTGCTGTACAAGACATCATCCGTTGTCAGCTTAATTCTACCATGATGTTGGAAATGGAGTATGGGAACAGAGGACGCTCCAAGGATGGACATAACAAATGTGTGATCTCTTATTCCAAAATGAGCTTTGTGACTTCATGGGTAGGGAAGCACAAATGACACACCAAATGTACCTGACTATTGCAAACAACAGACAACATTATTCTCATAAGACATGTTAGTTTTAACGGTGAAGGTGTAATCAATGTAATGCGGTGGCGTCCTGATTATTTCTCCCCTTCCTTCAAATATCAGTAACCTTCTCATACACGTTTGTCTGTTGATGTGTCATCTCATTGATGTCAGTGCTGTGTGGAGGTAACAGCTGGCAATTGCTGCAAGTGAGCAGGGGCCCACATGTAAAGTCCATGAGGTAAACATGCTGCACATTGGCCAGGAATATCCTATCAATGGACATTGAGATGATATATACATGTTAGCTCATAGCTACCATCTGGTGTACTGAAATATGGACATGTATGTCTCATCACAGCTGCTGACAGGATGACACCAGTGCAGCATACAACACCATCCCGGGGAATGCAAGACATCCTGGCTGTAGCAGCGAAACCCTCTCGCACCTGTCCATCAGGTAATTGTGTCGTGAAGTGTTTCCCTATCATAGATTACAAAACCATGACAAAGATCAAAATCCCCTTCTACATAGAACCTGCAGTTGGTGTTTACAAAGTTACATATATATCATAAGTGTCACATGTGCCTGTTTGTAAATTAGTAATGCAGATGATTGAGAATGGTGTCACTTCCCCCTACAGCTGCTGGATCGGGGACGGCTTTGTCAACAAAACCTATGAGGAGCATGGTTCAGCAGTTGACATCAGGGGGGATCGCAAAGGGACACAAAGCTGTGGCTGGAGCTGGTGAGTTTGCTTGTGCAATGTACATCTCCGTTTAACACCTCAGTGCTATGGTGTGAGCTGTCACTTGTAGGGGTACCCAAAACAGGTCACATGTGCGTCATCTGTTGATGCAAAGTACAGTAGAACCAACCCTTGTGTTGCACCACATCTTATACTAGGTCAATTACTTATCCTGTTGCAACCTCTGTGTTCCAGGTGATGATGACTATGAGGAGGATGAACCTTCCACCAGTGTTGGGTGACGGGCAATCAAAGGGGAAAATCCACTGCTCCTCCAGGCAGTAATGTTGGCTGCAAGTACTGTGCAAGAGGAGGAGGAGGAAGTACCTGAGGAGGCTGAAGGATTGGACGATGATGGTGACTATCTGTTCATCCTCTCAGAGGATGAAGATTCTGATGCCAATTTACAGAAATTTTCCCACATCGCCCACATTTTGCAAGGCCTCACACAATACGCCCAGGAAAGTGCCTCAGCCTCCTCCAACAAAAAATATTGCCTGTCCCCAGCATAGAGCTAACCAGCCACAGCTCACACACACCCCAACACAGACATCACTCCCTCACAGACCTCACATCCAGGACAGACCTGGTGTTTCCCCTATAAACTCCTCCCTATACAGTGTATCCCAGGCATTCTCTCCACCATCTGAGGGAAGTACCAACCCTGTTGTGGTGCAGGTATCCCCTGGGCACCATTCTCCTGTCCACTGGCTTCAACCTGCCACCCCCACCCCTGCTGTTGGACCTGCCGGTCTCATCCATGGCCGACCCCTGCAGAGAGGGCCTGCACCTGGCCATGGTGGCCAGTGGGAGCAGGACTTCTTCAAACAGCAGGCAGATGTGAGGCAGGACATTTGTGCCATAGGGGCTACCCTCTCAGACATGTCTGAGGCCCTGCAGGACATGCGCCAAATCCCTCAGATGGTGGACAGACTGACCCATGTTTTGGATAGGATGGATAGATCTTCGCAAGACATGTCCAAGAATATCAGAGACATGATATCCATCCAAAGGGAAGAGAGTTTAAGACACCATGCCTTGGCCATGAAGATGATGGAGGGCATGATGAAAGTGATCCAAAGTCTCCCTTCACGGTCAACGCAGGGAGGGAGGGGAGCCATCACATCTGCCTGTAGCACATCACACCCACACACCTGTACCACAAACTGCACAGGACCACAACAAGGGTACACACCCACCACTATGCCCTGAACAGGCACTCACACCACCTGTACATCCACCACCACCCCTGAACAGGCATTACCAACACCTGCACAACCAGCCCCTGTCCACGCACAAACACCAACTGTACATACACCATCCGCTCCTGCACATGAACTTCACCCTATACAGGCACATGCACAACACCCTCCTGCACCTCGGCAACAACCCAGACATGATCCCTCACAGCGATCCTCACCTCCGAAATTGCGAAGTCGCAAGCACGATTCCCATTGATCACATCCCAAAAACTTTTTGAACACTGCGAATATGTGTAAATAAAAAGAATTTCTCTTCAGAAGTCAAGACTCTGTTGTGTATCATGTCCTGATAGGCAAATGTATACCAATGTTGGTGGCCTAGAGATGTGAGGATGTATGTGTGTGTGTGACACATGTACAAGTGTAACCCCATCATTGCAACAAGCCATAATGTGCAGAGCAGATGTCTCCCAAAATATATGTCCATATTTTGTACAAGACATTCACAATGAAGTTAAACAAGATAGAGAAAGTATGATTCAAAATAAGATTTTATGTAAAAAAGGGGTGTGATTAGAAAAACAACAACAGTCTGTTTGGAAGGGAGAAAGGAAAACAAATGATGTTCTTACTACAGAAGGAGAAGGGAACTTGGATTGGGGTGGGGCAAAATAAATATAACCCATCAGGGAGCGTCAGGGGAACCTGTCTATTTACAAGGGGAAAAGTAAATAATTGTCCACAAAGAAAATTCTGTCCAACAGGTCAAGTGTCCTTCTGGTCATCTTCTAGTACCACAATGTTCAGATCCTCTGAGTCCGATGTGGGCTCCTGGCTGGCCGGTGCAGGACCAGGCACCACATGGGGTTGGGACACATGAGGAGTACAGGGGGAAACAGTGTAGCGCACCGGACAGGGGGAGACATTGACAGTGATGTGGGAGGGATGTTGGGATACGAAAGACAACATGACTGCAGTCAGGGAATTGACACTGGCAGTGAGGGTGCCAGAGCTCGGGCAGTTTCCTCTCGCATCATGCGCAGCTCTAGACACATCTGCAGCATGATGCGAGAGGACATGTCTGGCTGACCCTCACATGCCCACATCAAGTCCTCTGGTACAGCCACAGGAGGAAAACACAGGGAGGGGTTTGGGTTGAACATGAGGCGTGTGGTGCCTCAGGTTCGGAGCCAGTGTTGGTGTCGACCTGGCAGCTACAATGAGGGGGACTGGTTGCAGGGGATGCAACTGGAGGCCCCGACGGAATGGGGGCTTCTAGAGTTAGGGAGGGGCTGATGGCAGGCCCAGGTTGTGTAGTGGCCTGCCCCGGGGACACCTCGCCAAAAGTAACTGGTGAATGGTCCGAGGAGAGTAGATTCCCCCCTCCTGCCAGAGGTGTCCAGTTCTTCCCCCTCTTCAATGACCTCAGCCTCCACCTGGCCTGTAGCACCAGAGGTGTCTTCCTGCTCAGTCCGGGTGGGCGCAATCCCCCTGCCTCCTGATGTCAAAGGTTCCGCCTCATCCTCTTTTTCCTCACTAGTTGAAAGAGGTCGTAGCCGCCGGCGCACCACAGATGTCCTGCTCCGAACCGTGTCTGGCTGTTGGTTCTTTTGGCCAGCTGAGCCCACTGAAATTAAGACAGATCATGATGTAGTGGTTGTACACATCAGGATAAGACACATACCTAGATGAGCCAAGGTCAGACTTTGTTCTCCTCTGATCACACTAAACAGTTGTCAGTGTTTATGAGCTTAAATAACGTGTATGTTCACTGTCATCTCCTGATTTGAGTCGGACATGGACATCTTACAAGATTTTTGGTGGCTTACACATCTGTACTGGCCAACCCTCAACTTTTGCATTCTTGTGATCTGTGTGTCCGGTCACTGCTACATGGGCAGGTTCCAAACCGAGTCTACAAAAGGAGATCAGAGAGAGTCCAGATGGTATTGAACTGGGCCTGTGATATGGAGTCTCTGCACTTTTACTTCTGGACAAATGTTATCTGCTGTGTAGCATTGTATGAGACAACACAAATGTTGATTGGGGGTCACACATCCATACAGGGTCTGGGCTATTAGGTTTGCTAAGTTGTGAGTCTAACCTTTTGATATTCCCTCACAAAAGCTGACAATCGTGTGCCACATATTGGCTTCGGAGACTGATCAGGTAGTGCTGTGCACTGGTGAACAGTAGTGGCTCGTTGTTACAGCTACCTGTACATGAAAAATTGGCATACAAGCCACTGAGGCTAAGACGTGTGTCTGTGGACACACTTGACAAAATTGGAAACACACAAGAGTGAGGCAAGGATCTCAAATTCTGTCTTGACTCCATGGCACATGATGATCTGACTCAATCAGAACACAAACTCACTGAATGCAATGCAAGTCACAGCATCCAATAGCCATTGGCCTCTCATACACCCAGTGGACAGTGTCTGTATCATTCCTCATCCAATGCACACATCAGTTATGATTCCCTTGGTTCACTGTTAGTGGTTCTGCCAGTGCAAATTTCTGTACAAATGCACCTGTGTGGCTCAATTCCCCAGTTGTCATAATGAAACTACAACTCCCAGAATGCACTCTGCCCTGTACAGTCAATGTGCTACAGTGAGCCTTTTGCTTCATGATGACTGCTGCTTAGACACAGAATAGGTGAATGGAGACATGGGACACACGATGGTACAGCTCTGTCTTCACTCACATCATACTTCCAGACACATATTGCATATAATGCACTTACCAGGTCTCTGCTGCTCATGCTCCTCCAGCTGAGCATGGAGGGTCGGCCAAGCTGCACGCAGGACCTTTCTGTACAGTGGCGAGAGGCGGGGACGATGCACATGGTGCTGGGAAGACTGGCCCAGTAGCTCCTCTGCCTTGTGCCGGGCCCAGCGTTTTCGGTCCTCCCAGCTCTTGCGGCATGCCCTCGCCTTCCTAGTGTAAACGCCCACTGCACTGCAGCGCTCACCAATATTGGCCCAGAGTGTGGCCTGCGTTGCATTACTCAGCTGGTCCTCTGGCCCCCCATATAGCTGAGGATATTTGCTCAGCACCCCCTCAGCTAAAATGTCTAATTCCCTTTCAGTGAAAGGGGGTGCTTTCTCCTCATAACCCTCAGCCATTTTGGGGGAAATAAGGTTGAAAAGAGCAGCAGGATGGCAGAGGATCTGATCTGTGAGAGAGGATGACTCCGAATGAACACAAAATGGCTGTCAACAACTTACTGTGATGTATTTCCTGTCTCCCACTTCGTGTATATCATTTCCTGTATGAAATAATGGGTTCCGGTTCGCGTCGGGTCCGCATGTGAGGCGCACTCTCCACAACCAGAAATTACGTTTTCGGGCCGTAATCTCCGAAATTGAACCAGTACCCATTATTTCATACAGGAAATGATATATAGGAAGTGGGAGACAGGAATACATCACAGGAAGTAGTTGACAGCCATTTTGTATTGATTCTGATTCATCCACAATCACAGATCAAATCCACTGCCATCCTGTTGTTCTGTAGCGGAGAAACCTGAAATGACAGTGTAAGAGAAAATCATAGACATGAAACAAAAGGGAGAACAGACCATTTAATGAGATTTGAGCTGGGATAAGGGGGGGGGGCTGACACAACATCAAACCCCAGTTTAGTTTTCTCCTCCTTTGCATTATGGTACATGTAGTCCATATTTGGTGCTCAACACGAGTTGTCTGTTGTGTTACGGAAAATTGGGGGGAAGCAGTGCTGTGTATCCCAGACTCATAGTGCCAGATTCACCCATAACATCGTCACTCACGTTGTGGGGCCATCATTTGTGGGGGAGTCAACTCTGTTGGGGGCAAAAACTCTGACAATGCAATAGTTAGGCCCTTTTGTGATTCAGAAACCCATCCTCATAAGGTCCTGGAAGGTCTCTCAGAACATGTACATCTTTTCCTCTGAGTCAATAGATTCCTTAGGGACATCCACTACACTGATTGCTGACATGGGCACATGACCTGATGCACGGTCAATCTTTTCACTACTGTCAACAGCTGTGGTTTACATGCAGTTAGTGTGGCTTGCAAAGTAGTCTGGACAGAGTCGTAATTATCCAACTTTCATCATTGACAACAGACTGCAAACCACATTTTGTCCATGACACAACAGATGGCTCATGTAAAAAAACGTGGCAACCAGCTGATCACGGACTTGCATACCCTGACCTCTGTTATGTGCAATGGCCCGGTTTCCCGGATTCAGAGATATCAGAGTGTCACGATTCCGTTGATGAACTACGGACCGTGTTACCCTTCGACACGGACGTGACATTTACTGGCGTTGTATCGCCCTCTTTACAGGCAGGTCTGGAGCCCTTTAAGGGAAACCATCAGGAAGTGTCCTTGGGGGCGTGGCCAGTGACGTTGCCCGCCACCGGCCTATCGGAGGACCAGCCGAACGAGCCAAGAGGGCCGGACCGCTGGCCAAGGACGGAAGTTGGAGTCCCCGGAGGACGAGAGTTCGTGGCGTGGACATCGAGTGGTGAAGAAAGCGGGAACCAGGACGAAACCGGAGGAGCGACCGTAGAGGAAGACGCGAAGGCGGGAGACCTTGCGAGAGACGAGGACATCAAGCCAGGAGGCCAACCGGATCACGCTCCGCCCAGCCACCTTCCAGGAGGAGGGTGGCTTGCGAAGGTACGGGCACGACTCCAGGGGTTCACGGGGCACGGGAGGGGGCGGGCGGCATTATAGAGGGAGGTCACGACGGGCTCCACTTTATAGTAGCGGTGGCAACTTCCCTCACTCCCGATTCCCTGACTTAAGGAGTACCTCCTTCCAGTCCACTGACCCCGGTATTTTCTTTCCCCCCTTACATGCGGAGTCTCCACGGCCGGCAGCGACGTGAACGGGAAAACCGAAGAGACTCATACACAGGAAGAGTGGTCCTGGTGAAGACGGGAGTAACCCAACCCGGACCCTTGACGAGTGGACACTGTGCCCTTTCTGGAAATAAAGACCCCTTTTTGAAACGTAGTGCTCCCTCCTTGTTTGTTTGTGGCTACCCTCAGCACCGATAGCTGACAAGTGGTGGAGAATGCAGGCATCGCCTCCATCGATATAGGATGGAGAACCTCGTGTATCAGCTGAAGGAGGGCCACGCCAAGCTGGAATGGGCCGTAGAACGGGGCACCAACCAGGCCGAGATGGACAGGGCGGTGTTTACGGCGGCCATACAGACCCAGGCAGACAACCTAACCAAGCTGGCAGAAGGGCAGAACCAGCTCCTTATGACACTGGGACAAGGGAGAGGCCCTGCTCCCCCTGGTACTGTCGTGCCGCTGCAGAAGTATGTCCCCGGGGAGGACCCCATGGCCTTTTCTTGAACTTTGAACGGGCGGCCAGGGCCAGTGGATGGCCCAGTGATCGCTGGCCCTTCTACCTAGCTCCGTTACTCACAGCAGAGGCCCAGGCGGCCTACCAGTTCATAAACAACGACGGCACTGCTGTATATGGGCTCATAAAGCAACACATTCTGGACCGCCTTGGGGTCGATGAGGAGGCGCTACGGCTCAAATTCAGGCAAGAAAGGGGAACAGCTGGTGATACTGCCAAAACGCTCTTTCACAAAATGAAGGACGCCGCCGACCGGTGGTTGAAGCCACGTGAATCCACCGTCGAGGACGTCATGACCAAGATCTACCTCGAGCAATATATTGACATCCTCCCATATAACACCCAAAGATGGCTTCGACAGCACGCCAACCTGACTCTCGACCAAGCAGTCGAAATGGCCACCTCCTTCACTCGTGCCCAGGGCCGCTGCACGCCCAAGGAACCGGAAAAGCCACACAAGGGTCCCTTACCCTCGAGGTTCGAGAGGAGACCCGTCAAGAGCCAACCAGAACCCCCAAAGTTACGGCCTGGGAGGCCCGACCTCCCAGTTACCTCTAGCCCCCAATGCTTCGAGTGCGGCGAATGGGGACACATAGCCCGCTTCTGCAGGAGAAAGAAAGAGAGATCAGAGGACGAGCCTATGGACGTCAGCTACGCCCCACGTTCGGTCCTTTATGCACAGGAGACGGGGCATATGTACTATGTAAGTCTCTTCGTTAACAACAAGGAAGTAAGGGCCCTCCTAGATTCAGGGTGCAAACACTCAGTAGCCCGGGAGGAGGTGGTCCCCAGCTCACAGAGAAGCCCGGGGAAGACTGTCTGTATACGCTGTGTACATGGGGATGTGCGTGTTTACCCCGTAGCCCAGTTACCAGTACGCACCAAGGGAGGTATACAGACCACCATCACGGTAGGGGTTCTCCCGTCTCTTCCGGAACCGCTGATATTGGGGGTAGACAATCCCTGTTTTCCCCTCCTCATCGCCAGTGCCCTTAAATCGGGGTCCCCTCGGAGGACCCTCATGATACCCTGCTAACCTCAGAACCTTGGGCTATGGATAGGAACTTCAGGGGGCCCAGTTAAATGATGCAACCCTCAGGCATGCATGGCAAAGAGCACAGGAAACGAAGGACACCCAAAGAGAACCTATCCTTCTTTTGAGGAGCAACATGGGCTCCTATACCGGGTCGCCAAGGAAGGGGCCACACCTCAGCTGTTGGTCCCTATGTGTTTTAGGGACCAGATCCTTTATTTCGGCCATTCCCATCTGTTAGCGGGACATGTGGGGGCTGAGAAAACCAGTCAAGCTATACTAGATAGCTTTTACTGGCCTGGCATTTATCTTCAAATAAAAAGTATTGCCAGGAGTGCAATATATGCCAGAAGAAAAACCCATACATCCCATCAAAGGCGCCCCTACAGCCTCTGCCCATTATTGGACGCCCATTCAAACGTATAGGAATGGACTTGATAGGGCCCCTTCCCAAGTCCAGCAAAGGACACCAGTATGTCCTTATGATCGTGGACTATGCCACTCGCTATCCTGAAGCCCTTCCCTTGCGGACAGCCACTACCACCACCATTTCCCAAAAACTGATCGAGGTGTTTTCCAGAATGGGGTTCCCTAGAGAGATACTTACCGCTCAAGGCACACCTTTCGTATCTCGTCTCATGAAGCAGGTGTGTAGGCAATTAGATATCCAACACATCAGAACTTCGGTGTACCACCCCCAGACAGACGGCCTCGTAGAAAGGTACAACGGGAATCTGAAGCTAACATTAAAAAACTCCTGTCAGCGGATGGGAGGAGCTGGGATCAGCTCCTTCCTCTGGCCCTGTTCGTTATACGCAGTACAGTCCAGTCCAGTTTGGGTGTTTCTCCCTTCGAGCTCTTATTCGGAAGACGGCCTCGCACCCTTCTCGAGATTACGAAGGAAAGCTGGGAAGAACAGGGCATCACTGAGGCCCATGCCTTGCTGGATTATGCCAACCAGATAAAGGTGAGGCTTCATAAACTAAGAACTTTAGCCCACGATAACTTAGAAAGAAAACAAACGCAATACAAAAAGCAATATGATAAAGGGACAAGGTTGAGGGTCTTCCAGGATGGTGACTGGGTTCTCCTGCTTCTCCCTTCTTCCTCACATAAACTAAGGAAAGAGTGGCAAGGCCCCTTTGAGGTCCTGAGGAAAATAGGCAAAACCACCTACCTGCTACGCCTTTCCCCTAAGAAAACCCAGTTGTACCATGTCAATTTGTTAAAAAAATGGTTTGGTCTGACCCCAAGAAGACCCTGTAATGTGTCATTTGCTACACCAGGGCAAACCTCTGTTCATGAGACCGTATATAGTCCTACGCTTCCTGTGACGGAGAAAGCAGAGCTACAGACTCTTCTCCTCTCGTTTTCCGACGTCTTTTCCAACCTACCTGGAAAGACCAGTTTAACCACACATTCGATACCTACCCGTGACGGGGTTGTGGTAAAACAAAAACCCTATCGGGTCCCCGAAGCCCGTCGCATGGCATTACGGAAAGAGGTGGAAGAGATGTTGGCATTGGGAGTGGTGGTACCCTCGAAGAGCAACTGGTGTTCGCCAATCGTTCTGGTTCCGAAACCTGATGGGAGTACCCGTTTTTGTATTGACTTCAGGGCGGTGAATCGCATCTCCAAACAAGACGGGTACCCCCTTCCCCGGGTGGATGAGCTAATAGAACGCCTGGGTGAGGCGCGCTATATATCCACCATCGACCTCACAAAAGGGTACTGGCAGATCCCTCTCCACCCGGGAGACCAAGAGAAGACAGCATTCTCTACTCCTGATGGTCTGTTTCATTTCACAGTACTGCCCTTCGGCCTCCATGGTGCCCCCGCTAGCTTTCAGAGACTCATGGACACCCTCCTGAGAAGCCATTCGAACTATTCGTCAGCTTATTTAGACGATATTGTTGTATTCAGTAGAACCTGGGAAGAACATCAGTCCCATCTGTCGGCCATTTTTGCAGAGTTAAGGGAGGCCAACCTCCACATTAACGCAAAAAATCAAAGTTTGCCTTTCATAAAGTCAAATATCTGGGATACTTGCTGGGAAAAGGGCTAATTGAACCCCAGTCAGAGAAGGTGAGGGCCATCCAAGACACCCCCTTTCCCAACACAAAAAAAGAGATGAGAGCTTTCCTCGGGTTGGTCGGCTATTATAGACGGTTCATTCCCCTGTTTTCTCAGACAGCTGCCCCCCTTACCGATCTCCTAAAAAAGTCTACAACAGCTCACCGCATAAGAAACCCCTCTGAACATGAAACCCAGGCCTTCATGGCTCTGAAAACTGCTCTGACTACATCACCGGTTTTGCTGACTCCAGATTTCCAGAAACCATTCATTCTCCAGACAGACGCCTCAGGGGTGGGCATAGGTGCCGTTCTCTCCCAGCTAGACAGCGAGGGTTGGAACGACCTGTCCTATATATCAGCAGGAAGCTCTTCCCTAGGGAACAAGTATACCCCACGATAGAGAAGGAATGCCTGGCCCTGAAATGGAGCATAGAAAAACTCAGGTATTATCTAGAAGGGAGAGCCTTTGTACTGTATACCGATCATGCTCCACTCACTTGGCTCCAGAGAAATAAGGGTACCAACGACAGAGTCCTTCGATGGTTCTTAGCTCTTCAACCCTTCCACTTTGAGGTGCATCACCGTAAGGGCACGGAACAGGGAAATGCGGACTACCTGTCCCGGTTTCCTCTTACCCCCGATCGGGGAAAGCCAGAGGGGGCATGTGTCACGATTCCGTTGATGAACTACGGACCGTGTTACCCTTCGACACGGACGTGACATTTACTGGCGTTGTATCGCCCTCTTTACAGGCAGGTCTGGAGCCCTTTAAGGGAAACCATCAGGAAGTGTCCTTGGGGCGTGGCCAGTGACGTTGCCCGCCACCGGCCTATCGGAGGACCAGCCGAACGAGCCAAGAGGGCCGGACCGCTGGCCAAGGACGGAAGTTGGAGTCCCCGGAGGACGAGAGTTCGTGGCGTGGACATCGAGTGGTGAAGAAAGCGGGAACCAGGACGAAACCGGAGGAGCGACCGTAGAGGAAGACGCGAAGGCGGGAGACCTTGCGAGAGACGAGGACATCAAGCCAGGAGGCCAACCGGATCACGCTCCGCCCAGCCACCTTCCAGGAGGAGGGTGGCTTGCGAAGGTACGGGCACGACTCCAGGGGTTCACGGGGCACGGGAGGGGCGGGCGGCATTATAGAGGGAGGTCACGACGGGCTCCACTTTATAGTAGCGGTGGCAACTTCCCTCACTCCCGATTCCCTGACTTAAGGAGTACCTCCTTCCAGTCCACTGACCCCGGTATTTTCTTTCCCCCCTTACATGCGGAGTCTCCACGGCCGGCAGCGACGTGAACGGGAAAACCGAAGAGACTCATACACAGGAAGAGTGGTCCTGGTGAAGACGGGAGTAACCCAACCCGGACCCTTGACGAGTGGACACTGTGCCCTTTCTGGAAATAAAGACCCCTTTTTGAAACGTAGTGCTCCCTCCTTGTTTGTTTGTGGCTACCCTCAGCACCGATAGCTGACAAGTGGTGGAGAATGCAGGCATCGCCTCCATCGATATAGGATGGAGAACCTCGTGTATCAGCTGAAGGAGGGCCACGCCAAGCTGGAATGGGCCGTAGAACGGGGCACCAACCAGGCCGAGATGGACAGGGCGGTGTTTACGGCGGCCATACAGACCCAGGCAGACAACCTAACCAAGCTGGCAGAAGGGCAGAACCAGCTCCTTATGACACTGGGACAAGGGAGAGGCCCTGCTCCCCCTGGTACTGTCGTGCCGCTGCAGAAGTATGTCCCCGGGGAGGACCCCATGGCCTTTTTCTTGAACTTTGAACGGGCGGCCAGGGCCAGTGGATGGCCCAGTGATCGCTGGCCCTTCTACCTAGCACCGTTACTCACAGCAGAGGCCCAGGTGGCCTACCAGTTCATAAACAACGACGGCACTGCTGTATATGGGCTCATAAAGCAACACATTCTGGACCGCCTTGGGGTCGATGAGGAGGCGCTACGGCTCAAATTCAGGCAAGAAAGGGGAACAGCTGGTGATACTGCCAAAACGCTCTTTCACAAAATGAAGGACGCCGCCGACCGGTGGTTGAAGCCACGTGAATCCACCGTCGAGGACGTCATGACCAAGATCTACCTCGAGCAATATATTGACATCCTCCCATATAACACCCAAAGATGGCTTCGACAGCACGCCAACCTGACTCTCGACCAAGCAGTCGAAATGGCCACCTCCTTCACTCGTGCCCAGGGCCGCTGCACGCCCAAGGAACCGGAAAAGCCACACAAGGGTCCCTTACCCTCGAGGTTCGAGAGGAGACCCGTCAAGAGCCAACCAGAACCCCCAAAGTTACGGCCTGGGAGGCCCGACCTCCCAGTTACCTCTAGCCCCCAATGCTTCGAGTGCGGCGAATGGGGACACATAGCCCGCTTCTGCAGGAGAAAGAAAGAGAGATCAGAGGACGAGCCTATGGACGTCAGCTACGCCCCACGTTCGGTCCTTTATGCACAGGAGACGGGGCATATGTACTATGTAAGTCTCTTCGTTAACAACAAGGAAGTAAGGGCCCTCCTAGATTCAGGGTGCAAACACTCAGTAGCCCGGGAGGAGGTGGTCCCCAGCTCACAGAGAAGCCCGGGGAAGACTGTCTGTATACGCTGTGTACATGGGGATGTGCGTGTTTACCCCGTAGCCCAGTTACCAGTACGCACCAAGGGAGGTATACAGACCACCATCACGGTAGGGGTTCTCCCGTCTCTTCCGGAACCGCTGATATTGGGGGTAGACAATCCCTGTTTTCCCCTCCTCATCGCCAGTGCCCTTAAATCGGGGTCCCCCTCGGAGGACCCTCATGATACCCTGCTAACCTCAGAACCTTGGGCTATGGATAGGAACTTCAGGGGGCCCAGTTAAATGATGCAACCCTCAGGCATGCATGGCAAAGAGCACAGGAAACGAAGGACACCCAAAAGAGAACCTATCCTTCTTTTGAGGAGCAACATGGGCTCCTATACCGGGTCGCCAAGGAAGGGGCCACACCTCAGCTGTTGGTCCCTATGTGTTTTAGGGACCAGATCCTTTATTTCGGCCATTCCCATCTGTTAGCGGGACATGTGGGGGCTGAGAAAACCAGTCAAGCTATACTAGATAGCTTTTACTGGCCTGGCATTTATCTTCAAATAAAAAGTATTGCCAGGAGTGCAATATATGCCAGAAGAAAAACCCATACATCCCATCAAAGGCGCCCCTACAGCCTCTGCCCATTATTGGACGCCCATTCAAACGTATAGGAATGGACTTGATAGGGCCCCTTCCCAAGTCCAGCAAAGGACACCAGTATGTCCTTATGATCGTGGACTATGCCACTCGCTATCCTGAAGCCCTTCCCTTGCGGACAGCCACTACCACCACCATTTCCCAAAAACTGATCGAGGTGTTTTCCAGAATGGGGTTCCCTAGAGAGATACTTACCGCTCAAGGCACACCTTTCGTATCTCGTCTCATGAAGCAGGTGTGTAGGCAATTAGATATCCAACACATCAGAACTTCGGTGTACCACCCCCAGACAGACGGCCTCGTAGAAAGGTACAACGGGAATCTGAAGCTAACATTAAAAAAACTCCTGTCAGCGGATGGGAGGAGCTGGGATCAGCTCCTTCCTCTGGCCCTGTTCGTTATACGCAGTACAGTCCAGTCCAGTTTGGGTGTTTCTCCCTTCGAGCTCTTATTCGGAAGACGGCCTCGCACCCTTCTCGAGATTACGAAGGAAAGCTGGGAAGAACAGGGCATCACTGAGGCCCATGCCTTGCTGGATTATGCCAACCAGATAAAGGTGAGGCTTCATAAACTAAGAACTTTAGCCCACGATAACTTAGAAAGAAAACAAACGCAATACAAAAAGCAATATGATAAAGGGACAAGGTTGAGGGTCTTCCAGGATGGTGACTGGGTTCTCCTGCTTCTCCCTTCTTCCTCACATAAACTAAGGAAAGAGTGGCAAGGCCCCTTTGAGGTCCTGAGGAAAATAGGCAAAACCACCTACCTGCTACGCCTTTCCCCTAAGAAAACCCAGTTGTACCATGTCAATTTGTTAAAAAATGGTTTGGTCTGACCCCAAGAAGACCCTGTAATGTGTCATTTGCTACACCAGGGCAAACCTCTGTTCATGAGACCGTATATAGTCCTACGCTTCCTGTGACGGAGAAAGCAGAGCTACAGACTCTTCTCCTCTCGTTTTCCGACGTCTTTTCCAACCTACCTGGAAAGACCAGTTTAACCACACATTCGATACCTACCCGTGACGGGGTTGTGGTAAAACAAAAACCCTATCGGGTCCCCGAAGCCCGTCGCATGGCATTACGGAAAGAGGTGGAAGAGATGTTGGCATTGGGAGTGGTGGTACCCTCGAAGAGCAACTGGTGTTCGCCAATCGTTCTGGTTCCGAAACCTGATGGGAGTACCCGTTTTTGTATTGACTTCAGGGCGGTGAATCGCATCTCCAAACAAGACGGGTACCCCCTTCCCCGGGTGGATGAGCTAATAGAACGCCTGGGTGAGGCGCGCTATATATCCACCATCGACCTCACAAAAGGGTACTGGCAGATCCCTCTCCACCCGGGAGACCAAGAGAAGACAGCATTCTCTACTCCTGATGGTCTGTTTCATTTCACAGTACTGCCCTTCGGCCTCCATGGTGCCCCCGCTAGCTTTCAGAGACTCATGGACACCCTCCTGAGAAGCCATTCGAACTATTCGTCAGCTTATTTAGACGATATTGTTGTATTCAGTAGAACCTGGGAAGAACATCAGTCCCATCTGTCGGCCATTTTTGCAGAGTTAAGGGAGGCCAACCTCCACATTAACGCAAAAAAATCAAAGTTTGCCTTTCATAAAGTCAAATATCTGGGATACTTGCTGGGAAAAGGGCTAATTGAACCCCAGTCAGAGAAGGTGAGGGCCATCCAAGACACCCCCTTTCCCAACACAAAAAAAGAGATGAGAGCTTTCCTCGGGTTGGTCGGCTATTATAGACGGTTCATTCCCCTGTTTTCTCAGACAGCTGCCCCCTTACCGATCTCCTAAAAGTCTACAACAGCTCACCGCATAAGAAACCCCTCTGAACATGAAACCCAGGCCTTCATGGCTCTGAAAACTGCTCTGACTACATCACCGGTTTTGCTGACTCCAGATTTCCAGAAACCATTCATTCTCCAGACAGACGCCTCAGGGGTGGGCATAGGTGCCGTTCTCTCCCAGCTAGACAGCGAGGGGTTGGAACGACCTGTCCTATATATCAGCAGGAAGCTCTTCCCTAGGGAACAAGTATACCCCACGATAGAGAAGGAATGCCTGGCCCTGAAATGGAGCATAGAAAAACTCAGGTATTATCTAGAAGGGAGAGCCTTTGTACTGTATACCGATCATGCTCCACTCACTTGGCTCCAGAGAAATAAGGGTACCAACGACAGAGTCCTTCGATGGTTCTTAGCTCTTCAACCCTTCCACTTTGAGGTGCATCACCGTAAGGGCACGGAACAGGGAAATGCGGACTACCTGTCCCGGTTTCCTCTTACCCCCGATCGGGGAAAGCCAGAGGGGGCATGTGTCACGATTCCGTTGATGAACTACGGACCGTGTTACCCTTCGACACGGACGTGACATTTACTGGCGTTGTATCGCCCTCTTTACAGGCAGGTCTGGAGCCCTTTAAGGGAAACCATCAGGAAGTGTCCTTGGGGGCGTGGCCAGTGACGTTGCCCGCCACCGGCCTATCGGAGGACCAGCCGAACGAGCCAAGAGGGCCGGACCGCTGGCCAAGGACGGAAGTTGGAGTGCCCGGAGGAGGAGAGTTCGTGGCGTGGACATCGAGTGGTGAAGAAAGCGGGAACCAGGACGAAACCGGAGGAGCGACCGTAGAGGAAGACGCGAAGGCGGGAGACCTTGCGAGAGACGAGGACATCAAGCCAGGAGGCCAACCGGATCACGCTCCGCCCAGCCACCTTCCAGGAGGAGGGTGGCTTGCGAAGGTACGGGCACGACTCCAGGGGTTCACGGGGCACGGGAGGGGGCGGGCGGCGTTATAGAGGGAGGTCACGACGGGCTCCACATTATAGTAGCGGTGGCAACTTCCCTCACTCCCAATTCCCTGACTTAAGGAGTACCTCCTTCCAGTCCACTGACCCCGGTATTTTCTTTCCCCCCCCTTACATGCGGAGTCTCCACGGCCGGCAGCAACGTGAACGGGAAAACCGAAGAGACTCATACACAGGAAGAGTGGTCCTGGTGAAGACGGGAGTAACCCAACCCGGACCCTTGACGAGTGGACACTGTGCCCTTTCTGGAAATAAAGACCCCTTTTGAAACGTAGTGCTCCCTCCTTGTTTGTTTGTGGCTACCCTCAGCACCGATAGCTGACACCGAGGTACAAGAGGTGTGTGTGAGCCATGCATTAAAGCTATATTGTGCAAAACACAACAGGCTAATATGATCTTCAACAGACCAAAAGTGCGCTCTATGATGGTTTGAGTTCGTATGTGTGCCCTATTGTCCCTACGCTGAGGTACAGTGGTTGGACGTCTGTAAGGTGTGAGGAGTTGTGGGGAGAGTGCATGCCCAGCATCGCCTGAGGAGGGAAGAAAGGGCAATTGATTACATTTCCCTCTTTAATTTACACAGAACATGATCTATACTTTGGTACATGCAGTGTCTGTTGAGACCGTGTATGTTGCTTGATGATTCTTATTGTACAATGGTTGTTAATGTAAGGTGGCATTCATACATTTGATTTCCACATATCCCTCATTTTTAGTGCTTGGTACTTACCCAGTAACCACATGTTGCCAAATTCTCCCGCAGCTATCCGCCGGGCAAGAGGTGACATGCGGAATACAAAGCTGTCATGGGTACTCCCTGGAAACACTGCATGCACATCAATGAATCTTCCACTGCCATCACAGACAGCCTGCACATTGATGGAATGCCATCGGTGTCTGTTGCAGAAGATGTGTGCAATGCGGCGGGGTGGCTGAAGGGCCACATGGGTACAATCAATTGCACCCAGCACACATGGGAAGCGAGAAAAGAGATAGAAATCTCTAGCTGCCCTTTGTCTCATGTCCAGTGTATGGGGCATTCGTATGTGGTGGTGGGCTCTTGCATTGATGCAGCTCAGTACCTGATGCAAGCACTGCGACTGGTTTGCCTGAGAGATGCCCACAAGGTCACTGGAGACCCTTTGGAACAACCCCGTTGCAAAGAAATGGAGAGAAGAAAGTATCTTGAGATATGCTGGAATGGCATGGAGGCTGCAGGTCACAGAGTCAAGTTCCTGCTCCCACTCACATACCATCTCCAAGATGACATCTGGAGGGAAACGGTATCTGGCCCTGACATCTTGGCTGGACATCCCAAATAGGTTGATCATTTGTTTGAAGATCCTCTCTACTCTCTTCCTCCTCCTCCTCAAGTCTACTTGCTGCATGGCAAGGGGCAGAGCAACAAACACATTCAGCGACATTTTGAAAGAGTTTGTGTGTGTCTGCTCTGCTTTCATACATGCTGCAGGGCTGGGACTGGCTGTTGGGCTGCAGTGTGTCAGCTGATGCATGGTGGGGGATGGTAGGCACTTGGACAGGTGTTTAGCATTGAGGAAAATGATCAACCGGCCAGAATGCAGGTATTCCGGCCCGTATGCAGAGATTCTGGCCTGGGTGCGGAAATTCCCACGCAAGTGCGGGATTTCTGCTCCTGGGGCATGAATTCCGCTCCGGGTGCGCGAATTCCGGCCCGATTGCGGAAATTCCTGCCCGAGTGCGGACGTAAAGTTAGGAGTCGTAAGTGATTTCTGTGAATATCAAAAATCGTAAGTGCCTTCTGTGAATACCAAAAGTAGTAAGTTTAGGATTTTGTCTCAGATTAGTTCTGTGAATCGGCCCCTTTGTTTTTAACTGTGCATCTAGAAAAATCCAAGAGAGATTGCTTAGTTGCAGAAACCCGTCATTAGCAGAGGTTATTGATTTGGCAACAAGTATCGAAAGGTCAGTAATCTCAACCAAGCTAATGCATTCAGAGTCCATTACAGGGATTAAAATAGTATCATTCACAGACACAGGGAGCAGGAAGGTTCTTTATGGTTGGTCAATATGAAAGGGAAAACATCCAAGTTTGTGAACAAAAAGTCTTCAACTTATTGTTACAGGTGTGGTTCTAAAAGCCACATGAGTAATTTTGCAGGTTGTCCAGCATTAGGCAAACGTTGCATAATTTGCAAGAAAACTGGTCACTTTCAAAATGTTTGCAGGAGCAACAAGAAATTGGTAAAGGTTGGTAGTATTGATGTTGAGGTGGCTATGTGTTCTGAATCCCTCATCAATATAACTTTAACACTTGACTGTGGTGGCAAGAACAACATAGTTAAAGGACCATTATGTACAGCTTTGATTGATGGCATTCCTTTTCAGGTCATGTTGGATTCATGTTCCCCAATAACCATATTAAGAGACACCACTTTTTATGAGTTTGGGGGGAAATCTTTTTTGCTTTGTAATTGAGATGTTAACCCCAAAGCATTTGGGGAGAAAGACATTGAAATGGTGGGTTATTTTTCATCTAATATACAATGTTTAGGCAGGGAAACATACACCAAGGTGTATGTAGCTGTGAAGGGCAAGAATATAATAGGCTTCCAAGATTTGGCATGCATGGGCCTGTATCTTGTTCCTGGGGCTGACAACCCGTTGATGGTAGGTGATTTACCAGTGTGCCATGTGGATTGTGGGGAGGTTTAAGTCGAAACAATTCTGGATAAGCATGCTGCAGTGTTCAGCAACCAAGTGGGGTTGGTGAAGGGACTTTTTCATCACATAAGACTTACACTTAATGCTCAACCTGTAGCGCACAAAGCAAGACCTGTACCTATCAAGATTAGGGAAAAGCCAAAAATCACCCTACCCAATCGACGCACGCAAAGAATTATTCAGCCTATGCATTAATCACAGTGAGTGGCACCCATAGTTGTAGCATGAAGAAAATATGGAGAGATTAGGCTAAGTGCCAACTTGCGTGCACTGAATAAGAATATCATTGTGGCTTGCCCCCCACTGTCCAAAATTCACGAGTTGATAGTGAATCTTGGGGGGCCAAATGGTTTTCCTTGATTGATTTACAATCAGCCTACCACCAGGTACCTTTAACTGAAGAGTCTCAAGAATTGAGGACATTTGTATCCCCCTTTGGTGCCTACAAGTTCCTGAGGCTACCGTTTGGTCTCGTCTCAGCGGCTAGCGTGTTCCTGAAATTGATGGACATGTTGTTTTTAGGCATCAAAGGTGTACAAGCATATCAAGACGACATCTTAATTTATGCTGAAACCTTGGCAGAACATAATATGATTTTCAGAGATGTTCTAACCATCCTGGATGACAGTGGAATGACAATCAGAGCTGATAAGTGTAAATTTGCAACCAATGAGTTGGAATATTTGGGTCACACAGTGTCGGCAATAAGCATAAAACCTAAGTAGTCAGTGGTTAGAGCAATGACTGAGGCAAAAGCACCCACAGACAAAGATACTCTGTGATCTAGGGTTAGCAGAGTATTATGCTCGTTTTGTTGCAAGTAATGCCTAAACTGTTGATCCTTTACGTGCCTTACTTAGGAAAGGTCAAGTGTTCAAATGAACAGAAGATTTAGAGAAAGCTTTCGTCAAGGTCAAAGAACTAATTGTTACAGCTCCAGCATTACACGCCTTCCAGGAAGGTTGCACCTCTATCATAACAGTTGATGCCATTATCCATGGGTTGGGTGCTGTTCTTAGTCAAATGGTGAATGGACGTGAGCAGACCATGGTATTTGCTCTAAGAGCTTTAAAACAGTTTGAGCGACAATATATCACAATTGAAATTGAAGCACTTGCATGTGTGTGGGCAGTGCAAAAATGTTAAATGTACATCTGAGGAAGCACGTTTGAACTCCACTGATCATAAGCCACTGGTTTACATTTTAAGTAAATTTAGCAACAACACTTTATTGGCCAGGCTAACTAGACTAGTGTCTAATCTACAGGAGTACAATTTTCCTATTTAACACATCCCTGGGAGCATAAACTTCAGGGCAGATTGCTTGTCTCGAATGCCAGTGGATGATGATGATGATGAGGATTATTTTTTATTTTACAGATGATCTAGAATGTGTGGCTTTGGTGGATGCAGTGGCAGATTATGAAGCAGTTATAACTGAAAAGGACTGGTCAGAGGCTTGTACAAACGATTCTACATTAACTAAAGTCATTAAATATTCTATTTCTAAATGGCCAGAAACCAGATTTTTGAGTGGAGAGTTGAAGATCTATTCACAAATTGCTGATGAGTTGTCAGTCATAAATGACATTGTACTCCATGGTGACCGTTTTGACCCACCTTTGGCATTACGCAGTTCAATCATAAACAAGGCACACTAAGGTCATCGGAGTTCCACAAAAACGTGCATGAAAGTCAAACAACATTATTGGTGGCCGACTATTGACAGCCAAGTTAAAATGATGATTGACAAGTGCCCTGAGTGTTTAATGTTGGATAAACACTGGAAAACAGTCCAGTCATCCTTACATCCAACCCAGTTTCCAAATGTGGTGTGGGAAAAGTTGGCGTAGACTTCTCCGGACCTTATGTAGTTTTGCCCAACAGCATGAGGTATCTAATTTTGGCTGTTGACTACTTTTCAAAGTGGATGTACCATACATTTGTGGACACCCCAGATACTAGTTCTACCATTGAAGGGGCTCCTAAAGTCATTATCACAGATAATGGTACACAATTTGTTTCGGAGCGAATGTGCAAATTTATGTTTGAACAACACATAAAACATGTGAAGGTGGCGTTGTTCCTGCCGACTTTAAATAGTTTAGTGGAGCGTGGAAATAAAATCAAGAAGGAAGGCATGCAAACTGCATTAGCTTAAGGGGTCGATATCAAGGAATTTATTGAACATAAAGTGTGGAATTACAATACTTTGCCACATTGCACCATGGGGGTCACACCTTTCTCACTTATTTGAGTCAGGGAGGTGCATACTTCTCTGTTTCCTTCATGGTTGAATGAAAAGAAAGGTAACACCAAGGTCCTAACCGATACAGAACGGATTGCTGCGAAAGTTGTCATGAAGCAAGTAGCCATGAAAGACAACTTTGATAGCAAATGGCGTACTGGAAAAATGGATATTGTGAGTGGTGACCGGATTTTAGTATAAAAAAATATTAATATCAAAAAAGGGAAATCCAAGTT
Source organism: Calotriton arnoldi (assembly GCA_963921515.1). NCBI lineage: Eukaryota > Metazoa > Chordata > Amphibia > Caudata > Salamandridae > Calotriton > Calotriton arnoldi. The sequence goes on from CAWUFW010003225.1 coordinate 1,427,179, forward strand.
TTCCATGCCTGTACAAGTCAGCAGAGTTAGCAAATGGGCAGCGTTTATCACAGGCAAAGATTGGTGGAACAAAAGTCAACTTGTAAAAGTTACACCTGCACAGGCTAACATCATGCGACAGAAGAAAAGTGATTTATCCAAACATAACCATAATTGGGCGCATTGGTTGCAGTCAGATTTTGAGGATAAAAGAGTGTGTGAACAAAATGATGGCACCACTGGTCCAGTGTTAACTACTGCTCGGGTATCACCCACTGTTGTGGATCAGGACGTTAGAATTAATAAATGTAATGAGGAGCTGTTGGGACCTCGTGTTAAGCAAATACCTAAAAGGTTTGATGATTACTTTAGATATTAGACCAAGATTATAACACTGCAAATTAATATGCATTTCCAGAAATTTTGTATAATGCAACTATGTTTTGTTTTTCTTCTTTCGATGTATTTAATTATTTTGTTTTTTGTTTAAAGTGGAAGGTGATGTGATATATGTAGTGTGTTTCGAGGATACCCCTTGAGACACTGTTATTGTTAGTAATGTTACATGTGAATGGAGTAGACACTGGCAAGGATTTCAAGCCGTAGTGGTCAGTTATGCTTGGACTCCAAGCCAGATGGGCGCGGCATGCCGTGAGTGAATTATCCCATGCATTAAATCTCTTGGAACCATTTTCGCCTTCATGTTTACCTGCTACATTGTGTTGTTTCTTTCTCCTACATAACATGTTATTTGCAATTAAGGAGAGCAATCGGAACTAGATTTATTTATGTACGTTCTTTTCACACATTCTGTGTCAATTTCTCCAGAATTGTTGCCTCCAAACAAAACTCATCTGGTTTAATTGCTAAAAAGAATGCGGACAACGATGCAGGGCTTTTGATGGAGGGTTTAAACATGCCTCAAATAAATGTTCTTTTCTGTGTGAGGTCAGTGGTGGCTATCCTTTAAGAATTATGCTGTCTAAAGAGTATATATGTGTCTGACTTATACAGAGAAGGACAGCCAGCTACAAATTGCTGTATGTTTTTTCCTGTGTCTGGTGATGCTTGGTTTCTTGACCTGCTGTTCAGTTGTTGGATTTTATTTACCTAATTGCAGCAGGGCAGCTGTTCAAGGCTGTAAAAAATGCAAGTAGCCTGTTATGAAACTTTGGAACACAACCTCAGAGTATTTCATCTCTGAATTAAAACCGAGTCGAAGAAGCCATCAGGACGGCTGCCTTAGAGTTTGCTTGTTCACAAATTCATATTTGTTTTAGATGTTTAGCATTCAGTCTCATAAAACAATGGTATAATTTGTATGCTAGCCTGCACGGTCCCTGCAAGCTAACCTTAAAATCTAATTAAGAAGCAAAGGATATTGGCTGGATGTCAGCGAGCTGAAGCATGTCAGGAGCGCCCTAATAACTGGGAACGCGTCCTATTCCTATGTGTCATTCAGCACAGGCATGATAAGAGGCCTCACAGCTCATAAGTGGAGAAATTGAATGCGAGTTATCACTATATTGTAACTTATGAGTACGACTAATTTCTCATCCCGTAGGAACTAATTATATTTCTCGCACTGCATTTTTAACATTACAGTTCCCTCCTTTTAATAAACCCTGCACAAACGTCCTTTCTGGGAAAATTATATATGAAAAAAAACAATTTCACTGACCCACCAGTGCAGAGTTCATACGATGTATTTTCCCAATTTTCTGAGCCACTAATTGCTTTTTCTCGAAATAAATGTGTTTCATATGAAATATGCAAAGATATGGGAGGCTGAATTAAAATGCAGCAATAATAATTGCTAAAGCATGCATTCGGTTAACGTTCCACGGCCTTAGAATGCAAACCACCGCAACTTAGTTGATGTTTTTTCCATTTCCACCTTCTTAAAAAATTCATGAAGAATGTTCATTGTTTATAAAAGCCTATTCATCTTCCTTTATTGACCTTGCATAGTGTATTTCAAGGGCAGCACGCGCTGTTTCATTGTTTGATCCAACCCCCATTAAAACTCACCCCGCCCCTCCCTCCTGAATATCCTTCCACGCAATTGATCCCCAAAGACTTTTGGCCCCAGTCTGTCTTTTGTTCGACAAAAAGGTTGCAAATTATTTTGTCTTTAAACAAAGTACCTTCCAGAGAATAATGATGCAGTCACTGTAGGTGGTCTGCCTTTATAAGCTTCAAAAAGCAGAAGCTTGGAGGATTTCTGTGTACCTGCAGCGCTCTTATTATCGCCTCTCAATACAAAAGGAGAACCCACATTTGAGTCACGCTTGTAGCCATGCACACGAAAACCTATTATTGGTTTAGGAAGAAAGACACACATTTACATTTGATAGCTATAGGATTCACACCTATTTTATAGCTGTATGCCTGCATAAGGAATTGGTTTGCAACATCATTCCTATAATTACATATTTTATCAAAATAAGAGTAAAGGTGGATTCTATACTGAAACTGTCGCCATTGTGGGGGGGGGGGATCTCAGGTTCAGGGACTACGAAAAAAAAGGCGTAGGTGAAGGGAGAATAGTCTTCACCAAATAAATGAATCCACCAGTTTTTCAGGATTACTCCTCAAAAGGATCAAGTTTGAGTGTCTTGAATATTTAGCATTGAAATAGGTACAATCTCCCCGAACACATCAGGGCCTCCTCCTCACTTCTTGAATTCCGCAAGAAGCTGAAGACATGACTTTTCACTAAGCCTGCTTGTGGGACTGTTGAGACTGCCTGTCGTCAGGCCCAGCCTCACCACATGCCTACTCTCATCTACTCAGCGCCTGGATACCTTTGCTGGTGACAAGCAGTACTCTACAAATCCATTACATATATGCTTCTAGACACACATTGTGTCAATACTAACATCAGTGACAAAAATGTCCTTGACCTCATTGTGATGTGAGTTGTGTACAAAGTCAAGCACTTCAAAACATAAGTGATAAATACTTTATTTCTACAAATCCCCAGAGCAGCTTCTCTTATTTCTACTCAGCTGCCAACTTCTTTTGCAATCAAATCTAAATCGCTCTAATGTTACGCGTTCTATATTCCACATGCGGAACAAAGGCATAACATTCTACGTTACACATGTAGAACCTTGGAATAACATGAAACGTAACAAATGTTCCTATTTTGTAAAAATCTTAGTAAATAATAATAAAATAAATAACAATGATAAAATAAAATAAAAAGATGAATACCAAAAGTGAAGCCCACATGTTTTAACACTTGTAAACTGTGCAATGAACACATTCTGAATGTGCGTTGTGTACCACCTCACTGATCTAATCATTTACACAGAAACCCCCTGTACTTTTCAGGAAATCTTATTTCACCTTTCCTTCTGTCACACATTTGTGCATCCTCATCAGATCTTACATCTTCTTTTACACCACACTTCGGGGCATATTTACAAGCCCCTATCGCCACCACAACGTCACTTTTTCTGATGTTGTGGTGGCGATAGGGGCTTCGCCTTATTCACAAGGCAGTGTTAAGCCACTTAACGTGGCTTAACTCTGACTTGTGACTAAGGCCCCCTTTCACGCTATACTTAGCGTGAAAGGGGTGGGCAAGGGGTGTTGCGGTGGGCGTTCCACCGCAATACCCATTGATTTGACGTTGCCATATTTACAAGGGCAGCGTAAATATGGGGCGGCATCAAAATTAAGACCAGGGAAAACCTGGACTTAAACAGGTGCAACGAGAAGAAATGTATCATTTATCCTCGTTTTTGCTGTTTCTATGTGTGCTGTGTTGTGCAGCACACATAGAAACAGCAAAACACCATTGATTGTTTATGTGCAGGAAGATGTTCCTTCCTGCTCATAAACAGTCATTAAAAATAAAAATCATGCTTTGCAACTTCTGTGTGCACTGCATTAATCAGCACACATAGAAGTTTCAAGATTCCATTTCAGATTGTTTACGTGCAAGAAGGAACACCTTCTTGTACATAAACAATCTTCCCCTACAACGCAGGCACCCTTTCATTATGGTGCAAGGGTGTCTGCGTTGTTGCTAGGCAGCTAAAATTAGCACCAGCTCAGGGGGAAACGCAGGGCTGCACCGTATGCTTGTAAATACGGTGCAGCCCTACGTTTTGGAAGTGGCTGGGCGCGTCTTTAAGCCAAGGTGGCTAACCCCGTGCTCCGCCACTTCCTAGTAAATATGCCTGTTAGAAATGGGATTTTTGGGAGGCTTGGGCGTGGGCCAAAGCCAGGCAAAAACCACCACCCTAGTCAGGATAAGGGAGTTACACTCCTAAAATAACCCCTGCTCACCCCCTTGGTAGCTTGGCACGAGCAGTCAGGCTTATCTTAGAGGCAGTGTGTAAAGCATTTGCACATAACCAACAGTAATACAGTGTAAGCACTACAAAAGGACACCACACCAGTTTAGAAAAATATCCAATAATTTTATATACTTAAAACAAGACCAAAAACGATAAAAATCCACCATACAGTACTTAAAAATCTTCAGTTATCAAAATATGCTTTAAAAACAGTTCCTTGATGTCGATAGCTCCGTCCGGGGCTATCACGGCGTCGTGAGCAAACAAATCCAAACAGTTCTGGCTGACCGCAGCTAAGCGGGCCAGCTACGGTGTCGGGAAGACCTGCAAACAGTACCTTTTAGAAATGCAGGGCGTCGGCGACCTCTCGTTGGGCTTCCGAAAGCACGGCGTCCGCAGGCGTCGGTTCCGGAGTCATCGGGGCCCTCGAAGTCACACGCGTTGCAGATCGATCTCCTCTCTGTTGAAGTCAGGAGCGCTGGCGTCGGCAGGCGCCGGGTGCTGCGGTGCGAAGTGCAGCGGTGCGGCGTGCAGTGCCCTCAGGTGGCGGTGCGAGCAGCGGCTCGGTGGCGGCGTCGGTGAGACCAGGGTCGCGGGGCGAGATGAAGGCGGTGCTCGTCACGGTGCTGGCAGGTCACGGTGCAAGCAGCAGCGTCGTCGTTGCTGGAGCGCTGTTGTCGGCTGACGGACTGGAGTCGATGGCGCCGTCGTCGGTAGGCCAAGGCTGCGGTGCGGGATGAGGGCGGTGCGTCATGTATCTTTATGAGCAGTGCCCTCGAACCATGGTGCAAGCAGCGGCGTAGATTTCGGCGTGGAGCGGCGTCGTCGGGGATACCAAGGCGTCGTCGCGAGGTGGTGTGGAGTGCGGTGCCCACAGGTCGCGGTGCGAGCAGTGGCTCGGTGACGACGTCAGCAGGCGTCGTCGGTGAGACCAGGGTCGCGGGGCGGCATTGCGGCGGTGCCCTCTGCGGTGCCAAGGCGTCATCGTGAAGTGAAGTGGTGCGGAGTGCGGTGCCCACAGGTCGCGGTGCGAGCAGCGGCACGGTGGGGGCATCAGCAGGCGTTGTCGGTGAGACCAGGGTCGTGGTGCGGCATTGTGGCGGTGCCCTCTGCGGTGCCTTCGGGACACGGAGTCGGCAGCGGCGTCGTTGACGTAGTCGAGTGGCTTTTCTTCTGTTGCAGCACAAAACACACAGTCCCCAGTGCTGAGGGCAGAAGAGCTTGAAGTCTTGGTTGTGCCTGAGACTTCTTGAACAGGGGGCAAGCTCTACCTCAAGCCCTTGGAGAAACTCACAAAAGTAGATTGCAGAAAGTCCAGTCCAGGCCTTTCACTGCCCAAGACAGAAGCAGCCACTGCAGGCCAATACAGCAAAGCACACAGCAAAGTGGTAGTTCCTCCTCACAGCTTCTCCGGCTCTTCTTCTTGACAGTCTTCTTGATCCAAAAGAGTTCTAAAGTTCTGGGGTTTGGATCCCCCTTTTTATCCTCAATTTCTCTTTGTTCTCTGAAGGCAGAGAGGCCTTTGCCTAGTCCAAACCAGTTCTGGTCAGTCCTGGAGCACTTTGTTGACTAGACTCCTCCTTTCCTCTTTCAGTGTAGGCCAGGGACATCAGACACACCACAGGAGGTGGAGCCAGCATTGTGGAGGGAAGGCACAGCCCTATTCAGGTCCCAGGTGCAACTCCTCCAACCCATCTACATGTAGATCTTGCTATTCAGCCCTGTGCTGACTCACCCTGTCTCATGGAATCCCCCAACCCCTGTCACGCACACTTCAGACAAGGAATACACAACCCAGCAGAGGCAGGCTTGGATGGTTAGACAAGAAAATACCTACTTTCTAAAAGTGGTATTTTCAAACACAGAATGTTAAAACCAACTTCACTAAAAGATGCATTTTATCATTCTGAGTTAAGGCATACTAAACTCGAATTTCTACCATGTTCCCTGGGTCAGTTAGGATCATAGGATGTAATAATCAAACTGCCCATTCTGGCCTATGGGGAACAGGTAGCCTTGCAATAGTGAAAAACGAAGTAGGCTGTATTTCACTATCAGGACTTGCCACACACACCAGGGCATGTCCTACCTTTCACATACAATGCACCCTGCCCACAGGGGTACACTGGGCCTACTTTAGGGGTGACTAACATGTAGAAAAGGGAAGGTTTAGGGACTGGCAAGTGTGTGCACTTGCCAAGTCGACATGGAAGCCCTAGGCTGCACACAGGCTCTGCAATGGCAGGCCAGAGTTCCACTTTACGGGCTGTTTGCGTGGGTGGCACAATCCAGTGCTGCAGCCCACCAACAGCATTTGATTTATAGGCCCTGGCACTCGCAGTGCACTTTACTAGGGACTGACACATAAATCAAATAGGCCAATCATGGAAACACCAATCCATAACACATTTTCTACAGGAGCACTTGCACTTTCCCACTGGACAGCAGTGAGGAAAGTGCGCAGAATCATTACACCAGCAAAAACAGAGTCAAAAACAGGAGGTCAGAAAGCAAAAAGTCAGGGGAAACACGCCAAAAGATATCAAGTCTAACACATGTCCCCTCCAGCTGAAAGTAGGGAGAACTACCCAACCTCCTGGGAGTTCTCTTCACTAAGGCGGAAGAATCTGGACAGACCATCTGCGATGGCGTGTTCTGTGCCAGGGCGGTGTTCCACCGTAAAGTCCATTCCCTGTAGGGAGATGGACCACCTCAGCAGTTTTGGATTCTCACCCCTCATTTGCATCAACCATCTGAGGGGCCTGTGGTCTGTCTGAACCCGGAAGTGAGTCCCAAACAGGTAAGGTCTCAGCTTCTTCAGTGCCCAGACCGCAGCAAAAGCTTCCCTTTCTATGGCACTCCACCTCTGTTCCCTGGGGAGTAGTCTCCTGCTAAGGAAGACTACAGGCTGATCCAGGCCCTCTTCGTTCAGTTGTGAGAGCACCGCTCCCACACCATGCTCTGAAGCGTCAGTCTGCACAACGAATTCTTTGGAGAAGTCAGGTGCCTTGAGCACGGGCGCCGTGCACATGGCTGCCTTCAGGGCATCAAAAGCTTTCTGGCAGGACTCAGTCCAGATCACCTTCCTGGGCTGCTTCTTCGAAGTCAGCTCTGTTAAGGGGGCAACGATGGTGCCATAGCCCTTAACAAATCTCCAATAGTAGCCGGTGAGACCTAAGAAGGCTCTCACCTCTGTCTGGGTCTTGGGGGGCTCCCAAGCCAGAATGGTGTCAATCTTGGGTTGTAGGGGCGCCACCTGGCCGCTTCCTACCTGGTGTCCTAAGTACACCACAGAACCCTGCCCGATCTGGCACTTACTGGCCTTGATCGTGAGGACTGCACCTTGCAGAGCCCTCAACACTTTCTCAAGGTGCTGTAAATGTTCTTCCCTGCTGGAACTGAACACAGCAATGTCATCCAGGTAGGCGGCACTGAAATTCTCCAGTCCAGCCAACACCTGATTGACCAACCTCTGAAAGGTGGCAGGGGCATTCTTCAACCCAAAGGGCATCACCCGAAATTGGTAATGACCTTCTGGGGTTGAGAATGCTGACCTCTCCTTGGCCCCATCGGTTAAGGCAATCTGCCAGTACCCAGACGTTAAATCAAACGTGCTGAGGAACCGGGCAGCTCCCAACCGATCAATGAGCTCATCAGCTCTGGGGATGGGGTGCGCATCAGTCCTGGTGACGGCATTGAGCCCACGGTAGTCCACACAAAACCGGAGTTCTGGAATGGCACCGGGTGCAGCAGCCTTTGGGACCAAGACCACTAGGCTGGCCCAAGGACTGTTGGAGGGCTCAATTACCCCTAACGCCAACATCTTAGAGACCTCCTCCTTGATGCTGGCCCTGACCCGGTCAGTCAACCTGTACATTTTGTGCTTTACAGGAGGGCTGTCACCAGGGTCCACGTCATGGGTACACCAGTGAGTAACACCGGGGGTCAGAGAGAACAGTGGGGCGAACTGTCCCAACAACTGGCGACAGTCCCCCTGCTGCTCTTGAGTCAGTGTAGGGGAGAGGATCACACCCTCCACTGACCCATCATGCTCCTTGGTAGACAGGAGGTCAGGGAGAGGCTCACTCTCCTCTTCCACCTCATCTGTCGCCAAGAGCATACTCACTTCGGACCTCTCAAAGTGGGGCTTGAAGCGGTTCACGTGAAGGACCCTCAAAGGGTTCCTTGGAGTCTGCAAATCCACCAGGTAGGTGATGTTACTTTTGCGCTCCACCACCTCATATGGCCCAGTCCACTTGTCCTGCAAGGCACAAGGTTCCACTGGGGCCATGACCCACACTTTTTGCCCAGGTTGAAATTCGACCAGAGTGGCATTCTGGTCATACCACCTCTTCATTTCTTCCTGGCTTGCTTCTAGGTTCGCCTGAGCGAGTTTCCTGAAGCGGGCAGTTTGGTTTCTAAAGGCCAGCATGTAACTAAACACCTCCTGGGGAGTTTTCCTGGGAGCTGCCTCCCAGCCTTCCTTTACTAAACTCAGAGGTCCTCTGACAGGGTGGCCATACAGGAACTCAAAGGGGCTGTACCCAAGAGACTTCTGAGGCACCTCCCTGTATGCAAAGAGCAGGCATGGCAAGAGGACGTCCCACTTACGCCTCATGGGTTCTGTTAGACCCTTGATCATGCCTTTCAAGGTCTGGTTGAATATCTCCACCAGACCGTTTCCTTGTGGGTGGTAAGGAGTGGTGAACTTGTAGGTTACACCACACTCCTTCCACAGGGATGTCATATACTTGGATATGAAATTGGTCCCCCTGTCAGAAACCACCTCTCTGGGGAAGCCCACACGGGAAAAGATCCCCATTAACGCCCGGCCCACCACTGGCGCCGTCGTTGTCCTGAGAGGGATTGCCTCCGGGTACCGGGTGGCATGGTCCACCAAGACCAGGATGTACCTGTTGCCCATGGCTGTCTTGGGATCCAGTGGCCCCACAATATCCATCCCCACCCTTTCAAAGGGTGTTCCAACAACAGGAAAAGGTTGGAGAGGAGCTTTGACCCTCCTCCCACTCTTACCACTTGCCTGGCAAGTTTGGCAAGACCTACAGTGTGCATCTGACTGCCTTCGCATTTGGTGCCAAAAGAAGTGGGTGACAAGCCTGTCAAAGGTCTTGTCCTGCCCCAAATGTCCTGCCAAAGGCACGTCATGAGCCAAACCCAGTAGGAAGGTCCTGAAGCGCTGGGGTACCACCAGCACATGGGCTGACCCAGGCTCAGCAACCTTAGGCTCACTGTATAGGAGTCCATTCTCCCAGTAGATCAGATGTGACCCGGACTGATTACCAGCTGCCTGGTCTGCAGCCTGCCGCCACAGACCCTCCAGAGTAGGGCACTCGTTCTGCTCCCTGCAGAACTCCTCCCTGGTGGGACCCCCTTCTTGCTGCCAATGGGTCAGCTCAGAGATGTCTCCCAGTTTGGCTACCTGCTCCCCTGTAGGCACTGGGGCGTCCCCCTCGAGGTCCGCCTCCTCCCGGTCCGTGGGAACTTCAGGGGCCAGTTTCCCGCGCCCCCTGCCCTTCCTCTTGGCAGGGACTTGGGCCATTGTTCCAGGCTCCAAGTCCTTTTGATCACCCTTTCTGGCTGCCATCGACTGAGTAGACACGCATGCCCACTCTGTCAACCCAAGCATCTCCAAGTGAGACCTGAGCTCAACATCCTTCCATAAGGACTGCTCCAGGTCGTTACCTAGCCGACAATCTACAGGCATTGTAGGGCTCACAACCACCCTCAAGGGACCTGAGACCCCCCCATTCAAAGGGAACCTGCACCACCATACACTGGCGCTCAGAGTTGTCTACAGCAACTACTTGTTGGAATGCCCCTGGGACTACCTGCTTCTCAGAGACCAGGTGACACCGGACTGAGGTCACACTGGCTCCAGTATCTCTGAGAGCCTCTACCCTGTTCCCATTGATGGTCACCCAGGTGCTATATTTCTTTGTGTTAGGGGGCACCTGGTTTCCTGGGACCATCTCACTGTCCCTTAGTGAGACGAGGGTCATTTCTGCAGGATCCCCACCCTCCTGTGGGCATCCCTCCTCCCCAAGCGCTACACTAGCCAATACCTTGGTCTGTCCACCGGTGGGTGGCTGTGTCCCCTTTGGGCACCTGGGGTCCCCCTTCAAGTGACACACCTGGTCACATGCAAAACAATTGCGGGGGCCGGTCTCAAAAGGCTTCCCTGTACGGACCCCTTTCTTCTTATCACCTGGGGGATGGGAACCTTTACCCTGGGTACTAGTTTGGGGCCCTTTAGGGAACTCCTGTGTTTTACCCTTGTCCCCCCCACTTTTCTGCTGGGGATCCTGCCCACCTTTTACTGAGTTTCCCCCAAACGCTTTCTTGTGGACCCTGGTACTCACCCAGCGGTCCGCCTCCATAGCAAGCTTCCTGGGGTCAGTTAGCTTACTATCAACTAGGTGCTGGCGCAGATCTGCAAAACATAGACTAGACAAGTGCTCCCATGCAATCAAATTGTAGAGCCCCTGAATATCTGTTACATTACTGCCCTTCACCCAACCATCCAGTGACCTACAGAACATATCCACACATTCCAACCAAGTGTTGGCCTCAGACTTTTTACTGGACCTAAACTGATCCCTGTACTTCTCAGGAGTAAGTCCATACCTAGTGAGGAGAGCGTCTTTCATGTCAGCATAGGTGAGGTCCTGCCCCTTACCCAAAGCTATCAGGGTATCCCTAGTTTCTTCTGGAAAGAGAGGCCACAAACCTGCCCCCCAGTTCTTTCAGGGACCCCATTCATATGAATAGACGACTCGTACCCTTGAAACCACCTTTGTATGTCATCACCCTTTTTGTACTCTTTACCTACGTTCTTGGGGATGTGTACAATCCTGTCTGTGTGTGCTGAAGTGTTGCTGCCACCATCTGAGCCGGTTCTACTCTTTAGCTCCAGCTCCTTGATAATTCTCTCATGATCTAACATCATTTTCCTTTCCTCCATGGCTATTCTCTTGTCTTCTCTCTCACTTTCTATTCTGAGTTTCTCTAATTCAAACTTCCTTGCTTCCCGCCTTTCCTCCAGCTCCTCTGGGGACAAGCTACTGCTGCCTGGCCTGGAGGGCTCCCCTCCTCCAAAAAGCACATCCACCCTAGGAACAGGCTCCTCCACCTCTCCACTGAGGTCACCAGATTGCCCACTGGCATGTCTGGCTGCTACCCAGGCCCTCAGCGCCTTTTGTCGCTCATCCTTCCTGGTGAGGCCTCTGACCTGGACTTTCAGGTTCTTGCAAATCGATTTTAACTCCTTGACATTGTAGGCTTCCAATCGATCCTCCTCAAAGGCAATTTCTACTGATGCATTTGATGATACTATAGATTCAGGCATGTTGAAGTAGCAAGTTCAAACTGGCAAGATCAAAAATAGGCCAAAAAAGAAAAAGAACCTGTATGTGGTACGTAATGGTCTGCGATATGGTAGTAGTGCACACCAATCACTGTAAGTCAAGTGCAAACACAAGTCCTATCCTCACCGCTGACAACCAATGTTAGAAATGGGATTTTTGGTAGACTTGGGCGTGGGCCAAAGCCAGGCAAAAACCACCACCCTAGTCAGGATGAGGGAGTTACACTCCTAAAATAACCCCTGCTCACCCCCTTGGTAGCTTGGCATGAGCAGTCAGGCTTATCTTAGAGGCAGTGTGTAAAGCATTTGCACATAACCAACAGTAATACAGTGTAAGCACTACAAAAGGACACCACACCAGTTTAGAAAAATATCCAATAATTTTATATACTTAAAACAAGACCAAAAACGATAAAAATCCACCATACAGTACTTAAAAATCTTCAGTTATCAAAATATGCTTTAAAAACAGTTCCTTGATGTCGATAGCTCCGTCCGGGGCTATCACGGCGTCGTGAGCAAACAAATCCGAACAGTTCTGGCTGACCGCGGCGTCGCGGGCCAGCTACGGTGTCGGGAAGAACCGCAAACAGTAACTTTTAGAAATGCAGGGCGTCGGCGACCTCTCGTTGGGCTACCAAAAGCACGGCGTCCGCAGGCGTCGGTTCCGGAGGTCGGTGCAGGAGTCGTCGGGGCCCTCGAAGTCACATGCGTTGCAGATCGATCTCCTCTCTGTTGAAGTCAGGAGCGCTGGCGTCGGCAGGCACCGGGTGCTGCGGTGCGAAGTGCAGCGGTGCGGCATGGGGTGCCCTCAGGTCGCGGTGCGAGCAGCGGCTCGGTGGCGGCATCGGATGGTGTCGTCAGTGAGACCAGGGTCGCGGGGCGAGATGAAGGCGGTGCTCGTCACGGTGCTGGCAGGTCAAGGTGCAAGCAGCGGCGTCGTCGTGGCTGGAGCGCTGTCGTCGGCTGACGGACTGGAGTCAATGGCGCTGGTGTCGGTAGGCCAAGGCTGCGGTGCGGGATGAGTGCGGTGCGTCGTGTAACTTTACGAGCGGTGCCCTCGAGCCACGGTGCAAGCAGCGGCGTAGATTTCGGCATGGAGCGGCGTCGTCGGGGATACCAAGGCGTCGTCGTGAAGCGAGGCGGTGCGGAGTGCGGTGCCCACAGGTCGCGGTGCGAGCAGCGGCTCGGTGACGGCGTCAGCAGGCGTCGTCAGTGAGACCAGGGTCGCAGGGCGGCGTTGCGGCGGTGCCCTCTGCGGTGCCAAGGCGTCGTCGCGAAGCAGTGCGGAGTGCTGTGCCCACAGGTCGCGGTGCGAGCAGTGGCTCGATGGCGGCATCAGCAGGCGTCGTCGGTGAGACCAGGGTCGTGGTGCGGCGTTGCGGCGGTGCCCTCTGTGGTACCTTCGGGACACAGAGTCGGCAGCGGCGTCGTTGACGTCGTCGAGTGGCTTTTCTTCTGTTGCAGCACAAAACACACAGTCCCCAGTGCTGAGGGCAGAAGAGCTTGAAGTCTTTGTTGTGCCTGAGATTTCTTGAACAGGGGGCAAGCTCTACCTCAAGCCCTTGGAGAAACTCACAAAAGTAGATTGCAGAAAGTCCAGTCCAGGCCTTTCACTGCCCAAGACAGAATCAGCCACTGCAGGCCAACACAGCAAAGCACACAGCAAAGTGGTAGTTCCTCCTCACAGCTTCTCCGGCTCTTCTTCTTGGCAGTCTTCTTGATCCAAAAGAGTTCTAAAGTTCTGGGGTTTGGGTCCCCCTTTTTATCCTCAATTTCTCTATGTTCTCTGAAGGCAGAGAGGCCTTTGCCTAGTCCAAACCAGTTCTGGTCAGTCCTGGAGCACTTTGTTGACAAGACTCCTCCTTTCCTCTTTCAGTGTAGGCCAGGGACATCAGACACACCACAGGAGGTGGAGCCAGCATTGTGGAGGGAAGGCACAGCCCTATTCAGGTCCCAGGTGCAACTCCTCCCACCCATCTACATGTAGATCTTGCTATTCAGCCCTGTGCTGACTCACCCTGTCTCCTGGAATCCCCCAGTCCCTGTCACTCACACTCCAGACAAAGAATACACAACCTAGCAGAGGCAGGCTTGGATGGTTAGACAAGAAAATACCTACTTTCTAAAAGTGGTATTTTCAAACACAGAATGTTAAAACCAACTTCACTAAAATATGCATTTTATCATTCTGAGTTCAGGCATACTAAACTCAAATTTCTACCATGTTCCCTGGGTCAGTTAGGATCATAGGATGTAATAATCAAACTGCCCATTCTGGCCTGTGGGGAACAGGTAGCCTTGCAATAGTGAAAAACGAAGTAGGCTGTATTTCACTATCAGGACATGCCACACACACCAGGGCATGTCCTACCTTTCACATACAATGCACCCTGCCCACAGGGGTACCTTGGACCTACCTTAGGGGTGACTAACATGTAGAAAAGGGAAGGTTTAGGGACTGGCAAGTGTGTGCACTTGCCAAGTCGACATGGCAGCCCCAGGCTGCACACAGGCTCTGCAATGGCAGGCCAGAGTTCCACTTTATGGGCTGTTTGCGTGGGTGGCACAATACAGTGCTGCAGCCCACCAACAGCATTTGATTTATAGGCCCTGGCACTCGCAGTGCACTTTACTAGGGACTGACACACAAATCAAATAGGCCAATCATGGAAACACCAATCCATAACATATTTTCTACAGGAGCACTTGCACTTTCACACTGGACAGCAGTGAGGAAAGTGCGCAGAATCATTACACCAGCAAAAACAGAGTCAAAAACAGGAGGTCAGAAAGCAAAAAGTCAGGGGAAACACGCCAAATGATGCCAAGTCTAACAATGCCCCTTCATTTTTCCACCCAATCCAGAATATAGCCTTTTCCATTCCAATCCAGGAGCTTTTCCCTCAATTACTTTGTCTTTACACACTTCATCCACCTTTGCCAACCTACTCTTATTCCATCTAGATAGGGTTTCTCCAACTAGTAGATTGTGGGCTACTGGAAGCTCTCCAGCTATATAGTTCTCCTGTGTGCAGCCAACTCTACTAAATTAGAAACTTTTGCTTGATTTAAATAATATATGTACACCAAAATTAAAAAGTGTGTAGTTGAGGCGAAAATATTTGTAATTTCAGAACTCAGAAGCTAATGCTTGGAGGAAAATTATTTAAATTTCAAAATATACTTGATATTTGAGTGGAAAAGGATGCGCTCTTCGGGATACTTATTACTAATACTATTATCTTGATGGCTGGGGCATTGCATCTATGGATGTTATGTATTACATGTGTAGAGGCATTCCGAATTGATAAAGTCGTTTTTACATCTCTTCTGCAAACTTACCTAAAGCACTGAGGTGATCACTGCTGGTAATCTTGCATTGGGGGCCCACTAAAGTAATCTTGTCTAATACAGTCAGTATTGAAGTTGAAGCTCCCGGTGATTTTCATTGAACACCAGTAGTTCCTATTACAGAAAAGTTTGGAGATCCCTGATTTAGATCCTTCACACAACTCAATATAATATCTTCCTTGTCTTTTGACAACCTTGGTTTCTGAAAATACTGCTCTACCTTTTCTTACACACCCTGGCAATTTGATTTTGACCTTTAGACCGCATGAAATGTCACATTCTTTAGCTTTGCCTTTTTCATCAAAGTATTTCTATACAATATTTGCTTTTTACATACTCTCTTCCGTAATTCCTATACATCAAAAATCTATATTTCCTGACTTGTAACCAATGGAAACAGCCAATTTTATCTTTTGTTTTCCTTTTCCTCAGTAATTTGAACCGAGATAAACCCATGGTGCAATGTATATTGGTTCTGTATGCAAAAAGAACAATTGATGGACAGAATGCAGAACAATGTCATACATTCACCCCGGTACAGAGATCTGGGCCTAAATCCATCGTTTTTTTGCTCACCATGCCATACCAGTTTGGGCCCAGCCATATGCAAATCAGTCTTGATCCTGCACCCAATGAGAACAGTCCAGCCCGAACTGCCAGGCCAGGTCCTCCCTGGACTGGAAACAAGCATCCTAGGACCGGTTTCGGGGTTTCACCCCTCATCAGCCAGGATAGCTTGACTGCAGTGGCATGGAGAGCACAGGTTTTTATTGGTTCTGTATGCCCACATCTGATTTAAGAGTTCATCTAAAAAAAATTCCATTGGCTTCAGCCATTTGAATGCTCTCCTTCACAATCTCCCCAGAGCATCTTCTCTCATTTCTCCTTTGCTGCCAACTCCTTTTACTTTCAAATCTAAATGCTCCAATGCATTCTATATTACTCGTGAACATCGCCATAACATTCTACATTACACATGCGGAACCTTGGTATAATATGAAATTAACACTCATGATAAAGCGATAGAGGAAGAGAAGGTAAGGACTTCCATGTTTACTTTCAATACCCCACTGCCAGCGTCTCAACATCTAAGTGCCATAGTTTTTCTTTTTACATTGATTTGTGTTTTGGTTTCTCTCTACCAGTGTCAATATTTATTTTTTTATGTCTTAGTGTCAATTTTTGTTTCCTTTTTTCACTGTCTGTCCTTCCCAGGTCCAGTATCCATGTTTCTACCAGTCCCAGTTAATATTTGCCTTCACAAGTTAAAGATGCAAAGTTCTCTGTCACAGTGTCTACCTGTCCAAGTGAAACTGTCTCTATCTCTCACAGTGTTTGTCGTTTAATTCCCGGGGCCTGCACTACTAAGGGAGAGATAAACAATCCTTGTAAAAATATTGATGCATTCCCTCAAGCTGCAAACAATAGTAACTGTACCAAGCTGACTACAATGCCAAGTACCTCCTTGTTAGACCTGGCACCATTGGCGTGGGTCTCCCTTCCATTTTTTGCCTTTACCTCCTGTGTTTTGCTGTGTGTTGGACTCCATTTTTGCTGGTCTAGATGCTTTGGGCACTTTGCCACTGCTGTTCAGTGCCAAAGTGCAAGTGCTCTCTTTGTAAATTATTGTTATGGATTAGTGAGTCCATTATTGGCTTATTTGATTTACTTGTCAGACCGTAGTACAGTGCACTATGTGTGCCCAGGGCCTGTAAATCAAATGCTGCTGGTGGGCTTGCAGCACTGATTGTGCCACCCACAGAAGCAGCTTGTAAAATGTGACTCAGGCCTGCCATTGCAAAGCCTGTGTTCAGTCTGAGACTGCCATGTCAATTTGGCAAGTGCACACACTTGCCAGTCCCTAAACCTTCCCTTTTCTACTTATTAGTCACCCCTAAGGTAGGCCCAAAGTACCCCTGTGGGTAGGGTGCATTGTATGTGAAAGGTAGGACATGCCCTGATGTGTGTGGCATGTCCTGATAGTGAAATACTGCCAATTTCGTTTTTCACTATTGCAAGGCTATCTGTTCCCATAGGACAGAATGGGGAGTTTGTTTATAACATCTTATAAACATAACTGACCCTAGGAACAAGATAGAAAAGTAAAGTTTAGTATGCCTGAACTCAGAATGTTAAAGTGCATCTTTTAGTGAGGGTGATTTTTACATTCTGTGTTTGAAAATACCACTTTTAGAAAGTAGGTATTTTCTTGCCTAACCATCCAGTGTGCCTCTGCTAGGTTTGGGTATTGCATGTCTGGCTTTTGGATGACAGGGGCTGGAGAGGGGCAACGGCTCCAGAAGTCTGATGAGTCAGGGCTGGGCTGAATAGGCTTGGTCTGCATTTGGAGTGGTGGAAGGAGTAGCACCTTCACCCGAATAGGTCTGTGCCTGCCTTCCACAATGACGGCTCTGCCCCCATGTGGTGTGTCTGGAACCAGGGCTCACACTGACAATGGAGGTTGTTGTGCACTTGCAAAGTGCCCCACAGAACTGTTTTTGGCTGGGTACAGATACTCTCTGCCTTCAGAGATCAAATGATTTGTGTGTATAAAAAGAGGGGCCCAGACCCCAGACTTTTAGATCACTTCTGGGAAATCAAGAGGAACCTTTGCCAAGGAGAAGAGCCGGAGAAGCTGAGGAGGAATACTGCCCCTGTGCCGTTTGCTGTCTGGGGTTGGCCTGCAGAGGCTACTTGGTGCCAAAGAAAGGAGAAAAGGACTTTGCTGTTTGCTGTGTCCCCTGCTTGAGGAAGATCTCCAAGGGCTTGAAACTGAGCTTGCCTCCTGTTCTGAAGTCTCGGGGACACAAAGACTTCACCACCAGCTCCCCTGAACTTCCTTGCTGGGAGTTCTGACCTGCAAAGAGGTGCCTGCTGTTGTTTTGGACCTCTAGAGACTGTTTTCCGCTGGGAACAACGCATCACCTTCCAGGAGTGTAAGGAACCGATGCATCACCTTCCCTACGGCCCGTTTTGTTTGTTTGCGTGACACATCTCAGGTACTTTGTGTGAAAAGTGTCGCCTCTGCAATTTGCTTTGAACTGAACTATTTCTACCATCTGAAAGTCATATTTTTATTACTGTATTGTGGATTTTTGTCGTTTGATCTTGTTTTGGTTTAGATAAAGATTACTTATTTTTCTAAACTGGTGTGGTGTCCATTTGTAGTGTTTACACTGTATTACTGTATGTGTTCACAAATGCTTTACACACTGCCTCTGAGATAAGCCTGTCTGCTCGTGCCAAGCTACCAAGGGGGTGAGCAGGGGTTATTTTAGAAGTGTATCCCCCTTACCCTGACTAGAAGCAAGGGTCCCTATTTGGACAAAGGTACCTACCTCTGCCAACTAGAGACCCCCATTTCTAACACTCCTTTATAGGCATTGTCATTTAAGGAGCAGCAAAGTTGAACCTTCTAGGTTTACTCTTCTGAATTGCTGTGTGGAAATATCTAGTTCAGACGGTGCATGTGTCTCTCACAATAAATATAATGTCCAAGCAGTTTTATTGATTTAGAAAAACGTAAAATATATTTAGTTATTAGTAGAGACATTTTGGCAGTAACTGAAGCAAGTTGTAATAGCATTCAATATACTTTGGATACAAGATCTCAATTACTCTAAATTTTACTATGCCCCCTTTGTACGTAGTTAGGAGGGCCCCATTTAGGTGGATTAGTTACTTCTAACGGGCACAGCACAAAGGCTTCTCATATACATTGAAGTCTGGGTTTTAGTCTTTGAATTGTTGCTGTACATCTTCCCAGGAACTGGTAAAGAAGGACTTCTTGAAAAACTCTTGGTCGAGTGTTTGAACACTCTGAGGCTTCCGGCAGTGTCGGGATGAAGCAGAAGTCAATGAGAAGCATGAGGCAGTCAGTAGTGCTCAGACTGGTTGTCAGCCATTCTCAGACCAAGGGGGTCCAACAGAGTTGTAGGCCATAGGATCGATAGCCTCATGGGATCCTTGCGTTGCATGAAGAAAAAGTGCGGCACTGGTGACTGTGGTATGGTCCTGGCTGGGAACTGCTTTGCTTGAATAGAATATGCTGTGCTGGTGCAGATCAAAGGTCTGGTTGCATCATCGTGTTACTTGTTGGAAAGTATTGGCAGCTATGGAAAGCAGCTTGCTAGTCTCACAATGCCATTGATAATGCATGGAGGGCAGCACGTGGAACCAGGCCCATGGGTCCCCTAATGTCTGCAATACACGTGTATCTGTCTCAGCAGCAGAAAACAGGCAGTTGTTGAAAGCTTCACTAAGAAAGAATCCTTTGTAGGGCTAGGCAGCAGTGATAAGCTACCGGTCTCATTAGGCTCTATGCCCTGCGCATGGCAAGTTGTTGAATACTGAAATAAGATCTTCCTGAATAGGGAGGTCCTATCCTTGTGGGGTACTCCTGGTTCGTTCATCAGCACTAGTGAAGTTCTTTTTAGCAAACTAGCTGCATAGTCCCCTACAATTAAATGTGAACCAGTCATGATCTTGTCTCTGGTCTAGCCTACTCTACATGAGCATGTGTAGCTGCAAAGGTGAAAGAAGACTTCCTCATAGGCTTGAGAGGCCAGATTATATCCACCCTTGGAGCCAGTTGGTGTTTCCAAGTGCCCCAAATTTCATAACTAAGTGATTATATTACTGCTGGGCAAAGCTCCATGGCAGCCATTAGTGGAGGTAACTGTTTCTCGATTTATTTGTATTTCACATAGTTGTTCCTTACCTTCAGCACAGAGCACACTTTTTAATGAAAGGTTTGCCCTTTGGTCAAGTCCCACGGTCAGAGTATATGGTCATGTTTTGCTCTTTCCGAGGTCACACCTTGACCAACTAGATCTGAATTGGAGCACAAAATGTCCTACTTTGGAATGGATACAGAAAGCCTTACAGTCTAGTTAGCCTTAGCCTTACAATGAATTTGAGAGGGAAGTGTGCATATAAAAGAGCAGCACAGAGGAACATGCTGAGAAGAGGAGACATCTACCTTTTTAGGTCTCGCGCCTAGCGTTGCAGTGCGTAGCACTGCCCGCGCAGCGCGAGACCTCTAGAAAGGGCTTTTGAAAGCTAACCACACGCTCGTGCGTGTGGTTTTGCTTTCCGCGGCTGCCATTGGCTTTCGCGTGCTTTTAAAAAAAAAATCTAGCACGCAATTGGGCAAAGGCGGGCGCATGTCCCGCCTTTGCTACGCCCATTCCCGTCGGTGGCCAGCACGCGCAGCAGCGCGCGTTCGTCTCGCTGCCGCGCTCCCTCCCCCCGCTCCTCTGTGGTGCGCGCGCACCACTAGCTTACTCTGTATTGTTTTTTTTTTTTTACTTGTTAAAGTAAGGTTTCGGAGTTTCTGTTGTGGCTTTAACGTGTTCTCTTCAAGACTTGTTAAAAACTAAATCACGTATCAGAAGATCCAACGGTGATGTGCCAAACTTAAAACTCTTAGTTTGTGTACGTGTATTTACAGTCTTGTCTTTTAAATCTCGAAACTGTTTGCATATGTAAATGCTAATTTAAGAAAAAATTAAGTTATGCTTGTGGTTTGGCGAAGCTGCCTGCCCCTTCCATAAATAACTTTTTATTTTCTTCCGTCGGCCGTGAGTGCGGGTGCGGTGGGGGCAGCTGAAGGACGGCCGGGGGTTGGGTGACCTCCGGTGGGATATCTCGTACTTTGGGACCGATGCAACCCCTGGTCTCTCGGGGGGAACAGAATGAAATGTTTGCAAATGCTATCGGTGCCAGGCGTGTGCTTACGACCTCTTTAACAAGCTTCTTCAAGCGTTTTTGAACTTTGATCTTGAAGGGATGTCGAACGCTGAATATCACACTGCGCAAGGACGATAGTACTCCGGATTATTAATTTGAAACCAGCTCTTGCAGTATTGAAAAGTGGAAATATCCAAGTTTCGCAGGTTAATTCGCTCCACGAGATAGACTAGTTGAGAGGAGCACTACTTGTAACTGTATAAATGTATATTCCTAGGCATTCACTGGTAGCCTTCAGATTGTTGAACGTGTGTTATCCCCGCAGCCTTCTTTTCTATAGGTTCATCTGGCAGGTTCTTCATACAACTGTTTAAATGTGAAACTTCCGAATGAAGGGCGGGTCCAGTTAATTTGTATCCCGAGCGATGTTTCTCCCAGGTGTGCTATTAATATGTTGGTGTAAGGAATTGCTTCACATGAGTGTTTATCGGCCCACTTTTCTAATGGGAACAGCGAGTGCCGCCAATTCCTGTTGTTTGTGCCGTTTCAAAACAGAGTGAAGAGGATGCAGTTGGTTGCTGGGATTCCGTGAGCCATATTCGGTCTGGAGAGAACCACTTTTCAGAGTAGTATTCCGCGTTAAGCATGCGCAGGGCGGCAATTGGAAATGTTTTTTTGTGCTCCTTCCAACACTGAGTGCGTTTTTTTTCTTCTAAATCCAGGCAATTGAAATCTGTGATTGACCATTAGGGTCTTATGTAAGGCTCTGAATCAGAGCCTGCCTTGTTTTAGATAGCGGCATGGGTGGAGAGAAATCTGGCAACCTTGCCTGACGGTAGTGAATTAAATGAGGCAGCAGGGATCCCTGCGGGGGTTGGGGGTCCCCTTTGTGTTCACTGGTCAGTCCCTGGCTGAGCAGTGACTGGCAGGTACACAAACACAAGGCTGGAGCAAGATGGGAAGGGCGCTGCTGTTGGCACAAACTTATTGCACACAGATCCATGCGCCCCTCGAAAAATTAGCGTCACTGGTTCAGCCCGCCCATGCTAAAGGCCAGCCCTGCTCTGAATGGAGAGGAAAACGCACAAAAATGACTGTACACTTAAATAGAACACACAAACAAGTGTAGTTGTTTGCCAACACCCCAGCAAAGCCACACACACAACATTTACCACATCATAAATATAAATCTCTCATCACCATAGTGGAAAGTAGCAAATTAAATTTTGCACCATTGTGAATGTTTGGGTACATTTTACAACAGGCGTGTAGAATAAAGGTACATACATCCCACCAGCAATTCAACTGTCATTGCACATACTACAGGACTGGAATGTATGGAGTTACATTTGCATAAAACTTCACTTTTCTTTTTGCACAAGTGAAAAGCACAAAATAGGCACAAAACTTAAAACGAATACCACCAGTGCCACAAGGGAATGAATAAAAGTATCCTCACAAACGCACAAGAGAAAGGTAATACATTTGGAATTTAAATTGGTACACATGAACACGGATGTCATTTTTATTTACATATTTGCAGCATTGTGTACAGAAACCGCCAGCATCACTTTATTTTTTAGCAAACCATCAAGAAAGTAGAGTCACAGACTGTTGCATAGCCAAAGACCTGAAATGGTGAGAAACATAAGATTGGAACATATCCAGTTTCTAATTCCAAACAGTCTCGCATCCTGTCATAGTAAAGATACATGCACACACAACAGCTTTTTTTTTTTATACGTTTGTGATCCATGAACATTAACAGGGAAAGACCAACATGTTTGTGAATGAGACAAGACATACTGGAGAATGAAAAAAATTACTATTTTTAAACCAGTTAGATAATCAATATGTTTATTTGGTCTGATAAAAATAGACCATAAAAGCATATAAAAATCAAATACAAATCCATAATATCAAAAGTGTGAATACAATATGACACTTAAAACAATTAAAAATGTGTTCACGTAATCTAAGTTGATTCACGAATTTCATCATATATAGAAGTTAAAAAGAGCATAAAGCGTTTTTCCATAAAATGATCATTAACATCAACTGCTCACATGTCGCGGTTGGCAGAGGTTGAACTACAATAGTGCAATAGAGGAGAAGAAAAACCTCAAAGTCTGCCATGTACTCCCATTAAAACAAAACTGAAAAAGGGATGCCTCTGCCTAACTTCACTATCAAATGTATGTTAAGCAAGCCAAGACACAGATATAAATCAAAAGTTTAGCTTTCCATAGTTTTTCTAATCCGGGTGGCTGCTTTCAGGGAGTTGCAAACAAAGTAAGTGGTTACATGTGAGTTTAAGAACTGTAAGTGGAGCAAAGCTACTCTACACCGACGAAAATCTAACTTATGTAGCAAAGGCTTCAGAAAATGCTTACGTGCTAAGGATGTATGATGTAACAACGCGATCAATTAGATCGCGGTACATTACATCGCTGTCTTTACAACGCAAGTCGTTACCACGACTTGCGCTGTAGGGCGCTGGACTTAGGAATAGTATGATTTACTATTCCAACTCCAGCCTACGTACAGTAGGGAAGGTGTTGGAATAGTAAATCACACTATTCCTTAGTCTAGAGCGCCCTCCAGTGCAAGTCGTGGTAACGACTTGCGTTGTAAAAGCAGCGATCTAAATGTACTGCGGTGTTTTGACCGCGTTGTTAAGGTCGTTTCCCACGTGCTAAGCTATAAAATCTACAAAAAACATAAAATGCAGAATCGATTGAGTGAATTGATTATCGCAGGGGCACATCAATTCTGTATTTCCCTCTGGGGGAATTTTAAAAAACAAGGACCAGAAAATTGATCCTGCTTTGAAACGAAGAAGAAGTGATCGCTCCCACCGTGTGAAATCTAAAGACAGGTACACCGTGGGATCGACTGGAGGAACGATCTGCAGTAATTCATAACTGAAGGTTTTGCTAACTCGAGTTTCAATCTTATGTCTGCACAGTACTTCAAAAATGCTGCTTTCACCTCTACCTTAGCAGTTTTAGCAATAGTGTTAGGTTCGGTAAACCAAGCAGCTAAACCGAGGATTCCAAGAGTGACCTGTATATAGCCTAACCAATGAATATTATGGGCCTTACCACTCAGTGTGGCATAGTTACATGCCACATAATTACACTCTACTCAATGCAACAAATACACCCCAAATACCACTCAGTACCACATAATTACAAGCCACATAATTACATTCTACTCAATGCAACATAAATACACTCCACATATTACCACTCAGTGCCACATAATTACACGCCACATAATAACACTCTACTCAATGCAACATAAATGCACTCCACATAATACCACTCAGTGTGACAGTTACACGCCACATAATTACTCTACTCAATGTAACAAATACACCCCACATACCACTCAGTACCACATAATTACAAACCACATAATTACACTCTACTCAATGCAACATAAATACACTCCACATATTACCACTCAGTGCCACATAATTACACGCCACATAATAACACTCTACTCAATGCAACATAAATACACTCCATATAATACCACTCAGTGCCACATAATTACATGCCACATATTTACACTCTACTCAATGCAACATAAATACACTCCACATAATACCACACAGTGCCACATAATTATATGCTACATAATTACACTGCACTTAATGCAACATACACTCCAAATACCACTCAGTGCCACATAATTATATACTACATAATTACACTGCACTCAATGCAACAAACACTCCAAATAATACCACTCAGTGCCACATAATTACACGCCACATAATTACACTCTACTGAATGCAACATACACTCCACACAATACCACTCAGTGCCACATAATTATATGCTACATAATTGCACTGCGCTCAATGCAACATACACTCCAAATAATACCACTCAGCGCCACATAATTACACTCTACTGAATGCAACATACACTCCACACAATACCACTCAGTGCCACATAATTATATGCTACATAATTACACTGCACTCAATGCAACATACACTCCAAATACCACTCAGTGCCACATAATTCTATGCTACATAATTACACTGCACTCAATGCAACATACACTCCAAATAATACCACTCAGTGCCACATAATTACACGCCACATAATTACACTAAACTGAATACAACATACACTCCCCATAATACCACTCAGTGCCACATAATTACAGTCTACTCAATGCAACATATATACACTCCACATAATACCACTCAGTACCACATAATCACACGTCACAATTACACTCTATTCAATGCAACATAAATACACTCCACATAATACCACTCAGTGCCACATAATTACACACCACATAATTACACTGTACTCAATGCAACATAAATGCACTCCACATAATACCACTCAGTGTGACATAGTTACAAGCCACATAATTACACTCTACTCAATGCAACATAAATACACTCCACATATTACCACTCAGTGCCACATAATTACACGCCACATAATAACACTCTACTCAATACAACATAAATACACTCCATATAATACCACTCAGTGCCACATAATTACACGCCACATAATTACACTCTACTGAATGCAACATACACTCCACACAATACCACTCAGTGCCGCATAATTATATGCTACATAATTACACTGCACTCAATGCAACATACACTCCAAATACCACTCAGTGCCACATAATTATATGCTACATAATTACACTGCACTCAATGCAACATACACTCCAAATAATACCACTCAGTGCCACATAATTACACGCCACCTGATTACACTAAACTGAATACAACATACACTCCCCATAATACCACTCAGTGCCACATAATTACACGCCACATAATTAGTCTACTCAATGCAATATATATACACTCCACATAATACCACTCAGTACCACATAATCACATGTCACAATTACACTCTATTCAATGCAACATAAATACACTCCACATAATACCACTCAGTGCCACATAATTACACACCACATAATTACACTGTACTCAATGCAACATAAATGCACTCCACATAATACCACTCAGTGTGACATAGTTACAAGCCACATAATTACACTCTACTCAATGCAACATAAATACACTCCACATATTACCACTCAGTGCCACATAATTACACGCCACATAATAACACTCTACTCAATACAACATAAATACACTCCATATAATACCACTCAGTGCCACATAATTACATGCCACATATTTACACTCTATTCAATGCAACATAAATACACTCAACATAATACCACTCAGTACCACATAATTACACGTCACATAATTACACTCTATTCAATGCAACATAAATACACTCCACATAATACCACTCAGTGCCACATAATTACACGCCACATAATTGCACTGTACTCAATGCAACATAAATACACGCCACATAAATGCACTCTCTACTACATACCACCAATCAACATAAATGCACTCCACACCATGACACAATTTCACTAAGCATGATTTCACTCAACACCACAGTTCCAGGCCACACAATTCAACTCCACACATTTCCAGTACACACCGCATAATTACACACCAAACAACATATTTCAACTCCACAATCCACAACATACCTCCAATCCACACCATATAGTGTCACCACCAAACATCATTCGCCACCACCATTTTGCATCAGCGCACCACCTAAGCATCATGTCAATCTGGCCTTGGAATCTGGCATCTGTTGATTCTCCCCTAGTGTCCGTCCGCTGCTCGTGTTCTAATTAAATTACTGTTTTCCTACCTCCACTCCCCCGTTATTTATGTCCCGCTCCCCCATAACAAAAAAATTTATAACAAACAAGCATGAGAACAGGCAGGAAGAAGTTGCCAGCAGTGCAAGTACAAAAAAACTAGAAGACATTTTTTATGTTAAAATCTTTTTTAATCAGGTTTTTCAGTTGTATATAATGTCGTCTTCGTTTATATAAAGGTAACAAGAATGCTTAACACTTTTTATTATAACTTTTCAACATAATGCACAGCAGCCACAATGCTCTACAACATAGCCAAAAGTTCTGGCTAAACACATAATTTTAAAAGTCGCTGCTTGTTTGGTTTACTTTTGGCCAGTCACTCTCCAACAGAGCATTTTGGCACTCCGACACCAACTGCTCCCTCCATCCTCCCTTAGTAGGTAACAGACATTGCCATTTACAATGCCAATAGCTCTAACTTAAAAAAATGCGAGACCTATTGCATTTCCAATGCTTGTTTCTACTACTAACCTTTTGGAACCCCCTAAAACTTTTAGGAAACAAAGAACATAAATGCCCACGCTAAATTTAAAGTAACTATCATACAAAATCACACTTGAATCTGTTGAATGGCATGACAAAAATCACAAGAATATTCATTTTAACATTTGTGCAAGCATTCACATTTCATCAGATCAGGGAGCACAAATAAGCAATATATAAAGGCAGTGCACACATTTCTGTCTTCTAAATTCAGAAAGGAAGAAAGTACATGAAGTCCTCCACCAGTGATAATGAAGTGAGTAAAGAAATGTTGGTGAGTATTAAATAAAGCAAATATGAAAAAACTCTTTTGTAAGATAAAATAACCATTATCTCTTATCTGTCATTAACATTAATTGCGATTTATAACTGATTTTTCTTCTTAATTTAGTATAGCTGATGAAATGCAAATGCTTTCTCAAATTTAAAGGGATATAACAATCATTTTTGTCACGCCAGGCTACAGGACTTGGGGGCATATTATCAAGGCCCCGCGATAAAATTATCACCGCTTTAGCGTCCGTTTTCGGGCGAAAAGCAGCGATAATTTTATCGCACTATCAGCAAGGCCACTCTAGCGCGTGTTCCTATGCTTCTTCGCCAGTTTCCTTGACGCCCAGCTTTGCACCGCTAATGATATGCAAAGTGGGCGTACCTGACTAAAATAACGTGAGAAATGTCGCTAACGAACCTTTCTCCTATTATCAATCTGCTCGCTAACCTGCGTAGCGATGATAATAGTAGCGCTAACCGCGCTTATCGCAGGTTTCATTACGCCTGCATTTAATCTTACTTAGCCATTGTATCCTATGGAAGGTGGATTGTGAGGATAAGCCCTCCCTGCCCTATTAACAAGGATTCTCCTATCGCTGTGCTCTTATCGCTGGATTTCCAGCGATAATCGCACATTTTGCAGCTATCGCTGGATTTTGTATCGCATTGGAGATACGCGTTGCTGATAGCGCGCTATCTCGGCGATATAATCCAGCGATAGCCGGCGATAATTATCCTCGCCCTAAGCGCGCTTAGCGATAATTATCGCTGGCTGTTGCTGATATGCCCCAAAGTGTGTTGTTTGCATGATAATAACTTGATAACTTGAAATTTAGGGTCAATCCCCTTATTCCTTTTCAAGTATCCAACCGCTTCATCCCTAAAACGATTAGGGACATTATAGAATGAGGTGGGGGTCACAAACCGTGCAACCTATCCGACATATAACCAAGTACTCACTTGCCGTATACTCTACTACTTGGATTTTACCTGAGAGAACCAATAAGAAATCCCCCCAGGGAAGTTCGGGTAATGGCGACAATGTCCCAGTACTAGAATTATCTCCCACCAACTGTGAGCAGTAGGATAGCATGGGCATGAAAATTGCAGTTGCCAATGTACAAAGGTATAATCACTTAGGGGCCTATTAGGATGGCGGCGGACCTGAGTCCGCCCGCCATAATCGTGGTGTTGGGACCGGCCGTCAGACGTGCGGCGGTCCCGCACCGCTAATTAGGATGCGACTGCCACCCTGGCGGTCGCATTCTGCATATTTGACATTGCGGCGGGTGCTGCTGTAAGCAGCACCTGCTGCAATGCCAAATTGCCATGTTGTGCATTTCCATGCACAACGTGGCAGGCACCGCGCGGTGCCTGCCACCTTGTGCATGGAAATGGAGGGCGGTACCATGGGTACCCCCCAAGTGCACCCCCCACACCCCATGGGGGCCCACAACGGGCCCCGAAAGCACATCCCCGCCAGCCTTTCCATGGCGGCATCGCCTCCATGGAAAGGCCTTTAAAACCCTGCATCATAATATGGATGGCGGTGCCTGCTAGGCACCGACACCATATTGTGCCCCAGTTCCGCCCGGCCGGCAATCGGAACAATTGCCGACTGGCGGAAAAGCGGCGGACGCACTTTGCGTCTGCCCCGATACCTGGCGGGGGGTAAATCGGGTGGCGATGGTAGGCGGATCGCCACCGCCTGGCCGGCGATGGCGATCTGCCCGCCATCCTAATCACTCCCTTAGGGTGCTTCCTAGAACCTCAATACTGCTCACATCTCTGTTGGTGTTTAACATTCAGAAATGATGTAAAGCATATGTCAAGAGGCTCATGACATATAAGACTCATGACACGTCTCTTGTATATGAAACTACACTGAGTCTGCTTGAACTTTAAAAACGAAGAGCAGTTTGTCACTTTAACAGTGCACAGGCAAGGCGCTTTCAACCACAGTGCGGGACTGTCCTATAGGGTAGTCTGACACTGCCACATATGCTAGCTTGAATATGTAGGCCTTAGTTTTGGTTCTGTGGGTCGTGACAGGACCACTGGCCTTTTGTAGCTGGTCAATCCGGCAGTGCCAGAGTGCCTGACTCCATATAGGCCAGTCCAGGATTGCTGTTCTTGGGTCCAAGTCACAAGCTCAACAAAGAATATTCAGTAATTTACCATGTGCATGTTTATGCTTACATTTGGTGTCAACCTGTGACTTTTTAGATGTAAGAAACCTTTTCAGATGTAATCCTGGACATTTTCATTCATTGTAAACATTCATGATTACTCAAAGACCATCTAAGCATATGTAAATGTAGCAAGCATAAATGTAGCACAGTTGGATCTTTATTTAATCCTCATCAGTTCTACATAGGGATACAAGCAACGCAGTGACTGACACGCATAATGATTCCTTCTTCTCTTTTTGAGAAAATTCATTGAAGCATAGCATCCCACCCGTGAAAGCCCTCAAGCTGACTTTGTCTATGAGTAAGCACTGGCCCTCTAAATTTGTATTTAGGGGTACTTGCTCTTTTAGTAAGAGATGTTGCAAACTGCTCTTTTAGGGAAGATATCATCATAGCAAATTAAAAAGGAGATTTTGGTGAAACTGCTCTTCAAAGAAGCCAGGTTTAGAGATGTCTGGTCCATTGAACTATTGCCCAATTTCCTATACCCCTTGGCTGTTCAATAATTGGAAAAGTAACAACAGCACAATTCCAGGAGTATGTGGAGTCCAATGTTAATATGAGGGATAAGCAGTCTGCATTTCAGCTAAACAGAAGACCAGAGGCAACACTGATTGATGTTCAATTTGATTTGATTTGATTTTTGTTTTGTTTTGTAAAGCGCGATGAATGTCCGAGGGTGTCTTGGCACTAGCGTCTGCAGGGACAGGAATGCATTCCATCTTGCAGCAGCATTTGATTCCCTTTGGCATCCACTGCTTTTAGAAAGATTGGGAAAATGGCTGGGTAAAGGAATGTCACTAAAAGATTCCAATCCTTCCTGGATGAAAGTAGTTCTAGGGTGGCATTAGGTAAAGCACCCGATAAGTACATGAATGTTACTTGTGGAGTTCCACAGGGATGATGTTTCTTACCCATTTGTTAATATACACATACTACTGTTTATGAGTTTTTGACAAATCTAAAACTTCACTTTCAGATCTAAGCCAATGATACCCAAATAATTTTGTAAATTACTAATAACCTAGTGGGACATAGATCATGGGTGGTTAAAGTCTTTACAGCAATTCAGGGAATAAACTTGTGGTAGTAGATATTAATCATTGTTTGATTCAATATACCACTAGCTATTCCTCTTTCATGGTAGGAGGGGTGGAGGTCAAGGAAAAGAAAAATGTGAAAACCTTAGGAGTATTTAGTTGGTGATTGAATGTTGGAGAATAAGCAAATGAATCAGGTCATACTGTTGCCAAAATATCGCCTTATCATGCTTAGAAAAACATGTTATTTTTTCTCATGAGAAGGCAATACCACCATAGCTAGAGCTGTAATTGGCTCTCTGATATACTATGACAGCAAACTAAGAGTAAGGAAGCCGAAGAGAAGTGTTAAAAGAAACTGGCAACATGAGTTCCATGTGGTCTTCCAAAATCAACACATATTTCTACTCCTGATAAAGAGCTGCAATGGTGGACCTTCACAGCTTGATCCGTCTTCAAGACTCTTTCACACACAAATTACTCTGTGGCAGTGCCCCTGAATAGTTGAGACTGCCTGTGTTTGGCATTGCCCTCAGTGTCATCTTAATGATTTTCAGGGCCCTGGGCAAGACCTATTTTGGAGGCCCCTATTCTAAAGAGATTTCCATTTTATTACACATTTTCTGCTAATTCAGCTTGCATGATGCCAACAAACTCTCAGAAATGGGGCCATCCAAAAATGGTTGAAATATGTCTTTCTGGAGGCCCCGAAACTCCTTTAGATGACATTGGCAAAAGAGAAACAGAGGAAGGCTGAAAGAATGCGAGATGTTCAGCTACAGAAATAGACAGAGCCGAGACAGAGAGAGAGAATGTTCTATTTCCCATGGGGCCATGTTGAATGTTTGCCCACTTTGCCAATGCCATAAAATGTCTCTAATTGGTCTGCGAACACTCTAGGATTAACAGACATTCACTTGCTATTACCACCAATGTTTGTCAGAAAAAAGGCAGGGGGCAAATTGTTTCCAGCGATTGACGGAAGGCAGTGCTTAGTTTGTAAAAGAAAGAGTGCTGTTTTAAAAAAAAATAGGGGTGGGTTTTAGGACTAAGGGCAGTCAAAGGGTTTGGGGTAGTTTTAGGGACATCGCAGGGGGTGGGAGGGAGTCAGGTAGTGTTTGTTAAGGGTTAGGGACAGCGTGGGGGTTGGGAGGGGGTCGGGTATTTGGACCTCAGGGCAGGGGGGCAGGTGGGGAGTTTGTAGATTAGGGCTGTGGGTCGTGACCTTAGCCACTCATACCCCTTTACCATTCATGCCTTTACCACAAAATTACATGGTAAAGGCTTGCGTGGTAAAGAAATGCGTGGTTAAGACTCATTCGTGGTTTAGGCTGCGTGGTCAGGCACACATGGTTTAGCCATGCATGCATTTATCATACAACCGTTAAAGGTTTAAACATGCTGACGTTTGGGTATGTCTTTGTGCCCAACTGCTTCCAAACTTCAGCAGCATCTGCTGCATTTGACCTAACATTATAAGTCCACAAATTGGATGATCAGGGGCGTAACACAGGCCACTGCAGCCCCTAGGATGTAGGGGGGCCCCATACACTTTAGGGGCCTCCAAACCCTTCAGGGGGCCCCCAGTCAGCGCTAGGCCAATGAATATGTGTTGGGGTGTAGCACTTTATTAGACAATTAAGTCCATTATTGAATATGTGTAAGATACTGGATACTCGGGAGGGGGGGGACTCAACACATTCTGCCGGGGTCGCCTATCATTTTACGTTACGCCACTTTAAATGATCAGTCCTTTAGCTTGATATTGTCTAACAGAGAATGGGAAAGGTAATTTAATTCAATACTTTACTTGTTGACAGATTAATTTAACTTTCTAATTATTAGAACATGTAATCAAATATTCAGGCTGTGCTGGTCAGCCATCTTGCTCTGTAAGAGGCATTAACTAGCAGTAAAGGGCTAAGGGGTGTAAAGTAATAACACTCCATGAACCTATCTGAATGTGCCTCTGATGGCTTGTGGGGCAGCAAAAGAAGCCATCCCGAGTTGCTCATCTTTTTATAACACACTCCTTTCACTCCACAATGTTTAGCAAGAAAATTGCAGATTTTATGTAAACTAAACGTGCAGAAGGCGTTGTCTACGTCTTTCCACTTATAGCAAGATTATTATAATACTTTTCTTAAAAGTCAGAGGACTAGGGGCCAGATGTATGTCCTTTGGCTTTTACGACTCGCAAATTGTGAAAAATTGTGAGTCGTAATTTGTGAGTCTCAAAAGCCAATGTACAACAGTGTCAGAGACACTGTTAGCGATATCCATTGGGGTAGCAAAATGCGAGGCTCATGAACATGAATGAGCCACTCGCAATTTGCGACCCCATTGGGAATGGCTGGCCCTCCTGGGGATGGTGGCCTGCTGGGCTCAGCAGACCTCTATGTCTGGGACTGCTTTTCAATAAAGCAGTTTTTTTTTAAATGCAGCCCGTTTTCCTTAAAGGAAAACGGGATGCATAAAAAAAAAAATGAAACGTTTTCATTTAATTTTTTTAAGGGCAGGTAGTGGTCCTTGGGACCATTGTCTGCCCTTAAAAAATATTTGTGGAGCCAGTCACAAAGGGGAAGGGTTCCCCTGGGGACACCTTCCCATTTGCAACTCCATTACCACCCTCTTGAAGAGGGAGGTAAATTGCGAGTGTTTTGCGACCGCAATGTCGGTCGCAAAACATTCATATATGGCTTGTGAGTCGCTATTAGGAAGGGAAAGCCCCTTCCTAATAGCAAGTCGCAAAACACTATTTAGCGACTCGCAATTTTTTGCGACCCGCAAAATATTGTTAGTACATTGGCCATGTAGGTTTTTGCATGCGCAAACGGGGCGCAAACCCGTTTGCGCATGCAAAAACTGGTCGTACCTCTGGCCCATTGTCTTTGAAACAATTGGACTTCACCCTAGTTAGGTGCCCTTGCTTTGGGCTTGAGGCACATAAATTGGGTGGTGGAGGTTTAACACCTGGAATTGCCCTCTAGAACGTTCATTAACAATATTATTTTGCATTATTGCATTGTATGACATCTGTTGAAAATTAACAAACCAACTAATATGCTGGGACATGTTGTGTAGCAAATGTAGTTTCATGACCATGTCCGATTTTCCTGTGTATCCGCTTAGGTAGACTTTAGTGTACATATTTATATATGATCTGTAGAAATGGCTGTTAACACCAAAGAATAGTGTATTTGTTTTATATGATCTCTCAGAAATAGTAGTTACAGCAAAATAAAATCAGCGGAGATGTAAAATTACGATAGGCTCATAATTTGCTCTCTGGGCGAGAGCTCTGCTAAGTGTAGGTCTGAATAATTTATTTCATGTCAGGGAGCTGCTTCCTGCTGTACTGCTAAGTAGGCAGCAGTACTTGATTTAGAAACTTCCTGGAGAGTAATCAAGGCCAATAAGGTGGGCCTGCAGTCCCATTCCTATGTCGGCATCAAACCAAAAATGCTTTTGGGCTCCATTTACGCACCCGCCTGTCTCTCCTCCTTCCAGTGTGGCCTAATGTTCTTCCTGTACAAATGACTGTATACAAACATCCATCACAGGTAATGCACGCCTGTAACTGATCCTTGGGCCTGCGCGTCATTAGATAGTCTCATAATAGGATCATAGAGTTCATTCAGAGGCTGCCCCGCAGCGTAGCTGCCACCGAGACCCCCGGCGCATCCTTCCCTGCAGAAAGGCACATTGTCTTAAGGTCCATGGTACTGTTTCATTAGCACAGGTATTTCTCGCAGTCTCTTTAAAAGCGGTTGTTGCAATTAAAGAAAAAGAATAAAAGAGCATGGTTACCTGGGGAACATATTGCTCCCGAGTTCTATTTATGCATTTTCCCTAATGTTCATAGCTTGGATCAATTTAAGCAATTAGAAACTAATGTCATGAAAAACCATTAGATATAAAATGTGACTACCTGGGCTACAGTATCCTTTTATTGAATGCAAATTTAATGAGACTACTGCATATGAAAAGAGGCAGCACTGTGAAAGCCAGAGGAGCGGTAGACAGAGTCAGAGAACGTGGCCTGTTATACTCTCTTTACGATATTTTCAGAATGAAAATTAATTATTTCATTCAAATACCATGGCTAGTTTATCAGTATGGCTATTGTAAATTCCGAACCTTTCATAGGTATGTTCATGGTAAAAGGAGGGCAGATGTCACATGTGACTCAAATGCAAACATTTAGGAGGTTACCATTTGGCGAACCTTATTTAGGTCACATTATTAAAAATGTTTTTTTCACGTAGCCTTCCTTTAAAGCTCATAAAATTTTTAAGTTCACAGCTTTTGACTCAATTTACCGACCTTGTAAGGTTGAAAGGCTTACCCTCCCATGCAACATTCAAACGTATGTCTTTCAAATCACTGCAAATGGCTGCGCCAAGCAGTAATTGGCTAAATGCTAAACCATCTCTTTGGTTCTGAGATTTGCACCAAGAAGGGCGAAAGAGAATTTCACACTGTGGGGTATATTGACAAGGCCCCTGCGCCACCAGTGTCACTTGTTTTGACGCTTCGGTGGTGCACAATGCTGAGCCATATTTACAAGGCCAAAGTTGGACTGGGCCCCTTTTGCAGGGTTATCCCCAAACTTTTTGCCATCTTTCTCCTATTTATTCTGACCTGTTTTTATTGGTTTTAGGAATCTGGGCACTTTACAGCTACTAACTAGTGCTAAAGTTCATATGCTCTCTTTCTAAATTGTATTGGTGATTGGTTTATCCATAATTGGTGTATTTGATTTACTAGTAAGTCCATTGGTTTGCACCCTGTCGAAGAAGGGACAGTTACTCTAGTTAGGGTAAGGGGATTAACAGCTAAAATAACCCCTGCTCACCCCCTTGGTAGCTTGGCATGAGCAGTCAGACTTATCTCAAAGGCAAAGTGTAAAGCATTTGTACATACACACACAGTAACACTGTGAAAACACTAAAAAAGGAGTCCACACCAGTTTAGAAAAATAACCAATATTTGTCTGAATAAAACAAGATGGGTGGTGCGCGAAAGCAAAAAGCATTGGTTCCACATGGACCGTGCGGTAGCATGCCGTCCACTGTGGGACCTTGCTTGGTTGCCTAAGCTTGCCTGACCCCGAAGTGCATATATCGCGACTCCCACCAAAACAGTGCTGGATATTTGGTATAGAATAGCGGTAAAAAAGGGATTAACTACGTTCCCATCACCGAATACCCCTATCGCACGTAACCCAGAGTTCCAGCCAGGCCTTCCGATACGCGCGTTCAGTAAATGGAGCGATGGGGATTGCCGGACGATCCGCGACCTATTAGTAGTGGATGACATGAAGACGTTTGACGCCTGCAGGGCCAAATTTGCGCTTCCACCCACGGCACAGCTTCAATACATACAGTTAAGACACTGGCTATCCAACCTTGGGCTCCGTGCGGCAGCGGCGCACCCCTTTACATTATTTGAGAAACTAGTGCGGACCTTTGCAGGCACTAGGGGACTGATCTCTAAAACTTACCAGGTGTTGCAGCATTTGACCCCGATCCGCACCCACAAATACCAGACTGCCTGGCAACACGCAACCCCGGAGGGCATATCCCTCAAACAGTGGGACACATTATGGCAAGACATCTCCAAAACCTATTGCAGCATTGCTTCCCGTGAAACCGCATACAAATTAATGCTCCAATGGTACTATACGCCCTCTCGCTTGGCGGCTATATACTGCACGCTCCCCAGCCTCTGCTGGTGCTGTGGGAAGGATGAAGACACTCTATATCACATTTGGTGGTCATGCCAGGTCATAGCCACCTTTTGGAACGAAGTCTTGGGACATATCAAGGGCATTGTGGGATACCCGCTTCCACACTTGCAGCACGTGACAATCCTAGGCATACGCCCCTCTATCCTGACAGCTATGACTGGGACTGACTGGGCCCTTATCAGCCATTTACTTCTGGCAGCGCAGCAACACATAGCGTGCGCATGGAAACAAACCTCTCCTTCCTCTGTCGCCCAATGGTTTGCCAGGATCTGGCACATTCTGGCGATGGAAAGACTCTCCCACAACCTATCGAACACCAAAAAGAAGTTCCAGCGCATATGGCAGCCATTAATATCTTATTTAATGCGCATTGAGTTCATATGCTTTAGTCCCCCAAAACTTAGAGCCCTTCAGCTTTTCCCAAGTGATTGAACTGCGCACTCGCTCAGCTTACATGGCACATCCCGATTGCTGCCTGCGCTTGGCCCCCCCCTCTTGCGCACAATTACCTGGAGCATGCTAGACGCCCCACATCACGTATCACATCATGACCTGTTTTGTTTCTGTGTAGTTGACATGGCCGGGGTTTTTTTTTCTCTCTTTCCTCCTTTGACGCCACCCTGGCCTTAGGGACCAAAGCACAGCCAACTGCGCGACGCACCTGACATTGCATGTTAGCAATCACACTAGGGGATACTTGGGAGCAGACACCCCATCGGGGACATGGTTGGGTTTCATGCTAGCAGGCGCCCTGACAGTGCCTACATGGGGACATATGTGTGTCAAAACTACTGCTGCAGGCCATGGCTTAGGCCCTCCTGCTCTAAATTGTTTGATGCCCCCTTAAAGCTTGTCTACTCTGTGTGCAGTGATTCTCTATAGGCAGCCGGCCCGAAGTGGTTGTAGGCGACTTGCTGTGTACCCCCTGGCTCGATGCTTGGGTGTCATTTTAAGTACTTATGCTGCCGGCCCGGCCAGGGTTGTAGGCGCCACGCTGTGTTAAATGCTACTTGTCTTTAATAAAGGTTTTTAAAACTTAAAAAAGCAACTTCACCAAAAAATGTCTTTTTAAATTGTGAGTTTGGAGACCGCAAAGCTCTATCTGCTCCCAATGGGAGATTACACTTAAAAGATATTTCAAGGCAATCCCCGTGTTACTCTATGGGAGAGAGAGTCCTTGCAATAGTGAACAACGACATTAGCAGTATTTCACTATTAGAACATGTAAAACACAACAGTACATGGCCTACCTTTTAAATACACTGCACCCTGCCCATGGGGCTGCCTTGGGCCTACCTTAGGGGTGACTTACATATAGTAAAAAGGAAGGTTTGGGACTGGCAAGTGAGTGCACTTTAATAGCCGGTATAGCCCTGCTACAGAAGGGCTATAAGGCTATTAGAACATTTTGCCACTAGAGGGCAGAATGTTCTAACAAATAAAACAAAGGCCTCTCGAAGCTCGAGGGGATTTAAATCCCCTCGAGCTCCGAGAGGCCTTTGTAAAACATTGGAATGTTGCTCTGCGGGCCTTTACCGGCCCGTAGAAGCATGGAGCACTCCATTGTCTACAATGGAGCTCCCAACATTCCAATGCTCTAATTAGCATTAACATATTTGGCACACCTCATAATAAAACCATACTGATTACAATACAGTGCTATACAATATTCTATAACCTAAAACAAAACATAAACTAGTCATCACATCGACCACAATAAAATGGTACTACAAAAATATAGTTGTGAAAATATTTAGAACCAAAATATTGACTTTACATACATGTTTTTCAATGTGCAGAAATACTGACTACCAAAATATCGTGGTCCAAAACATTGGCATCATATTGGTAAGTATATGTATTTAATTGCAATGAACACTATTAACATTATTTTAATTTGATATAAAAGCTAAATTATTATTTAAACGATATAACATATTACAAATAACATATTATAACAATAACATGTACATATTTGATTCACTTTAAAATCACTTTCGAAAATACATACAGCTTTAAAATAAATGTATCAATTGATAAAAACAATAATCATATTATGTTCCAATACATGTATTGCACCACATTTTATATAAACTTTCGATTATTATTTGTTATTAAATACTAAAAGGCAGTATGATCTCATATACTCCTTGAAGCACTTCGACAGCTTGTCAGGGGTAGTAGAACAGAAATGCAATTACAACTACAATATATTTATTAATAATTAAACATATATATATATATATATATATATATATATATATATATATATATATACCATATATATAGATATATACCATATATGACATTGATTGAACCATTGCAAATAATGTTTGAAATTATGTGACAAAAACAAATAGTTTTAAAATGCTAAAACACATAAAAAAGCTAAAATAATTAAAAAAACTAAGTGCAATAGCAAAATAACTACAATAAATACAATAATTTAAAAAATAAATATGCTCAAAATATTCTTAAATATGCAAGAGATGAAGTGGCATTTAATAACCTAATTCAAATCTAAAATCATTGAAAAAAATGCTATTCTATCTACAATTTGACAAACACTGTGGAAAATGTTCTTTCAGTACTAGCAAACATTGGGGAAAATGCGTACATCGGGGGGGGGGGCGATTTACCATTCTCACTCCAGCCTACAGCCTAACAGACATTACGAACTCATAACATGTGGCAGGCCCAGAATTACTATTCTATCTCCAGTTCAACAAATATTAAGGAAAGTACATATGTTTGGTGTGCGTGGGAGGTGTCAGACTCAATGTTCTAAGTGCTGTCTAAGAAACACTGTGCTAAATGTGTATTAGAGGGGGGGGAGTATGCATTTTATGTTCTAGCTCCAGTCAAGCACATATTGATTAACCACATCCATTAGGAGCTCAGATAGACTGCTCTAATTCTAACAAAAATTGGAGAAAGTCCATAAATTGGAGGGGGTCATCAGATTTACCGTTCCAACTCCAGTCTAACAAACCTTGTAGAAAATGCATATTTTGAGGGAAGAGTCAGATTTACTAATGTAACTCTGTAATCTGACAAATATTGGAGAAACCATATGACTGGATGGGGAAGATTCACTTTTCAAACCCCACTCTCAGAAACATTGGGGAAATTGCACAATGGGTGGGGTAGGAGAAGGGGGAGGGCAGATTTACACTTCTTACTTCAGACCAGCAAATATTTATTGGGGGGTGGTTCAGATTTACTTATCTAACTCCACTCTAACAAACATTAGCAAACGTTCATACATTGGGTGAGAAGTCAGTTTTGCTTTTTTAACTCCTCTCTAACAAATGGTGGGAAAAGAGCATACAGAGGGCGGGGTGGATTTACTAATGTAACCTTGGAATGAGAAATAATGTAGACCGTGCAGACATTTCTGGGGTCAGATTTGCTATTCTAACTGCAGTCAAACAAACATTAGAGAATGTGTATATTTGGGTGTGAACACATGTATTATTCTATTTCCAGGCTGACAAATATTAGGGAAAGTGCACACCTTAGTGGCAAGTTGGTCTAAATCTGGTAGCTGCCAACTTTCATGCAGGCTACTTCAGCAACTCCAACATTATTGGTGAATGACGCTCTCCCATGTATCTTTATCCTTCTTGCAGCATTGCTTAAAACTTGGCATAGACAACAGTAAGCTAAATCTGCTAAATGGCTGCCAACTCTTGTGTGTATTCAGCAAACAGTGCCAAATCTATGAGCAGATCAACACTTATTTCATCACCCCTTGAGATCTCCCCCCCCTTTAATAGGGCTCCATGAACTTTAGATAACCAAGGGTACACACAATTTCATGCAGATCATTAAGATGGAGCCAAAGTTATTAGTAAATCAAAAATGTTTTGAGCCCCCTTTAACTCGTCCCCACCCTTTGGATCTGCGCAAAACCTGAAATACCTGAACTAGGTGTAATTTGCTAACTGTCTGCTACATTTGATATAGATTCATCAAACAGTGCTAAGCTATTGAAAATGGTATTATCACTCTTTATCTTAAGCCCCCTTTTGAAGGTTTGGCTCAAAACTTGACACGCCAAATAAAAACACAAACCTTGAAAGCTTCTGCAAAAGTTAAAAGTGCCAAGCTCCTGTAATATTTCACCCTGAAATGATGGCAAAGTTATTAGCAAACCATAAATGTTTTTGACACGCCCCACTTAAACTTTGCCCCTCCCATTACATCTTCATAAAACCTAATATGCCCACACTTGCTATCACTTGCCAACTAGTTACCACACTTGACACAGTTTGATCGAACAGCAGCAAAGTTATAAGCAAATTAAATTGTATTAAGCTCCATCTTTTAAGTGTGCTTCCCTTAAAGATTGGCAAATACTTGGCATACTAAATTTTTGGGAAAGTCATGACACAGTGACAATCTGAGTAGCACATTGTAAGAAAATGGGTTATTAGTTAGGGAGGATGTGAGCCCTGCCCTGTTAATAAATCCCAAGATACACTGTTTCAATAATTTAAACCTTGGCTCAACACCTTGCAGCTATGGCAAAGAGCAGACAGGCTGAATATAGGATAATGTGCAAAATATATAGCAGCACTAAAATAAAATCAAAAAGTCAAAACGCAACACTAGAAAACCCCTCAAAACAATTTCTAAGAATCAAGGAAAATGTCATTAAAGAATTGAAACGAAAGTGACTAAAATCCTATACAGTGGACTGGAGATAAGAATGTTTAAAATCTTAAGGGACCCAGTAAAGTAAAGCACCAACCAGAAACCACTGCTCGTAATTGGCTGCGACCTGGGCATATTTCAGGCAAACCATGATAGAGCAGAGGTCGGATTTACAGGGAGTGACATCACTGGATTTCCCATCATCCATCTGCACAGAAATTGAAATTGCTGGATTTCCCATCATCAATCTCACAGGAAGTGACCTCACTGGTTTTCCTCCAAAACTGTCTTTAAAAGAAGAAGCCAAACAGAAGGACTTATTTCCATTATTCATCTGCGCATGAAGAGATATTAAACAATTTACCATCATCCATCTGCACTGGAAAGTGACATCACTTGGATTTTCCATCATCTTTCTTCACAGGAGGTGACATCACTGGATTCTCGCTAAAACTGTCTTTAAAACAAATCAAACAAGATCTAATTTTCATCATCCATCTGCATAGGAAGTGACATCATTGAATTTTCCATCATCCATCTGCACTGGAAGTGACATCACTGGATTTCCCATCATCCATTGGCACAGTAAGTGGCATCACTCCTCTCCCAGCCCAGGACCTACTTAATGGCTGCCACAGCATGTGCAAGCAGTGGGCATGCTGCTGGCATGCCAAAGTCACACCACAGGCTGGCTCAACTGTGCCTGGACCATGTCCAGCGCAGGAACCCAGGTCCTCTCCCCTCCTCCTGCTACCACTGTGCAGCCCTCAGCGCCCTCAACTCTGGCCACTGCTCCACATGCTGCTGCTTCATCACAACATCGAGGGAGCATTCTGTGCTTCCTGCAAATTGTCATGCACTTACCCACATCCAACACTCACTGCACTAACAGCACCCAACACCCCACTCTCTCACAATCACACAGTCATGCACCAACTTACACAACACTCTACACTCGCATGCATTCTCCACAACACCCTCTCACTCAACAACACACCACAGGCAACTGAGACCTGCTGCACAACAATGCCCCTGAACTACATTTCCTCACAGAAACCTGGCTCAGCACTGCATCAGCACCTGACATCGCCTGACATCCCCCCAGCTCCAAGATTGCCAGGCAAGACAGACTTCACAAGTCCTGAGGCAGAATCAGCTGCATCACATCCAAGGACACGTCTTCCTCCAACATGGAACATCTGTTGTTCATGCTCCACGTCACAGCCAACTTCACCCTAAGCAGCACTCTCATCTGCAAACTACCAGGACACACACCAACTTCACCTCCATCACGGACTTCGTTACACCACTCCCCCTTGATGTTAGCAATTACATCCTACTTGGAGACCTCAACTTCTACCTGGAAGACCCCATCCACCCAAGTCAAGAGCACTGATTGAATACCTTTGAAGCCTGGGCCTCACCCAATGATTAAAGGGACCTACCCGCGTTGCTGGGCACCTTCTGGACCCCATTTTCATCTACTTTGACAGTATTTGAGTCGAAGAGCCCACATAAGTCCCTGAACAGGAATAGAGCCCCTTACATTGCATGCGTTTACAACACAAGCAATTACAACGTGGTCGTTACAACGACCGCGTTGTTACATCGCAGTACATTACAACGCAAGTCGTTACATTGACTTGCTGTAGGGGGCGTGCTGGACTTAGGAATAGTATAATTTACTATTCCAACTCCAGTGTGCGCAACAGTAGGGAAGGTGTTGGAAAAGTAAATTATACTATTCCTTAGGTTAGCACGCCCCCTACATCAAATCGATGTAACGACTTGCGTTGTAATGTACTGCGATGTAACAATGCGGTCGTTGCAACGACCGCGTTGTAATCACATGCGTTGAAACGCATGCGATGTAATGTAGACCAGTCTGCTGAAACTGCAACAGCATCACTAACAAGGAATAGAAGAGCTTTCTCCACACCCACTGACTCAAACATAGCAACAGCCTCCCAAAAGCCATCAAAAATGTTAACAATTGGATCACTTTCTGCACTGATTCCTTGGCCACCCTCAAACACAGCAAAACAACCAAATGTGGACTCCAGGCCAGTTGGTATACAGAAGAATTCAGCTGATGAAATGCCACTGCAAACAACTGGAGCGCAAATGGAGAGTGAGCCAGGACAATACAGACAGAATCATGTTCAAATCTGCCAGAGGCGCTACCAACAAAGTTTCCAAGCCACCAAACACTCCGCTCTGGATGGCCACATTGTTGAATGCACCAACCGAATTAAAGAAATCTTTGCCATTGTGAAACATTTCACCTTACCATCGGCTGCTCCAGCTCGATCACCCCCTCGCAGAACCTCTGCAACAGTCTCTCTCATTTCTTCAGCAACATAATTACTGCCCTTTGCCCTCAACCAGAACTGACAAACTTTGTGAAACGCTCCTTGATTGTATCCAAAGAACCAATGCTAACCAGGAGGCCCGTCATCACCCCAGAAGAAACCACAGCCACCATGAAGTCCATCCACTCAGGGGTTCCATGAGACCCATGCCCCCACCATGCCTACTTCAAAGGATTGCGACCCATTAGTGCCATGCCCACATCCATTCTGAACACCTCTACCTCTTCTCCAATCTTCCCAGATGCTTGGAAACACTCAACTGTCCTCCATTGCTAAAGAATCCCGCTGCGGACCATTCAAAGCTCGCCAACTACAGACCAATCTCCCTTCTACCATTCCTGGCCAAGTTCTAAGAGAAAATCATTAACAGACACCTCATCGAGTATCTCAATGACCACAAACTCCTCAACACCACTCAGTCTGGTTTCAGACCCAACAACAGCATGGAAACTGCCCTCATCGCTGCCATGGAAGACATCTGCACGACTTGGGACAGATACAGTGGCCCTCATCGTCCCAAATCTCTCTGCACCATATGACATAGACTTTCACCACATCCTCCTCCAACACCTACACAACATTGGAATCCAAAGACATGCCCTCTGATGGATCTGCTCCTTCCTGACTGGAAGAACCCAGTGATTCAGCCAGGCACCATACACCTCTAACACCCGCGACCTCATCTGCAGAGTTTTGCAAGGATTCTCACTGAACCTGACCCTCTTCAATACATACATGATCCCTCTAGCTGGCTGTTATAATCTTCCCACTTGGTACATTCCCTCTACCCCTCCCTTCACTGTCCCCTTGGTTCCACCTTAGAACCCTCAGGTGAAGGCTGCCTTGGAATGTTGACAGGCAGTGCTGCTGACAGATTCAGCACCGCACTGGCAAGCTGAGGGTACAGGCATTTTATTAGCTAATAAAGAACTTCTCACCTACCTTCAGCGTTGGTATTTACTTCATTTTGGCGACGAGAGAAGGGATGCTGTGACAGGGACAGCGCTGTACCCTCCCCTGTTGAGATTCGTCTTGCCGGTCGCCTGGATCAGCGTGCGCTGGTCCGGATCAAGTTTGGTGTGAGTTCTACGAGGGATCTTTCTGTTTCGGGTTTACTCCTGTTGGTGAGTTATCCATCCAGCATCGCTTCGCTGGTGCCCTTGGACTTCATCTGTCTCTCTACCGGAGTGGCTGGGACCTGTACACTCGTCGTCTTTCCTATATTGATTGAGACTGGGAAGTTTTTTGGCCCTCTGTGACAGCTTCGGGGAGTCGGAGGTGTGCCATGCTGTTCCCGTAAATTTTAGTGCTGGTCTTTGGAAGAAAGGGGGGAAACCTCTTCATTCAATCCCTTTTGGCCTCATGTCCATCGGCTATCCCCATCGACCAAGGGAATCGTAAACCTTGCAGATTCCTTGGGAGGAAGTCTTTGGGGGCGGATCGCAGCCGCTGCCTGGGTGCCGAGGTTTTCACAGGAGCTGTGCGCCACATTCTCATAGTGGTCGCTTTTCTTAAGCACCGGCGCGAGGATAAGCCAGCGGAGTTGGCATTTGTGCTGCCAGGCTTTGTGAGTGCGCCGGGGACACTGTTCCGCATCAGCTTGAGAGGACAGAGGATTGCCTGTTTGCCTGTCGGTCAGCTGCGCATGTGAGATCTCTTCACGGCGGATCCTTTCCTCTCAGCTGTGGCGCTGCCGAAGGATGTGATTCTGTTCT
The DNA here is from genome assembly GCA_963921515.1 of Calotriton arnoldi. Classification (NCBI taxonomy): domain Eukaryota; kingdom Metazoa; phylum Chordata; class Amphibia; order Caudata; family Salamandridae; genus Calotriton; species Calotriton arnoldi. The sequence continues at coordinate 1,472,149 of CAWUFW010003225.1, forward strand.
TTTGAAGATTTAAACGGCAGGTACTGGAGAAATTTCCCTGCACATTTTGCTTGTGGCATGTGAGAGGTTTTCAGCGCAAAGTATCTCTTTCGATTTCCTCACAGGAAGTTCCCGCCTTCTTGTCTAAACTTCCTATGCTCTAAGGAGGTATTCATAGCCATAAAAAGAGGACTATTGTATTCTGGGGGAAGGTGTTGCTGAAGTCCTCAGTGGAATCTTTTAGGGAACCTACATCTCTATTTATTGCTAAGTTGTTTGTTTCAAAGAAATGAAACGAAATTGGTTCAACTTTAAATATTTATGAATGACTTTGTCCTAACACTCCCCATCTTTTTGGGATCCATACAGTTTTAAGGTACTTATTTGAAAGTTACATTTGCATATTTGGTGTATCTTTACATACTATTGGTAGGCCATGGCAGGTGCTGGCATGAGTCAGCCACCCCCCTTTTTGAACGAGTTAGGAGAGCCTGACATACCTTGGAGAAGATGGGAAGGTATTTTCAAATCTTACCTTATTGCAATTGGGGGTGGTAATTTTTCAAGCATAAGAAAGCAACATATCCTGCTGCACAATCTTGGTATTCAGGGGAGGAAAGTTTTTGAGGACATCACAGGAAGGCTAGTTGATGAAGAACCCACTGAGGAGGAAGCAGGGGTGGATGTTTATGAATACACTTTGAGGAAATTGGAGGCACACTTCAGAGTAAGAATAAATGTGGTCCTAGAAAGGCACAAATTCTTCAATAGAGGTCAAAGGAAGGATGAGAAGGTCTCCTCTTATGTTGCGGTATTGAGGGGCATGTCAGCCACTTGTGAATTTGGTGCTCTTACAGACTCCCTTATCAGGGATCAACTTGTTAGATGCACAAATGATGCGAAGGTACAGGAGGAATTGCTGACAAGGAATCCTGACCTTGAAGAAGCTATTAGTATAGCCAAGGGATTGGAACACACAGCACAGTGTATGAAGGAGATGAAGAGTTCAGAAGGGATGATTCAAGAGAAGGGTGAATCTAAGGTCACTTCTAGTGAGGTGGCTGTATGTCAGGTAGGCGAAAAGATTAAAGAAGTACCACGCAATAAATCTGAGGGCTTTCTGTGTTTTAGATGTGGTAGTCCTAACCATTTGGTGAACAATTGGAAATGCCCTGCTAGGAACGTAATTTGCAGGAAGTGTAATAAGAGGGGGCATTTTTCAAAGGTATGCAAAGTATTCAGTCCAAAAATACATGTCATTGAATATCCAGAGGTAGAGAAGGATGAGGAAAAAACCTTTATTTTTCAGATTGAAGAAGGGAACATGGAAGAAAAGACACATTATCCTACTTGTGAGATTTATCTTGATGGTGAAAAATTCAAGGTATATGCAGACTCATGTACCCTTGTTGAGAAGAAAACTTTTGATGAAAAGTTTGCCAAACACAATATCAAATTAGAAAGTGCTGATATATGTCCGTCTGGGTACAATAGATAACCCATCCCTTTGGAAGGTATGGCAAGAATGAGAATTTCATTTAAAAACAGACACACTGTGGGGAAAGTATATGTAACCAAACAAGGGTCAAGTTTGTTGGGGTGGAAACATGAGAAAGAATTAGGTATTACCCTGGACCCTAATAATGTTGAGCAAGTCTTACTGGTTGAACCCCCGGTGGTTGGTGAGAATCTCACAAAAGATTTTCCAGATGTTTTCAATGATAAATTGGGGTTGTTAAGGAATTACATGCATAAGATTGTTTTAAAAGATGGAGCTGTCCCAGTCGTGCACAAAACCAGATCCATTCCTCTGCTCATGGGAGAACCTTTAAGATTGGAACTAGAAAAGCTGGTCAACCAAGGTGTCATTCAAGAAATAGAGAGTTCAGCATGGTTGGCACCCATAGTTATCACAACCAAGGACAATGGGCAGAACATTCGTCTATGTGTGGACTTGAGGGACTTAAATGCCAACATTTTAGTTGACAGACATCCTTACCAAGGATTCACGAGATGCTGAGCACAATTCAAGGGGCAAAGTTTTTTAGCGTGCTCGATCTATCCTCGGCCTATCATCAGGTCAAGCTCCACCATGAGTCTCAACTTTTGACGGCATTCACCACCCCATTTGGCAACTACAAGTTCTTGAGGATGCCTTTTGGGTTGGCGTCTGCCGCCTCAGCGTTTCAAAGAGTAATGCAACACATCTTAAAGGATTGCTCAAAAACTATGTGTTTTCAGGGCGATATTCTAATTTACGGTTCAAGTGAAGCTGAACACAATTCTAATGTTTGTTTGGTTCTCAACAAACTTAGAGAGGTTGGGTTTACAACAAAAGAAAGTAAGTGTAAATTAGGAGTTACTTCCGTTGACTATTTAGGGCACACAATCTCAGAGGAAGGCATGAAACCTAGGATTGACTTAGTTGAAGCAGTGAGAAGAGCGCCCACAAGCAAAGAGGAAATAAAGTCATTTTTAGGTTTGACGGAATACATGGCAACGTATATTAGGAATTTTTCCTTATTGTCGAAACCTCTTAGAGATATGCTAAAGAAGGACTCCACATTTGTTTGGGGCAAAGAACAAGATGAGGCGTTAGAGGGCATAAAGAAAGCTATCATTTCAGCCCCATTCATAGGCAATTTCAATGTGGAAATGGACACTATAATATCCACGGATGCAAGCAGTAGAGGTATTGGAGCCACTCTTTCACAAAGAATCGACAACAAAGTGAAAGTGGTGGCCTTTGCATCCAGAACTCTCACAGTGGCTGAATCCAATTATTCTACAGTGGAAAATGAGGCGTTGGCTGTTTTTTGGGCAATAAAACACTTTAGATTCTATGTGTGGGGTTTGCCATTCGAAGTATGCACTGATCACAAACCTTTGTTGTCTTTGTTCACTAAAAAGGACATGGAAAACATGACTTCCCGTATAGCTAAATGGGTACTGGGCCTTCAAGGTTTCAATTTCAAAATGGTTTATATTCCTGGGCAACAGAACAAGGTAGCTGACTTTTTATCAAGGGCTCCAGTAGAGTTTGAAGAAGGTACAACCATAGGCAATGAGACTGTTATAGAGGTAGCGCTACCTGCCGTGACAAAAGATCAATGGGACTCCCACATGGAGCAAGATGATATCATTAAGAGAGTCAAATTGTATGTAATCAAGGGATGGCCCAGCAAATGCAAGGACCTCCCTGGGGACATACAACCATATTGGAATGTAAGAGATGACTTGTCGGTTGAGGGGGGGTTTCTTCTCAAGTCAGGGAAGATAGTTCCACCGGAAGGGCTTAGGAACCACATAATTGAGCTTGTACACGAAGGGCATTTGGGGCGAAGTCTCAGCAAAGCAAGGTTAAGATCTGAATATTGGTTTCCTTATATGGATCAATTGATGGAAGAGAAGGTGCGCGACTGTTATGCTTGCAGCATAAGTGATATATCAAAAAGTACCAGGCACATACCCCTTATACCAGTTGAAGTCCCCAAGGTTCTATGGGACAAGCTGGGATTTGACATTGCTGGCCCCATACACTCTAGGGGACCTCAGGAATGGTACCTCTTAGTTCTCATTGACTATTATTCAAATTGGATCACACATAAATTTGTGAATAGTATCAATACGAAATCTCTCATTGTGTTCTTAAGTGATGTGTTTTCAAAGGAAGGTATTCCCTCCACCATAGTCACAGATAATGGTGTACAGTTTGTGTCGGAGGAAATGAAGGAGTTTCTTAAGGACATGTCCATTGCGCACATACGCACACCATTGTATTGTCCCAAGGCTAACGGGAAAGTAGAAAGAGCAAATCGTATGTTAAAAGAGTGCATTCAACTAGCTGTCAAAGCGGGTAAACCTATGGAGTCAGCTATTAGAGATATGCTATGGTCATACCATACTACACCCAATCTTACCACAGGTTATACTCCTTTTGAATTGTTGAGGGGGAGGAAGGCGGGCTCTAAGTTGTCTCCCAACTGGTTGGGCCCGAAGGATGTGGTCGTGGTCAACCCGGAAGAGTTCAGTAAGAGGGTGGAATCCAAACAAAAGAAATACAAAGAGAGGTATGACAAGAAATGGGGTACCAAGAACAGGTCACTCAAGCAAGGGCAAAGAGTTTACATCAGGAAAGCCTATGGGGTAAGTGGCAAAGGCGACAAATATTATGCTCCAGAGAAAATTAGAGAGGTTAAAAAGAATGTAGTGATTATGGAAAATGGTAAAATGTGGAGCATGGATCGCGTTGCCGTATGTCCGAATGGAGTGGGTCACAGTGAGGTTAAGGATCCTCACACACAGGGCACCCTGTCGGAAGAGGTTCATGTGAGAAGAGGGATAAGATCCAAAAGCTCTCTGGGCTGGCACAAAGATTATAGAATGGTGTGATTATTTCTGTTCCTACCTTTGAATCGAATGTCATTGGGTCTTCTGCGCAAGACCACTGTTAAAAATGTTGTTATCCTGTTTTTCCTCCCCTCCTTCTCTCTCTCGACTTTTCCTTTCCCACTGTTCCGTATCCCATCTTTTCCCTCTTTTCCGCTTCCTCTCCTTCCTCCTCTTTGGTCCGCCTTGTTCTCTCTCTCTCTTCTTTCCTCTCTTTCCCCCGCTCCTTCATTCCCCAGGGAGGAAGATGTGTTATAATCTTCCCACTTGGTACATTCCCTCTACCCCTCCCTTCACTGTCCCCTTGGTTCCACCTTAGAACCCTCAGGTGAAGGCTGCTTTGGAATGTTGACAGGCAGTGCTTCTGACAGATTCAGCACCGCACTGGCAAGCTGAGGGTACAGGCATTTTATTAGCTAATAAAGAACTTCTCACCTACCTTCAGCGTTGGTATTTACTTCACTGGCATTATCTGCCGTCTCAACATCAATGTCCTCTCCTATGCTGATGACACACAACTCATTCTCTCCCTCATAGACAAAACACCCAGTGCCCAGATCTAGGGCCAGATGTACGACCCTTTTTTGCAGCCGCAAACGGGAGAACCTCCTGTTTGCGGCCGCAAAAAAGGGTAATAGCATGTACAAATGCTATTTTGCGAGTCCCTGACCCGCAAAATAGCATTTGCGACTCTCGCTATTAGGAAGGGGCGTCCCTTCCTAATAGCGAGTCAACATGCTATGTACTAGTTTTTGCGACCGCATTTGCGGCCGCAAAACACTCGCAGTTTACCACCTACTTCAAGTAGGTGGTAAAGCACTCGCAAAGGGGAAGGGGTCCCCATGGGACCCCTTCCCCTTTGTGAGTATGTTGTAAAATATTTTTTAAGAGCAGGCAGTGGTCCCAGAGGCCACTGCCTGCGCTTAAAAAAATGAAACTGAAAAGTTTCATTTTTCTTTTTTAAATGCATCCCGTTTTCCTTTAAGGAAAACGGGCTGCATTTAAAAAAAAAAAAAAGCTGCTTTATTGAAAAGCAGTCCCAGACATGGTGGTCTGCTGAGCCCAGCAGGCCACCATCCCTGGGAGGGCTGTCATTTCCAATGGGCTCGCAAATTGCGAGAGGCTCATTAATATTAATGAGCCTCGCAATTTGCGACCCCATTAGGAATCGCAAACAGTGTGAAATACACTGTTGTACATCGGAAATTACGCACCGCAAATTGCGACTTGCAAGAGAGTCGCAATTTGCGATGCACAATTTTCTTGGTTGTACATCTGGCCCCTAGTTTAATGCCTGCATGACTGAAATTGCCCACTGGATGAAGGCCAATTGTCTAAAACTGAACACCAACAAGACCAAATCATGATCTTCAGGAAAAGCACATCACTGTAGCGCTCCACATGGTGGAAACCAGAGCTAGGACCAATCATAGCATAGAAGCAGCCCTCATCACCGCCACAGATGATATCTGTATGACTCTGGACAGATACGACAGCCCTCATCATCCTAAATCTCTCCGCAGCATATGATGTACTCTCCTACCACCTTACTCATCCAACTCCTTCACAACATCGGAATACAAAGACATGCACTTTGATGGATCTGCTCCTTCCTGACTGGAAGGACCTAATCTTTCAGCCTGGCATGGTACACCTCTGACACCCGTGACCTCATCTGCAGAGTATTGGTAGGATCTTCACTGAGTGTGGCCCTCTTCAACTCATGCATGATCCCTCTAGCCAGTGTTATCTGCCCTCACAACATCAATGTCCTCTCCTATGCTGATGATACGCAACTCATCCTCTCCCTCATGGACAAAATGCCCAGTACCCGGATCACATTCAATGCCTGCAAGACTGAAATTGCACACTGGATGAAAGCCAATTGTCTAAAGCTTAACAACGAAAAGACCAAAATCATAATTTACAGGAAGAGCACATCACTGTAGGGCTCCACCTGGTGGCCAACAGAGCTAGGACCGACAATTCCAAGAACCTTGGGATCATCATGAAAAGCAAACTCGACTTGACTTCCCAAATCAGTGCCATCACCACCTCATGCTTCCATACCCTGAAGATGCTGAGGAAGATTGTCAAATGGCTCCCAATTGGTACCCAGATTACCATCGTACACGACCTGGTCATAAGCAAGCTGGACTCCGGGAACACCCTCTTTGTCGTGACCAACAAAAAACTCACCAGAAGGCTGCAGACCATTCAGAACTCGGCAGACAGAATCACTCTTAACCTCCAACTCAGCACTCACATCAAACTACACCTGAAGGAGCTCCACTGGCTCCCCATTCACAAACTAGCACAATTCTAATTCTTCATCCACACTTTCAAGGCACTACATTACACTGGCCCAGCATTCCTCAACAAATGCATCTGCTTTCACAAACCTTACAGACACCTCCAATCGCCCAGACTCCTACTTGTACAAATCCCACACATATGGAAAAACAGATCTGTCAGTCAAGGCTTCTCCTACATCGTTTCCAATGCTTGGAAACACCTGCTTCTACACTTAAGATCCTCCTTATCACTTCTTGAATTGCACAGGAATCTGAAGACCTTGGCTTTTTGAGTAGTCCCACTAGGCCCTAGGTGTGGCTAGACTCACACCTGCTGCGCTCCAGGATACCCTCAGTGGTGATAGTGCGCTCCACAAATCTGCCATGACATATGACATGACATAGCATAACATACACCAACTGGGTCATCCCAGTCAAACCTTTTACCTTCTGACTTAGTCTTATCTATGGAAGTCAAAATCCTCCAGTGGTGCAATGTTGAAGGCTGAATCTGATGAAGTCCCTTCAAATACATCATATATCCACTAGACAAAGTTCACTGAAGCCATTGGTTTTGGTGCAAAAAGCTCAGAGTGAGAAAATTCAACTTTTGCAGTCACCAAAGTCCTCTTGTCAGGTGAACTTCTGAGTCTTTGCCCAGTCAAGAATTCTACCTTTAAATGTAGGGGCCAATTTATATCTCGGTGGAGATGCTGCCCGCTGAATTTAGAAATAGCCAACAAGCTGGTGGTCATTTCTAAAACATTGACAGGAAGCGCCATCACCGCTGGTTCCTATCAATGCTTTTTGCATTTTGGTGCAGGGCTCCATCAACATGATGGAGCCCTGCACCAAATTGTTTTCTTTTTTTATTCTCAAAAAGATAATCCTGAAGTGGGATATTCTTTTTAAAAATAATAAAGAAAATACCTCTCTGGCCATGGGAGCTATCTCTCATAGCCAGGGGGACATTTTTTTCTTTTTTACTGTCACTTACCTCCAGGATTTGCCTAATGGTGACGGACAATAAAACAAATGGCCATATGCCTGCACATCCTATGGGGGGCAGATGGACATATAGCCAATTCCCCAACAGCCCTTAGGTCCATTGGAGAAATTTGGCTACAGGGGTTGATGGAGTAGTCACCACGGTAGCCAAACGTATGGTCCGCCCGCATATAAATCAGGTGCGGGAGGGAACTCCGTTGTGACAGAGTTCCCTCTCGGCCAACATATATATCGTCCTCTTAGTCTCTTTTTTGGAGCTCAAAATCTTCCAGCCGGGCAGGCCTAAAACAGTTTCTGACAAAGTGCTTCCAAAATGTGACACCTTTGGTTTGAGGTGCTGCTGAAGCTCCAGAAGTATTGTTTTCTCATAGTCTAGGGTAGTCCCTCTGAGCTGCTTTGAAGACTCCCAGCGCTTCAAGGAAAGCACTTGGGGGCCAGGACAATTTCAGTAGAAGTGACCAGCAAGGACCAGTCCAGTTCCTGTTATAACTGCCACACTGGTCACTCTGAGAATAAGGCCTTTTTCAGCTTGGTATGTCCCATAGCCACATAGGAGGTCAGCCAACTGACACTTGGAGTCTACTTCTTAGTCCTGGGTACAAGTGGGATCAGGTCAATCGCTGCAGGTCTTCACACAATCGCTGCAGGTCTTCACACAAGTAACAGTCAGATGGTACACTCCTCTGTCCTGCCCTAGGTCCAGAAAGTGTTTTGAGAAGCTGGGGGATAGGTGCTGCTTTCGTTCAATTCACAAGCCAGTGGTTGTGGGTGAACCCTGCACACTTCCTGACCAAATGGGCAAAAGGTTCCCAAAGACAAACCTTCCCACATTTGTAGCACATCCTGTTTGTCTCACTGCAAGCTATTCCACTATCCATATTGAGTAAAATCCACCAAGGCAGATTCTTTATGCCCCTGGAGGGAGCATTTGACACACCTGCATTTAGCACACCTAGAAACGTGTTTATGATAATGAAAAGGCCCGTTTGACACAACCACTCCAAACTAGTTCTGGGGTCAGTTCTTTCCTCCAATGAAACTAAACCCAGGAGGCTAAAATGTATTTTGGGATCTAAAGATCCCTCTTCTCCAAGTTTACCTTTTGACTAAACTATAAGAGTACACGTCTCCACTTGGTCCATTTTAGTGAAGTTAATGGAGACTCGTAATCTGCCCTGCCTTGGTTAAGCTGGATCACGTTCCTTCCCCAAGCCAACCTGCCAAGTCTAATCTATTATTTCTACTCTGGGAGCAGTGTTTCATAAGTCAAGAAAGCAGCACTGACAGGCCAGGTGGAGGCAGGCCAATGCTAATTCACCTGCAGAGGCTTCAGACAGGGAAAATATAACTTTTTAAAATTACTTTCTCTATACATTTATCAAAAACTCACCTTCACCATTTAATTGGATTTTTAATAAATATGAGAAACAGTGGTAGGTCGCTCCCCCACCACACAGCTCCGTCTGTGTGCCCTGCTGCTGCCCCTGATTGTGCTCGTTTTTCCTTTCTGTGCCCCCTTGCTGCCCCTGATTGTGCTCGTTTTTTCCTTTCTGTGCCCCCTTGCTGCCCCTGATTGTGATCGTTTTTTCCTTTCTGTGCCCCCTTGCTGCCCCTGATTGTGATCGTTTTTTTCCTTTCTGTGCCCCTTTGCTGCCCCTGATTGTGATCGTTTTTCCTTTCTGTGCCCCCTTGCTGCCCCTGATTGTGCTCGTTTTTCCTTTCTGTGCCCCCTTGCTGCCCCTGATTGTGATCGTTTTTTCCTTTCTGTGCCCCCTTGCTGCCCCTGATTGTGATCGTTTTTTCCTTTCTGTGCCCCCTTGCTGCCCCTGATTGTGATCGTTTTTTTTTCCTTTCTGTGCCCCCTTGCTGCCCCTGATTGTGATCGTTTTTCCTTTCTGTGCCCCCTTGCTGCCCCTGATTGTGATCGTTTTTTCCTTTCTGTGCCCCCTTGCTGCCCCTGATTGTGATCGTTTTTCCTTTCTGTGCCCCCTTGCTGCCCCTGATTGTGATCGTTTTTCCTTTCTGTGCCCCCTTGCTGCCCCTGATTGTGATCGTTTTTTTCCTTTCTGTGCCCCCTTGCTGCCCCTGATTGTGATCGTTTTTTCCTTTCTGTGCCCCCTTGCTGCCCCTGATTGTGCTCGTTTTTCCTTTCTGTGCCCCCTTGCTGCCCCTGATTGTGATCGTTTTTTCCTTTCTGTGCCCCCTTGCTGCCCCTGATTGTGATCGTTTTCCTTTCTGTGCCCCCTTGCTGCCCCTGATTGTGATCGTTTTTCCTTTCTGTGCCTGTTTCCCGCCGCTGCGTCCCTGCGGCCCCGCCCCCTCACTGCCCATTCGCTGCCCCATTCCCTGCTCCTCCCTCCCACCTCCCCATTTATGGCGGCCGCTGCGCGGCCGCGCCTAAGGCAAGCCCGTCTGCGCCCGTCTGCGCCCGTCCGCGCCGTGGCCGCGCCCAGCGCCAGACCCCCTGGTCCGGGCATCCCCCGCGCCCGCCACATCAACAGACGCCGATACGACGCCAGCACCCTCCACGCACTCAACCCCGGAAAAGATCACGCCTGCTACCAGGCCACCCCGAAGCGCACCCAAGGGCCCTTCACCTGCCGGAACTGCAGCATCGCTAGCACCCGCCCCGCCAAACCACCGCCCAGGAAAGAACCCAACTACCTCAGATGCATCCTCCTCAACACCCGCTCCGCCCGCAAACACGCCATCGAACTCTGGGACCTTCTCGACTCAACCTCCCCAGACGTCGCATTCCTGACGGAGACCTGGCTGAATCCCGCTTCAGCCCCCGACATCGCCATTGTCATCCCGGACGGATACAAGATCACCCGCAGGGACCGCACCAACGGAGTCGGAGGAGGCATCGCCATCGTCCACAGGAACACCCTCAGAGTCTCAACCAACACCGACGACACCCTCAGCACCGCCGAACACATGCACTTCCAGATCCACACCGATCCCAACACCACCCTCAGAGGAACCCTCATCTACAGACCCCCGGACCCCGACCACAGTTCAGCGATTCCATCGCTGACTTCATCAGCACACACGCCATCGCCTCCACGGACTACATCCTCCTCGGGGACCTGAACTTCCACCTCGAGAACAACAAGGACACCAACTCCACCACCCTGATCGACAACCTCGCCACCCTCGGACTCAGACAGCTCGTGACTACACCCACCCACGCCGCCGGCCACACGCTAGACTCCATCTTTTCCGCAAGCCCACACGTCTCCTTCAACCACACCTCCGAACCCCACTGGACTGACCACCACTGCATCCACTTCACCTACAGGAAGCCCACCACGCACCACCGCACCGAACAAATGCCTCGCCGCTGCTGGAGCAGAGTCACGGAAGTCCAGCTAACCACAACCCTCGCCCTGAGCCCACCCACCAAACCCTCCGACCCCGACACCGCCGCCCGCAACCTCAGACAGTGGATCGACGACTGCGCCAACACCCTCGCCCCGCTCAAGAATCCGCCCAACAGCCACACCAGCAAGAAAGCCACCTGGTTCACCGAAGACCTCCAGGCCTCCAAACGAACATGCCGAAAACTGGAGAAGATCTGGCTCCACGAACGGACAGCGGACAGCTACGCCGCCCACAAGAGCGCCACCCGCAATCACCATCACCTCATCAGATCCGCCAAAAGGGCCTCACTCAAAGACCGCCTAGACAACAACGCACACAACAGCAAAGAGCTCTTCAACATCGTGAAGGAACTCTCCAACCCCAGCTCCAACACCAACGACATCCAGCCGTCGCAAGACCTGTGCGACTCACTGGCCACCTCCTTCCACCGCAAAATCGCCGACATCCACGACAGCTTCAACACCACGACCGCCCCGGCAACCACCGAGACCACTGCCCCCACAACCACCAACCGCCTGCTCTCCTGGACCAACATCAACGACGAGGACACCAGCGAGATCATGAACACCATCCACTCCGGTTCACCGCTAGACCCGTGCCCTCACCACATCTTCAACAAAGCCAGTACAGCCATCGCGCCCCATCTCCGGAAAATAATCAACATCTCCTTCGAGACAGCAACCTTCCCGGAAAGCTGGAAGCACGCCGAGATCACCACCTTACTCAAGAAACCCAAGGCAGACCCCAAGGACCTCAAGAACTTCCGACCCATCTCTCTGCTCCCGTTCCCCGCGAAGGTCACCGAGAAAATCATCAACAAACAACTGACCCGCTACCTCGAGGAGAACAACATCCTGGACCCTTCCCAGTCCGGCTTCCGCAGCAACCACAGCACCGAAACCGCACTCATCGCCGCCACCGATGACATCAGGACCCTGCTAGACAACGGAGAAACAGCAGCCCTCATCCTCCTGGACCTATCAGCCGCCTTCGACACGGTCTGCCACCACACACTACAAACACGCCTTCACGACGCCGGGATCCAAGAGAAGGCCCTGGACTGGACCACATCCTTCTTTTCCGGCAGAACACAAAGCGTCCGCCTCGCCCCCTTCCGATCCAAGGCCACCAAGATCATCTGCGGCGTACCCCAAGGCTCCTCCCTCAGCCCAACGCTGTTCAACATCTACATGGCACCCCTCGCCCACGTCGCCCGACAGCACAACCTCAACATCATCTCCTACGCCGACGACACCCAGCTGATCCTCTCCCTCACCAAAGACCCTCACACCGCCAAAGCCCACCTCCACGAAGGAATGAAGGCCGTCGCCGAATGGATGAGGACCAGCCGCCTGAAGCTGAACTCGGACAAGACGGAGGTCCTCATCCTTGGTTCCAACCCTTCAGCCTGGGACGACTCCTGGTGGCCAACATCACTGGGAACAGCCCCGCCACCCACCGACCACGTACGCAACCTAGGGGTCATCCTCGACCCCACCCTCTCCATGACTAAGCAGGTCAACGCCGTTTCCTCATCCTGCTTCAACATCCTCCGAATGCTCCGCAGGATCTTCAAGTGGATCCCCACCGAAACAAGAAAAACAGTCACCCAGGCCCTCGTCACCAGCAGGCTGGACTACGGAAACGCCCTCTACGCAGGAACGACGGCTAAGCTCCTGAGACGGCTGCAACGCATCCAGAACGCCTCTGCACATCTTATCCTCGACATCCCCCGACGCAGCCACATCACACCCCACCTGAGAGACCTGCACTGGCTCCCTGTCAACAAGAGGATAACCTTCAAGCACCTCACCCACGCACACAAAGCACTCCACAACTCCGGACCAGCCTACCTCAACAGACGACTCAGCTTCTACACCGACCAGCCTCGCCCTCGCCACAGTCCCCCGCATCCGGAAAACGACCGCCGGCGGCAGATCCTTCTCCCACCTCACCGCCAAGACCTGGAACACCCTCCCCACCAACCTCCGACAGACCCAAGACCTACTGGCCTTCAGAAGACTCCTCAAGACCTGGCTCTTCGATCAGTAGCAGCACCACCCCCCTCTTCCCCCAGCGCCTTGAGACCCTCACGGGTATGTAGTGCGCTTTATAAGTGACATGATTGATTGGTTGTACCATAGATACAGTATTAAGCCATTAAATGTACTTTAACTTTTTCGACATAGAATCAACTACAGCCATAAAAGTAAAAATAGCTTTTGAAGGCTAGTCATTATAGGAAAATGCAAAGATGAAATTCTTACATATTCCATACCAGGCACCCTACATTGTGGGCTGCAAGGCCTACTTAAGGTGACTTACTAAATATTTAAAAGTAAGGCTTCTATCTTGTGAAACGGCTTAATTTGACAGGTCTGCCTGCTGGGCACAGAATTGTCCAACGAAAGTGACTATCAATATTTAAGAGAGAAAAAATCAGTGCATTTTATGTTAAATGCGTGGCGAGATAAAGTGAGTTATCCATATGTGGATTCCCTACCAAACCAGTTGCTAAGAACCGAAGTGTTGAGAGTAAGAATTGGACTCAACCCTTGTAAGATAAGTGATATGGTAAATGCAAAAATGATTGGTATAGGAGGGAATTGTGCTTGTGGGTTGAATACTAAATGTGATATATTGCATATTTTGTTGAATTGCCTAAAAATCAAACAACAGCGGAGACAATGGTTACACCCAATATTACTGAAATATGAAATTATGACTCGAGGGCATGCCGCAGAATTTTTAACTGATATGCGCTTTTTAGGCATAGCATGTGCTATTGGAAGCTTCATGAGGGCAGCTAGTGCAGTGTTTATTGAGAATTAGTAGGAGTGCGGATGTATTTTACAGAATTACTTGCAGATTTTATTGGAATATATATTTTACTTGGGAAACTTTTTATGGTTTTATTAGATGAAAATTATCATTATATATGTATTTGCTATCATATTTTAATGCTGTGTTGTTTAAAGGCCATTGGTCTAAATAAACATATCTTTGATTGATTGGCAGGTGCAGGAGTCAAGCTACATATGTAGGCCTGAACTTTCCTTCCCTTGTCAGCTTAGTGAATGTTATGATACGCTATGTTGTGTTAGGAAGGTTTATATAGTGCCAAACCCACCACAAGGGGCTATGCAGGCACTAAGGACTCTTAAAAAATTGAGATGAAGACACAGAAAGTCCAAAGCCTAGAACAGAAAGCAGAGAGGAGAGATCAAAAAAGAAATGCTTGAAGAGGCTTCTGTAGTGTAGTTCCTATTTCCCTAATAGGCTCTGCGCATTGGAATAATATAACCTATAGGTTTGACATAGGACTAAGGTCGGTATGTCCCTATCGATTATATTAAACTTAATTACCTGTGCCAGCTAGCTCAGAGGCCACTAGAAACTCCTTGAGAACAAGAAGGGAGTAGTTTCTGGCAACCGAAAAACATGACAACTTTGTTTCCCTTTAGAAGCGGAACATGTCTCATAATCGTGGAAACAATAGATAACAGTTTCACTCATTCAATCGTGCATGCTTAGTTTCTGCAGAGTTACACAGAAAGGGAAGACGGGCGTTTCAATAAAAAGGGTTTTATTGAACAGTCTTGTTTCTCGTGTAAGAGATATGTGCTGTTATGATCACAAGACAGTATGCAAGATAAATAATGTACAGCGTAAGCAGTAGAAATAAATAATACTGCGCTAGCATTATCTTTTAGCATATATTCACGTACATAAATAACATGAGTTAAGAATGCGAGTACTCATAAGATGCATCTCTATGCTAGTTCTACCCCAATGTACCTAACCTAGACTAGGTGTAGGGAAGAGTAGAAGTAGGTGGAGTATTCTCTAGTATGGTAGACTAAGAGTATGTTAAGTCTAGTATGCCAAGAGTCTCTCTAGGATCTAGTCAGCTCCATACCTTGAGAATGAGAGAGGTGGGAATCTCCTGCCGGATCTTGGAACTCTAACACCCCGCGAAGGGAGTCAGATCACTGGAAGCTGGATTCGTCTGCGTGCAGGAATGACAGCGTCTTCTCAGTGCGTCAGGCCGGGATACGGGCTCCTCTGAAGTTGAGGTCTCCTCTAACTTGCTTGGGCAAGGGAAGGTATATTTATACCTGGTAGGTGTCGAGGAATGTTAGCATTGACGTGAAGTCGGACAGAGGAAGACGTCAGGAATGAACCCTTAAGGTATAACGGTTCATACATAATAGATGAGTTCTTGGAGAAATCAATAGTCCTGTGCTAGGGGAACTCCCGAAGCTTAAGGGTCTGGTTTCTAAGAACTCGTTGTGATGTTAGGGTGGACGGATGTCGGTGACCATGCCTCTATTTGGAGTGCACGGCTAATGCCTAAATAAGGACTGGGATTCTATGCCTATATAAGGGCAAGGCGAATTGTGCCTATATAAGGACATGATTCAGGAAAACCTATATACGGACCCCTAAAACGGAATACAACACCCACTCCATCTTCGAGTGAACGATAATACTAAATGCTAAACATATTAAATGCTAAACATAAAATTGAGTACCACATATTACTAAAAACATTTCTAAAAACATTTTAAAAGAAGCTTAAAACTGTTGAAATGCCATAGGTACTGTACATTTAAATCATTGTTTTCATTCTAAGCATATAACGGAAGTGGAATGCAACGTGAATGAAACAGTAATATATACATATGATGAAATGGTCGATAAGTTCTTACAATCAAAGCCATTGCATATCATGGAAGTAAATGAAATTTTAGACAAGTAAGGTAACAATGTGTCCCTGGAAGTATTCAAAGAAGTCTGTTTAATAAGGCTAGTTCTACTGTAAGCAGATTGTTCATTTGCCATGTCATTTCATACATTTAAAAAGAAAAAGTTCAATTCTGGGAAAAGTTCCAAGTTTGAAAAATATGAAGGCCAAATTTCATTGTTGCCCTGGTACACTGTGAGCCGAATCAAAGTCAGTGTATGGGTCTGGCGTAAACATTAGATCATCTATGTCCATAGCCAAAATATCATCCACCGAAGTCGGTGACATTTGGAACACCTCGTTCAGAAGGTGAATTGCACAGAGATGTGAAGCATCGCCGTCAGCAGAGGATGCCGTAGCAATGTTCGCGTCCGTTGTATCCTGTGTGCCCGTTGATCCATCTCGTACCTCAGCAGCAGCCGGAAGCGTCTGTGAGATCTCAATGAATGCCGCCATCAGGATTGGAAGCCGCTGGGGACAACACACAGCATGGGCCGTTATCGGGTCCAGCAGAGTATCGATATCCGTTGGCATGACTGATGGGAGTGTTAGACAGGTGTCTAGCACGCATTCTTCACCGCAAAACAGGCAGCGTAGAACAGGTAAGATGCAATCTTGCCAGATTGGTCTGAATGACAGGAACCACGTTGTATTAAGTTCCCGTAGATGAGGCATGCCCAAAAGCTGTACTATTCGCTCACGGCATTTCCGTTCTCCACATTGCTCGGAGTGATGTTGGCGAAGAGGCTTGCCATAGCGTAGTAGGAGGAATAGAAACAGAATTCCTGCAACAAGTGCTAGAATTAACGGCACACCACCAAACACTGAATGTGCGAAGTTTGGGATGATTCTGAGGACAGCCTGGAAAGGTGCTAATAGTCCGGAACAGATGGTCTTAAATACATGTACAATTCCGCTTGTATCTGACATGTTAAAGATACGTCCTATCATTTCTACGAAATGTATAGGGCAGTTTGTACAAATTAAAGCTTGTATCTCAGCCGAAGTCCTTGCAACTTGTAGATCATAGGTTTCTTTGGCCGAGGTCAAAGGCACTGATTGTTGTATAAGCATGGCTTTCATTCTGCTTAAAGTATCAAATCGAATAAAAGAGACATTCAACGAAGGCCATAGAGGCGACTCCCTGACTGTGTCTATTGGGGCAAACAATACTTGCATACAGCAAGTGACCCTGGAGTTGACCGTTACTAGATATGGGATGCCTGGCAACATGCCACAGCAACTCTGATCATTCAACATGAGGTAACTCCCATTAGAAAGTTGTCCAAACGTTGGATTAATCACAGCAGCTGGTGTACTCTGCTGGTGGCAGGACAAGTTTGCCACAGAACCATTACAAGCCCCGTGTAAAGAAATGTCCTGACAAATCAGTGAACCGCTTAGTGCACTTTCACAGTGTGTACCGCTTATAAACACTTCACGATCCCCACTCCAACATCTATAGGTGTAAGGTAAATTCCAGGATGTCTTAATGTATTCTTTACCCAACCTTTCATATTTGCCTGCTTGCATCTGTTTAAGGCAATACTGAAACTGAAAAGTAGTCACAGGTAGACTAATTTTGCCATGAATAAGCCATTCTGTAGCTGGTTTTTCTGCCACTGTGAATGGTAATTTTTCAAGTTTTTCAATGCTCAGTACTGTATACTTTGCACCCCTTTGTGCCAGTTCGATCTGTTTATCAGTTAGATTGTATTCTGCAAACAGAGCCGTCGTGTTGATAAAACGCCAAGACACATAGCCCGCACGCAAAGATTGCAGCGTCCAGCTTAATAACATAATAGAACGTAACTGAGACTGGCCTTGCTGTAACATGGCTAAATCTTGTTCCAGTATGTCGATAGCAGAGGATACAATACTGTCCAATGAATAAATTCTGGAGGACAAAGTTGTTAACCCATTGTCGACCACAGAGAGAGTTTTCTCAAAATTAATACGATCAAGTTCACGTATTCGTTCTGCGGCCTCCATCTGTGACACCTTCCATGCTTCATTATAAGCAGCATAGATGCCGGCATATATGAAACGTTTTTGACGCGGTTTTCTTGGTCCAAGCAAGAATTCCCTAAGGTCTGCGACTTCTTTAAGTAAAGATAAGTGTTGTTTCACATCCTTAAGTGTAGATTTTTGCAGCCAATCGAGGCATAATTTACCTACACTGTATGTTGTTACTACCCCTGGATGCTGTCTTTGGACATATCTTGGGTCTGGCCTATGAATAGTAAACCCCTGTGTTTTATTCAGGAATCTCTCTTAACAGTTGTTTGTGTCTGTGGGCCAGATCAACCATTTTCTCCAGTCAGGATTTGTTCTGTTGAGTTGTAATATGGTGTCAACTGTAACCGCTGCCTGTGTATTGTTATCACTTGCAGGTATTGGTACAGAAGGAGTTTTCATGTCTTTGATCTTGGCTAAACCAAGGCAAGACGTTTGTTGGATTGTGTCATTCAAAAACATTATTTGTTGAGGGACGATACAGGCTCTAAACAAAGCTTCTATCCCCTGCACTTGCCAATCTTTAGTACCCCAGACAGATTTTGTGTCTATTGTGTCTTTCCATAAGTCGAAACCCTGTCTAGACAGTTGGGCAATAAAAGCTGCAGAGTAAATCTGTTTTGTATTTGTTAACATAATTTTCAGTCCTGTTTTGTTTACATTTCTATAGTAAAATGTTTCTGGATCAGATGTATTGTATCCTGAAAAATATGGAAACTTTTTAGCAAATGTTTTTGAACTACCTTTTGGTGGTGTAGGACAATGCTCCCATTGGTTAAACATAAACACATTTCTAGGTGTTGCAGATTTATGCAAAAAATGATGACCATAGTGGTTATAGCAATACAGCTGTTCATAGTCTGATGAACCCTCTAAATATTCATTATTAGAAAATGCAGCAGATTTTTCTAGGTCAAACATTATATTATTTACAGTTTCAAAGTCCCAATCATCAGAAAAGGTACTGGATGAAACAAAATCACTTAGTGAAATCTTAAATAAATGTGGAATGTTCAAATGTTCCGTCGGGCCAAAAATATCGAAATCTGTTTTTCCCCACACTATACCATCCTGTATAGGAACGGCTGTGATGTTCACTGCAGACAAGTCTCTTGTTTCACGATGGGATGATTTGTGAGGTTTCAAAAGTAAGTTCACTTCTTTTCTTTCAATGTCCAAATGGATGTATCTC
This sequence comes from Calotriton arnoldi, assembly GCA_963921515.1. Taxonomy (NCBI): domain Eukaryota; kingdom Metazoa; phylum Chordata; class Amphibia; order Caudata; family Salamandridae; genus Calotriton; species Calotriton arnoldi. The sequence goes on from CAWUFW010003225.1 coordinate 1,491,158, forward strand.
CCATTGATAAGCACGCTCATAGTCATAACCAAAGCTAGCCAAAGCAGGAAGAAAAATATTCCAGAAATAACCCAAAGTTCAATCCATGGTGAAACTAGATAAGTCTTTTTCAAAAAATGTAAAAAGTGTTGTACTTGCTGTTTAAAAGTTTTTGATGCTGGCGACGTCTCGGGCTCACTCGGATTCTCAGAAAACGTATCAAAGTTAATGAAATAGCCAGAAGCAGTTCTGTCAATTGTCGGAATTGCATCAGGATTTGTAGAAATCGCTGGGACCAGTTGATCACTTGTTACATTGGTGTAGACAGGTGTATTTGGACGAACTGTTACTTGTGTTTCAAGAGGGATGAGTTCCATAGCATTGTTGCTCAGTCCTTCATCTGTTATTGCTGAATTCTCGATGGTTATCAGTCTTTCAGTCTGAACCTCTTGGATAGTAGCGAGAGGAGTGTGTCTGCTACTAGGTCAGAGTCCATGAGGCCTACTATTTAGTATTGGCCACATACTGTGGTTTGATGAGGTCGATGGACACACATCTTTTCTCCTTTTTTCCAGCACGGGGCGGCAGAAGTACTGTTCTTGTTCCGTGTATGGCTAGGACAGGTACTGGTTGTCTGTAAGAAGGTCCAAATTCCTTCTTGTCCGCAGTCTTCTCTCTGACTAGATCCCCAACTTTTGGAATCCAGACAAGCCTTGCTGGGACCGCTGATTTTTCCCCAGTGGTGGTTGGCTGCAGGAATACGTTGCTTTGTTTCGTTCTTAGTTCATTTAAGTCCTGTAAAACAGCCAAACGATCTTTGATATCGAAGGGTTTATTTTCCACCACTGTGCCACTGCATTCCAGATCGGGTACCCACATTCTTGTCCCAAATAGGACCTCATTTGGAGTGACCCCCTCTAGAGAACTTCTTGGCAAGTTGTTTAATGAGCGTTGGACCCCATAAAGATGTTTGACCCACCCATCACCCGAACCTAATACCCTAGCTGTTATAGACTGCTTTATATCCCGGTTTTTCCTTTCCACAACAGAATTTCCCTCAGGATGAAACGGAGAGGGGTACCGCAATGCAACGCCCAGACTGGCCATGGCGTCTTTGTAAGCCTGAGAGCTAAACGCAGGGCCCTGGCCAGAATGTAGCGTGCCTATTGCGTATGTGCCGATAAAGACTCGCAAATCTTTTATAACAGTTCGAGCGTCAGCCGAGCGCTGAGGCCATATCCATAGGAACCTTGACTTAGTATTGGTGGGATTGCAGTTGTCCAGAGGGACGCCTGCGCATAGATAGTCTAATGCTGTCTAACAATGGTGTCTGTACTGGGCAGCTACATTCGTAGCATGGTGTCTGGTGGCTTTCTCGCTGTAATTTACAGTCTAAGCAGTTATTTATGAATATGTGTATTTCTGTATTCATTCCAGGCCACTAGTACATCTCTTTTAATGTCAATATTGTTTTAGAGATCCCTTGATGTGACAGACCCTCCCCCAGTTGTTTTTCATAAATCAAAGCTGCTCTACGCTCATGTTTGGAATTACCCTATCCCCCACTCCAGGGATTTGAGCAAAAGGAACGTTGTTCGCGTCAATTACATATGAGTACTTGAGTGGAAACTTTTTTGGTAACGCTGCACCACTGCCTTTGCTCGTAGCATTGACAGCCAACATTATCTCACTGTCTATTTTCGTTTTTGAACGAGTGATCGCAGCTACGGAAGCTGTCTGAACAGCCCCCTTTGTTGCTTCGTCAGCCAATGAATTCCCTGCAACGTGAACACCATCACGTTGATGACCCAGTGTATGGATCACGTGAGCCTTTGGTAGTTCGCTTTTTAACTGAACTACTTGTTCCCAAAGCGTTTTATGCTTTATTGTGCCACCTTTTGCATCTTTGAACCCGTTTTCAAGCCAAGTTTGTATATATTCATGATACGACTGTACACAGTAGAAAGAATCGCACACTATGAGTGTGGGGAATTCTCGATCTGTACTTTCAAGTGCCAGTTTGAATGCTTGTAGTTCAGCTCGCTGAGCTGTGCAATCTCCTAGAGACTGGGTTTTTGTGACCATAGGTCTGAAGTTGCCATCGCGAATGCGACCTTTAACGATTGCGCACGCTGCACTGTAAGCTTGCTTACTCCCTGTTGCGGGTTGTGCGGATCCGTCAGTGTAAATTATAAATTCGTACTGATCGAGAGGCAGAATCTCAGTAGGCAGAGGACATTTATGTTCATATTGCAGGAATGCTTGTGTTTTTAGATCGGGATCAAAAACATATTCAACATCTGTTGCAGCAAGAGAATTAACCCATTGTATCCATCTAGGATGTAATGCTTTTGCATTTGGAATGCTTGCTTTTGTTTGTTAGTTTGATTTGGAAGTGTTAATGGTGGTTGGACTGTGAAAGTCCGCATGACATATTGGACTAATTGTCTGTAGATTTTTATTAACTCTTGTAGTTGAGTAAGTAGTTCCTCATCTGACATTATATCGAGTTCAGGATGAGGAGTGTAGCCGGCTAGAATCGGCCATGTTGCTCCTGGTCTACCTAGTGGACCGAGCCTGGTAATGTTTCTGTGATGTTTTAGGGCGCCTTTAAACCAGAGCTGATGCTCCTGGTATGTTAGTGGAATTTCAATATCCTCGAAAGGAATATATTCCTCTGGTGGATCATCTTCTTTGTAGAAGTGAAACAGTTTTGTTACTGAATTTGATTCAGGAAATATGACCCATGAATAGAATACCTCTGTCTGAAAGGATTTGTGTGCCTCTATCACGAAAACTGCTCTACCTCCTCTTGGTGGTAGGCCGTGTTTTATAAGTTTTAGAGTGATGGCTCTTCTTAAGTTTGGATTGATGTCTATGACACCCTCCTCGGTTTCAATAAAACCTGTGATGTTATAAGCTGCTATAGCTGGGTGACCTGCTACGTCACCGTTGTCGGAGTCAGGCATTTTGTTTTTTGAAAAATGTAGAACAAGTTTCAAGGAAACAAAAAGATAAGGTGCACAATATTTTGGAACACTGTATCCTTCAACGTTGAACAAACCAAACAACTAATATATAGGGTGCTTCCCTATTTAGTTATGGCGGATATTTAACCCTACCCACTCCGGACGTCTTATGGAGTATTTGAGTAGGGGTTTCTGAGAAAAGAACGATTGAGTTACTCAGTATCTAGCGTTAAATTACTGCCTTACCAAACCGTTGGGCGCCATGTAGTGTAGTTCCTATTTCCCTAATAGGCTCTGAGCATTGGAATAATATAACCTATAGGTTTGACATAGGACTAAGGTCGGTATGTCCCTATCGATTATATTAAACTTAATTACCTGTGCCAGCTAGCTCAGAGGCCACTAGAAACTCCTTGAGAACAAGAAGGGAGTAGTTTCTGGCAACCGAAAAACATGACAACTTTGTTTCCCTTTAGAAGCGGAACATGTCTCAGAATCGTGGAAACAATAGATAACAGTTTCACTCATTCAATCGTGCATGCTTAGTTACTGCAGAGTTACACAGAAAGGGAAGACGGGCGTTTCAATAAAAAGGGTTTTATTGAACAGTCTTGTTTCTCGTGTAAGAGATATGTGCTGTTATGATCACAAGACAGTATGCAAGATAAATAATGTACAGCGTAAGCAGTAGAAATAAATAATACTGCGCTAGCATTATCTTTTAGCATATATTCACGTACATAAATAACATGAGCTAAGAATGCGAGTACTCATAAGATGCGTCTCTATGCTAGTTCTACCCCAATGTACCTAACCTAGTCTAGGTGTAGGGAAGAGTAGAAGTAGGTGGAGTATTCTCTAGTATGGTAGACTAAGAGTATGTTAAGTCTAGTATGCCAAGAGTCTCTCTAGGATCTAGTCAGCTCCGTACCTTGAGAATGAGAGAGGTGGGAATCTCCTGCTGGATCTTGGAACTCAACACCCCGCGAAGGGAGTCAGAACACTGGAAGCTGGATTCGTCTGCGTGCAGGAATGACAGCGTCTTCTCAGTGCGTCAGGCCGGGATACGGGCTCCTCTGAAGTCGAGGTCTCCTCTAACTTGCTTGGGCAAGGGAAGGTATATTTATACCTGGTAGGTGTCGAGGAATGTTAGCATTGACGTGAAGTCGGACAGAGGAAGACGTCAGGAATGAACCCTTAAGGTATAACGGTTCATACATAATAGATGAGTTCTTGGAGAAATCAATAGTCCTGTGCTAGGGAACTCCCGAAGCTTAAGGGTCTGGTTTCTAAGAACTCGTTGTGATGTTAGGGTGGACGGATGTCGGTGACCATGCCTCTATTTGGAGTGCACGGCTAATGCCTAAATAAGGACTGGGATTCTATGCCTATATAAGGGCAAGGCGAATTGTGCCTATATAAGGACATGATTCAGGAAAACCTATATATGGACCCCTAAAACGGAATACAACACTTCCTGAACTTGGGGAAGTTAGTTGTGGAACGTATATCCAGATGAAGGGTGTTCCAGTGGTGGTCAACAAGATACAAAAAGGAACTACCACCTTACCTGGAAGGATGGACAGCAGGTATGGTCCGGAGACAAAGTGAAGGACCTGTGGATTCTAAATGGACTATGAAAAGATATTCTGTTATTAAGGTAAGAAAGACTTACAGCATGGATAGCTGTGTGGGAGTGGATTGGGAGTTTAAATATGAATAGCTTATGCACAGATGACCAGTGTAGAGACTTTGTAAGGTCATAAGCAGTGCCTACAGGGGACAAAAGTTATAATTAGCTCAGTAAATTACAGCTAGTAAAGTTCAGACTTTTTTTGTTTTTTAAACATTTGTTTTTGCCTTATTTGAACACCTAACTATAACATCATTTTAAAATGTGTTTTTCTCAGTGAATTTCTAGGGATTTCTATTAACGTGAGTTAAGATCGTAATAGCATACCTAACTGTAACATCACACTAAGCATTGTTTTTTCAGTGACAAGAAACAGATTATGCATATATTTTAAATGTGTCAGTCTAAGTAAGATTGGCAGCTTAGTAGAAAAACATTGTGATCTAAATTTAGTTTGGAATTAGTGCTCATGTACTGATTAACCCTTGGACTCTGAAACAAAACAGCATGGTAAGGGATAGTGCTAAGAAACTTTAGGTTAAATGTACAGTGTTTTTTTAAGTATACGAATGTCTCTCAAGAGCTTATGATGTAGGAGCAAGTAGAAGTCAGGATACTTATATGTCGATAATAGAACATAAATTCACTGTGTGATTACCATATTTAGGTTGCCGGCTTGTGGTCTTGTGTTAGCAGTTTAGCCTGTTGTGCATGCCTGCTTAATGCCTCTTATAGGGCATTGTAAGAAATTGGATTATTAGTTGAGGGGTTGGGAACCCTTCTCAGGCAACAACCATAATCCTTTTTAGTATGAACCACAAAAGTTACTAAATTAATCTGTGCTTAACCCTCTGGTAGCTTGGCACACAAGTAGTCAGTTAGAGGCAATGTGTAAAGTATTTATGCAGCCAACAAACAGTAATTAATTGAAAACCAAATACAAGACACATTCTGCACCAATTTATTAAAATAGAAGACTGTTTAATAAAAAATAATGATATCAGAATGACAAAAAACGATCCATCGAAACAGAGATATGGAATTTCAGTTTTAGGTAAGTATAGCACCTAAAAGCACAAAACGCAACTTGTGGTCATCTGGTCATGCTAGATTGGGGGAAAGTCACAAGTTCAAGCCGGCTGTGATGGAGCGTGGGACAGATGAAGAGATCAGGTCAGCGCAGCTGGGAAAGTTACCTTCTCAAAGTCCAGCTTGAAGAGTACAGTTCACAGTGGAGGAGGCAGTGAGGAGCAGGAAGAGTGTCGCGGATGGTCGTAGCCATAGGGCGAAGAGCAGGTCTGGCATCACGGACGGCCGTTGCTGTAGCACGATGATCGCAAGTGGTCATTGTTGGCAGTGACCGTCGACTGTCTTTGCTGTAGCACGAAGTGTAGATCTCAAGTTGATGGTCGTCACTAGCTGTCTCTGTAGTGAAAAGAGTCCGGTTCACCTGAGCTTCGTGTTGCTGGTTTTTGCGGGTGGCAGAATCTCGGCTTGAATGATGGGCCTGTTTGCAGTTGAGAAGAGCCCTAAACATCAGTATTTCTCCTTTTCTTTCAGAGGAGTGCACTCTGATGCCAGCCAAGGGTTCATGATCTGGGGAAATCTCTAGAGCTTGTTGTGTCCATATAGCTCAGAAAAGGAGGTCAGCCAACTGACCCTTAAAGTCACACATCCTGGGAACAAGGATATGGTATAATTCCTCTTCAGCAAGGTAAGCCTCAAACAGCAGAGCAGTTCTGTGGGGGTCCAGTCAGTCCTCTAGCAGCAGGGCTGTCCTCTGGGAGCAGCAGGGCAGTCTTCTGGGAGCAGCAGGGCAGTCTTCTGGGAGCAGCAGGGCAGTTCTCTGGGATTCCAGATAAGCCTCCAGCAGCAGGGCAATACTCTAATGAACAAGGCAGTCCATCTGCAGTCTTCCACAGGTCCAGAAGTGTACTGAAGAGGTGGTTCAGGAGGTACAATATTAATAACTGGTTCAAGCCTTTAAATTGGGAGTGCCATCCTGGCTACCCCCACATCTGTTTATGGAAAGTTCTTCCCTTCCCCTGCAATGCTCCAAGTAGTCTAGGGTGACAAAATACTGGTGTTAAGTCCCTTTCTGTGTGTGCTGGAGCCAGTCCTTTGAAATGTGAGAGGGCAGAGAACAGCTTTGCCTCATCGATCCTGAACGATCCTGCCAACTCCTGTTCCCTGTTCACAGTGATGTGTCCAAGACACAGGCAGCAGGCACCAAATGGTCAGGACAAGGAAATGCCTAATTTCTAAAAGTGCGTAAGAAACAATTGATGGGCGGAATGCTGGACAATGCAAACATTCACCCCAGTCACAAGGATCTGGGTTTAATCCATCATTCTTTTGCTCACCACACCACCCCAGTTTGGACCCAGCTGTATGCAAATCAGTCTTGACCCTGTTCCTTATGGGAACAGTCCAGCCCGAACTGCCAAGCCAGGTCCTCCCTGGACCAGAAACAAGCATCCTGGGACCGGTTTCAGGGCATCACCTTTCATCAGCCAGGCTAGCTTGAATCCAGTGATGTAGTGAGCATGGGACCAACATCTGGGCATACCCTTCCAAATTAGGGCGACATATGCAAAAGAAACAATTGATGGACGGAATGCTGGACAATGCAAACATTCACCCCCAGTCACAAGAATCTGGGTTTAATCCATCATTCTTTTGCTCACCACACCACCCCAGTTTGGACCCAGCCAAATGCAAATCAGTCTTGACCCTGTTCCTTATGGGAACGCCCTAAGTGCACCGGGTATGCCCAGACATGGGTCCCGGGCTCACTGTACCACTGGATTCAAGCTATCCTGGCTGATGAGGGGTGAAACCCCAAAACCGGTCCTAGGATGCTTGTTTCCGGTCCAGGGAGGACCTGGCTTGGCAGTTCGGGCTGGACTGTTCCCATGAGGCACAGGGTCAAGACTGATTTGCATATGGCCAGGTCTAAACTGGGGTGGCATGGTGAGCAAAAGAATGATGGATTTAACCCAGATCTCTTGACTGGGGGTTGAATGTTTTGATTTGTTCTGCATTCCGTCCATCAATTGTGTGTCTCTTAAATTTCTAAAAGTGGCATTTCTAAAAAAATCTGACTTAAAATCTGACTTTATTGTGAAAGAGGATTTTAAATTGCTATTGATTTGAGTCCAAACTTGACATCCCTATCTGCTACCAAACAAAGGTTAGCATTTATTAAATATTATAAGGTAACCCAATGTTATCCAGTAGGAGAGATAGTCCTTGAAGGAGTTGAGAATGCATTTAGGAGTTTTTAATTATTAGGACATGTGAAACCTAACAACATATGTCCCACCTTTTAAATACAATCCGCCTGACCTGTCGAATGTTTAGCGCCTACCTTATGGTGAACTACACGTAGGCTATCCTGTTTTAGATTTAAACCTATGATAACTGATAAAACACCACCAAAAGGGAAATAGCCCTCACCAGTGTAACCATATACACACTGAAAAAACACCTGCACAACCACAAACTAAATACCATTCAAAGAAAGGAAAAGGAGAGTGAAAGAGTCATTCTTTTTTCTTCCTGAAGGGGCCAATACAATGTAACTTTGTTATACAAGTTAGTAGCAAGAAAGACTGGGCTAACATTACTCTGCTTGAGTTTTGTTGTTTAGGGATGTCACTAAAATATTGTTTCTTCTTCCTTTTTTCTTTTTTCAGTTTTGTGGTCTTTGGTCTAAAGATGCAGGGTTTCGAAGCACGTCTTAGGTCTTGTTTAATTATTTTATAAACTGTAGCGAGTCAGGAAATATCATAATCATATTTGATATTTTGGCTACATTTGATTCTTTCACTGATTGGTAAAATGACTTGTTTCATAAGAATCTTTTCCAATATGTACCATCACATTTACCCACAGAGAATGGGTAAAACCCCTTGATACATCAGCCCCCTTTTCTAGCGAGCCAGAATTGATAGTAGGTGAATTGCCAAACACCCCAGGCTTTAAACATTCAATGCAAGGTGTAGTGACAGGTATATGTGAAAAGAGTGCTGTTACCAAGCATCTAGTATAGTGGTAAAAACATGACACCAGACTTTTGGAAAACTTGGAACGCAGTGTCACTTGGAATGCTGCTGTTAAACATTCTCACCAAGTTCAGCAAAGATAGGAGTGATATTGTTTGTATTTGCAGTGATTCAGCTACATATATGAAAATGTTGTGTGATGATCTCTCAAAATCGATACCTGAACTGAAGTGCTTCCCTGTAAGAGATCCTTGCCACTTGCTAGATGGTATGCTAAAAGCATCTTTACAATCTTCAGAGTTAATGCAGAATGGTATTGACTTTTTAGTCCATTCTGGTGCACTGTTTTGTTATGCGCTGGAACTAAAACGCAACTATTTATTATTTTATACTTTGTGTGGCAAAGAAAGAGTCTTCCCAACTGTGTCACTTAGCTGGTGGTTCTAAGTCTTAGAGGCTGTGATTGCTATATTATCCATGTGCCAACTGTTCACAAATTTTTGCTGAATGATGATGCCAAAGGCAAGAAATGTGAGGATCTTCATTTTCATATTGATAGTGCTGTGAAAAAAAGTACACTTTATTACATTCTTATTTTTATTTATTTCATTTAGTAAAGTTTTATATAGTGCAGACTTGACTCTAGTAGGGTATCAGAGCGCTTTACAATTGATTGAGCAAGAAGAAAATATGGCAACCAAGCAACAAATGCTGTCAATATCCGTTGCAAATCGTGAGGAGGTCGGTGAGTTAAACACCCTGACGACGACGGCGAGTGAAATCCCAGGTTGGGACATTGTGTCAGTTAATTTCCATATTACAGGAAAACATGACTGCTGTAGTGGACATAATAAAAAAACAAGCATTTGCAATACAATAGGTCTCGCATTTACGCCAGTTTGAGCTATTGACATTGCAAATGACAATGCTTTTTATTTTTGTTTTCGTTTTTAAAACATAAATAAAAGGCATTGTCATTTACAATGCCAATAGCTTAAACTCGCCTAAATGCGAGACCTATCGCATTGCAAATGCTTGTTTTTATTTTTTATTACTTTCAATAGTGTTAACTTTATTGGCAACATCGTGCTGGTTAAAAAGGAATTATCCTCTTCACGGTGCACATATTGCCTAATGCTCAATCTGGTCAGTTGCATGTTACGCGAATGCATTATTAAAACATTATTAGAACATTACTCCTACCTTACTAACTCACAGTTATGCATATCAGTACCTATCAAGCAATACCCTAATTAGAGTTACGCATGTGGGAGGGTCATATAGAGATGTTGACACACAGTGTGTAACAGAAGAGACCCTGGGTACCTAGATTGATAGGTACTGATATGCATCACTGTGAGTTGGTAAGGTAGGAGTAATGTTCTAATCATGTTTTAATAATGCATTCGCGTAACATGGAACTGACCAGATTGAGCATTAGGCAATATGTGCACCGTGAAGAGGATAATTCCTTTTTAACCAGCACGATGTTGCCAATAAAGTTAACACTATTGAAAGTAATAAAAAAAATAAAAACCAGCACAGATGCATATGTGCGACAAGCGTAACGCCCCTCAGTAGAATAAAAAGAGGACGGGCAGCATGAGGCGTTCCTCATCAAAAAGGAAATAGAACGCCTGATTGTGTGGACGGGATTATGCACGAGTGAACGGTAAGCACAATGGGGTTAATGTACGGATTAGGTCCCTGTAGGGGGGTTTAGACTAGGTTGCATGTAAAGTAGAAACCCGTGTAGTGATGTAAATATATATTTTCAAGTAAAGAGAGGGTTTAACGTGGGGCCATTAACCCAGGTGCCGGATAGATTGAACCCGCAACGAGGCAGAGGGTATAGGTGCCTTTACGCTAAGAGCAATTTATAAGGAACACTAGACTATATTAACACACACTGGCAATACTATTTACTCCTTCCGAGTTGTATCAGTACAGCCCTAAAACATTAAGGATACAATGGGGTCAATAAAAGGAGTAATAAATAGGACCAATAGAATTATATAATTTGTATTATAACACCCGCGACTATTATAACACCCGCGACAACTAAGTAAGTAGGATTACTTATCCTGTCTTCCTCCAGAGACACCAAGAGCCCCCATAGCAGCTGCAGCAGAGCCCTCTCGCAGCGAAGACCTCTTCTTGTGAGGGTGGCTCTGCCGTAATGATCATGATGAGTGTGATGAGCTCCTTGCCGGGTCACACGGCTCCTGGGAGCTGCCTGCGAGCGCCAGTGCTTTAGAATCGAACGGATGCAGACGGCGGAGGTGGCACGGCTCCCGTGCTGCTGTCCCCAAGAACTCTGTTATAGCTGGACTCTCTCTCCAGTCTCCGGAGATGAGAACCCTCCTACCTGCTCCCAGTCAAAAAGAGAGAACAGAGATAGAAAGTGAAAGTATTGAAATAAAAGTACACAGCAGAACGGCTTGGCCATAACAAGCCCAATCCGCCTTAAAAGGAAGCCCAAAACCAACTAGCATCCTACTAAAGAAAGCCCAAATGACGGTCGACATCGAAAATTGTTAAAAGCCTAAAAAATATAACCAACGAAGAAGGAGGCATGGCGAAAGAGTACCCCCAATACAACTGTGGAATTAGGAGGAGGTGGGAGAGCGGAAAACTATATTTAAATATAATCAGCTATGGTGCTGAAACTACACACAGGCAAACAGAAACAGAGCAGGAAACCAAGAAAAAAAGTAGTTCCCCAGAGAACAGACAAAGAACTGTAGTGTGATGAGACAGTACTTAGTCCCTGCTGCTTGGGAGGAACGGAAGAGAGAAAGGAGGGACAGAGAGGCAGGACTGACCACTGTCAAGCAAGGATTTTTGAAGGACACTGAAACAAACAAATCAAAAGCTGGGGGATGGCTTTAGCCCAACATAAGAAATTACAATAGGTCTCGAATGCTCGACCTAACTAGAGTCTGAAAACACCCTTGTCTACCAAGTGTTCAGCATAATTGGTGTAGATGTGAAACATCTTGAGAGTAGGCTTGGCAACACTTTTAGTGACTTTGGCACTGCAACATCTTCCATGTTAGAATTCTTGCCACTTGGTAAGCAAAGAAATGTTGAGGAGAAATTCAGAAAATGTTATTTTACAATGTATAAGAAATGGCTTGCAATGATGCATAGAAATGTCCCTTCACCAACCATGGAATTTGAAGTCAATGAAGCCTCACTGTGGTACTCTGCACAAGTTCTAGATCCCTTCAATAAAGGGACATTTTCTCCAGACTTTCAAAAGTGCTGCTTCATTTTTGACCGCTGCAATAACTTTGAGGGCATATGCGCCCAGTTCAACACATTTGTTGCAGAACCTGTCCCAGAGAATCGCAATCTTAGGTGCACCAGTTTTGGCATGGAAAGCTATGTCAGTGGCCAATGTCGAGAGGGCCTTTTCACAGATAAAAGTTTACATGGGAAGGAAAAAGCAAGCCTATGACCAAAGACACACTGAAGAAGTATTGTATGGTGTACTACAATAAGTTTGATTTGTAAAAATTTATTTGGACCTCATATACACTCTGTGTACACTATCTATATACCAATCACTGTCAGTGCAGAAAGCAAGAAATAATAAAAGCGAAACGTTCCATAAACACAGGAACAACACTGTTTCTGTTGTTTTTAACGGCACGAAAATGTGTCAATACTGATAACCACTGATTTTTATAGGTGTTAAAATCACTTGAAAACACTGACAAAACCCCACCAGAATTTACCCAAAATAGATCTGAAAACAGGAAAGCCTACCTATATGTTTTAAAAAGGGAAGGTTTAGGCCTGGCAAAAGGATTATTATGCCAGGTGCAATTGGCCATTTTAAAACTGCACTACAGGCTGCAATGGCAGGTCTGAGACTTGTTTTGAAAATCTACTTTAGTGGGAGGTACCATGAGTGCTACCGGGTCACTAGTAGCATTTAATTTACAGGCCCAGCGTACATGTAGTACCTTATACTAGGGACATAAGCACATTAAATATGCCAATCAGGTGTAAGCCAGTGGTACTGTGTTCAAAGGAGAGAGCACAAGCATTTTAACACTGGTTAGCAGTGGTAAAGTGCACAGAGTACTAATGGCAACAAAAGCGAAATTCAAAAACAGGAGGGCAAAAGGTTTGGGGGAAGACCACACCAAGGCTGTCAGGTGTAACAGGTGTCTGTTTGAACCAGCATTAGAACAAAATCACTCACAACTGCAGAGGTGGCATGCAACTGTGTGCTAGTGATGCAGCTTACAGCTGGGCAATAGTCTATTAAGGGTGCAATCATCAATTTTAAACTTCATGATCTCCAATACCATTTTAATCTCTTTGAATCCACCACATACATCATGTCAAGCAAGTTGCATGGGCTTCTGTGAGTCACAAACTGCGGATTGGTTTTCAAATGTGGCTTAATCCCAAGAAGGGGAATTCTTTCAAAAATCTTTCCCAGCAACTGTTTGCAGAAAAGCATTTACCTTTGTGGATGCTGAATTAGCATATTTGTTAACCAGTCAGTCAATGATAATTTCCCTTCAACAGGAGGTGCACCAATCAGTGAAGAGTGAAACCCTAAAATACCCATATTAATGAGAATGGGACAGAGATTGACTTGATAATAAAGACTTTACCAATCCACCCAAACATTTGGTAAAATGCCTTCATTGCTGCTATGCATCAAACTAATAATGCAGTGGAAGGTCTTTTGCCCTCTGTTTTTACTCTGCAGGAAAAATCAGACAATCAGAAATGGAGAAGGAACTTAAACCTCTGTTACCTGTAATTTTTAAATGATAAGTAAACTATACTGGACCGATTATAAATGCTCATATGACTCTCAGGTATACCATTTTGTCCAAAAATGGCATTGCTTTATTTTCCTAATCTTCTGTGATATTAATGTAACTTCAGCAGCCTTAAATAGAAATGAAGTCGTCCATGAATGCAGTCTCCATTTTTGCACATGAAGTTTCTAGTAAATCTCTCGTTAAAGTAAATGCTGATCTATCTAAAGAATAAGGCTCATATACATCCATGCTTAATAGCCAAGAACAAGCAATGGCAAAGTCAGTAGGTCTCAGCCTATAATGGCTGAGGTATTGCCTCTGCTAATGCTTGTTGCCATCAGCATGCGAACCCATGCATCTACATGAATGAGCACCTATGATGGGTGTTAGACCTGGCACCATTGGCGTGGGTCTCCCTTCCATTTTTTGCTGTTGCCTCCTGTGTTTTGCTATGTTTTTGCTGGTCTAGATGCTTTGGGCACTTTACCACTGCTATTCAGTGCCAAAGTGCAAGTGCTCCCTATTGTAAATTGTTGTATGGCTTAGTGATTCCATCATTGGATTATTTGATTTACTTGTCAGACCCTAGTACAGTGCACCGTGTGTGCCCAGGGCCTGTAAATCAAATGCTGCTGGTGGGCTTGCAGCACTGGTTGTGCCACCCCCAGAAGCAGCTTGTAAACTATGGCTCAGGCCTGCCATTGCAGAGCCTGAGTGCAGTCTGGGACTGCCATGTCGACTTGGCAAGTGCACCCACTTGCCAGTCCCCAAACCTTCCCTTTTCTACATGTTAGTCACCCCTAAGGTAGGCCCTAGGGCAGGGTGCATTGTATGTGCAAGGTAGGACATGCCCTGATGTGTGTGGCATGTCCTGATAGTGAATTACAGCCAATTTCGTTTTTCACTATTGCAAGGCTACCAGAATGGGCAGTTTGATTATAATATCTTATAATCCTAACTGACCCAGGGAACAAGGTAGAAATTCGAGTTTGGTATGCCTGAACTCAGAATGTTAAAATACATCTTTTAGTGTGGGTGATTTTTACATTCTGTGTTTGAAAATACTACTTTTAGAAAGTAGGTATTTTCTTGCCTAACCATCCAGCTTGCCCCTGCTAGGTTGTGTATTGCCTGTCTGGTTTGTGAGTGACAGGAGGGCTTGGGCTCCAACAGTCTGATGGGTCAGGGCTGGGCTGAATAGGACCTTGGCTGAATAGAGAGTAGGGGGCGGGGATTTCCTTTTACTCCCCTGAGCCATCATAGAATAGAGAGTATGGGGAGGAGATTTCCTTTCAGCTACCTGGGCCAGGTCTGCTTTCAACAATGCTGTCTCCACCTCCTGCCAGGAAACTGCACAGAACTGGTTTTGGTCAGGCACAGACACTCTGCATTCAGAGACAAAGGATTTTTGAGTATAAATATTGGGGCCCAGAGCCCAAGACTTTAGATCACTTTGGGGAATCAAGACGAACCTTTGCTGAGGAGAAGAACCAGGAAACTGAAGGAGGAGACTGCCCCTGTGCTGTGTGCTGTTGGGGTTGGCCTGCAGTGGTTACTTTATTGCCAAAGAAAGGAGAAAGGAACTTTGTGTGTACTTTCATCATCTTGAAGAAGATCTCCAAGGGCTTGAAGATTGAGCTTGCCTCCTGCCTGAAGTCTCAGGGATACAAGACTTCACCAACCAGCTCCCCTGAATTCCCTTGCTGGGAATTCTACCTGCAAAGAGGTGCCTGCTGTTGTGTTGGGCCCTTTTGAAGACTGCGTGTCGCTGGGAGCTGGAAGCGCGACTCAACGAAGGAGAAGCGTGTTGCCGCCGCAGCAGTTGCCGTCGCATCGCCGAGGAAGCAGCCGCCGCCACAGCTGCTCGCATCGCATCACCGAGGCGCGCCGCATCACCGGAGAAGCTTGCCGCCGCCGCAGAGGTCGCCGTCGCATCACCGGAGAAGCGTGTCGCAGGGCCTGTCGCGGCTCAGAAGTTCACTGAGTCGCCGTCGGGCGTGCACGCCTCGCATCTACGTTGTCGCACCGTAACCAAGACGCCATTTTATCGCATCGCACCGGATCGTCATCGCATCGAGGCGCCATCATGTCGCATCGCACCGGATCGCAGTAAGAAACCGACGCATCAACTCCCCACGCAGTAAGGAAGCGAGCCTCAACTCCCCTGCGCAGCAGTAAGGAACCGATGCATCCACTCCCCTGAGTGTAAGGAACCGACGCATCACCTTCCCTGCGACCCTTTTGCTTGTTTTGCGTTACGCATCCAAGGTACTTTGAGAGTAAAGTGTCGCATTTACCATCTACATTGAACTAAGCTATTTCTACCATTTTAAAGACTCATTTTTGATTACAGTATTGTGGATTTTTGTCGTTTGACCTTGTGTTAAGTCTAGTAAAGATTACTTATTTTTCTAAACTGGTGTAGTGTCCATTTGTAGTGTTGTCACTGTATTACGGTATGTGTTCACAAATGCTTTACACACTGCCTCTGAGATAAGCCTGCCTGCTCGTGCCAAGCTACCAAGGGGGTGAGCAGGGGTTATTTTAGGAGTGTAGCCCCTTACCCTGACTAGACGCAAGGGTCCCTATTTGGACAAAGGTGCAAACCATTGCCAACTAGAGACCCCCAAATCTAACAATGGGGAATTTTGGAATGGAGTTCGAATTAAAAAAGAAAACCCATTCCACTATGGTTCTCATGTGTCAAGAAGCATATTCATAAAATAAAAACAAAAAAATATAAAATAACGAAAACACAAGGAGCAGGACGGGGAGCATGGGGTGAAACAGCGTACAGGTGGGAAGGGGTATGAAGAGGACTACCTGGGGCCGTATTATACATACATACATACCTTTTAAAAAGTGTGCCCGGCACAATCAAGGAAAATGCGCCATATTAGGGTGAATGGGCATTCATGTGAAAAATGGAGCGGCTGCTTTCAAGCTGCTCTGTGTTTTCACAGTGCATGCGGCACCCGTCTGCACTTTTTAAGGGGATTAGAGATCCCCTTGCAGGCGGGTGCAGTGAGTGTCTGCACCCACCTGCAAGGGGATGTCTAGGGGTAACCCTTTCCCCTGCCAGAGGGCTGCAATCAGGGGGTGCACTAATAGGTGCCACCTTTTAGGTGGCACACTGTCAGTACACCTCCAAAGAGCTTCTTTGCCTCTACGCCCGAGCCTGTAATACGGCGCGGGCGCAGAGGCAAAGAGATTTCCTAATTTGCATAGGGCCATGCCCCCATGCAAATGAGGGAACGCCCTCTTGAGGAAGCGCTGGCGCTGTATGTGCGCCAGTGCTTTCAGTATTACAGAAGGAGACGCACAAGCGTCTGCAGCCCCTTCTGTAATACCAAAGTGCCCCTGGGGCTCACAAAGTGGGCGCACCTCCCCCGGGTCACTTCTATAATACTCTTCTGGTAGAACTTGGCAGCTGTCGGACGACTGTTAAAAACAAATTATCAAACGAAACAATATAACAATAAAAAAAATGAAAAGCTGTGGAGCAGGATAGGGAGTGGGATGGGGAGCACGAAAGGTGATGTAAACAGTGCACTGTGTGGAAGGGTGGAAGGAAAGTAAAAAAAAAAGGCGAGTCAGGAGACACACTCTTGTGGAAAGCTGAAAAAATATCCCCCTCAAGAATGAAGTGGGAGGATATAACGTATCCAGTCAGAACACTGTGAGACTGAAATGTTCCTGAGCGGGAAAAACTCATGAAGGGAGTAAATTCATTGATTCAAGAAGATGAAAAAGAGATAGATGAGTAAGACGATTGAATCATGATCAAGGTGGTGATTCAAAGTCCAGTACATTTATATTGGAAACAAAAGGTCAGCCTACAGACAGCTAAAGCTTTCTGTAGCTGGCATGTAAAATGGAAATTTTCTGATAAAAAGCAAATTGGACCAGCAAAAACATTTGAGGCACTAGACTAGAAAAACTGCAGAAGGAGGAAGGTAGAATTAGGATCAATAATTCTAGGATATACAAAATGAATGAAAACACAAGAGCCTTTACGTGGTTTGTAGACTTAAATGTATAATTCGCGGCTAGCACATTACTAAATGAAGATGTTGCAAGGTCTTATAAGTCCCACAATATTAATGGAGCAATCTAAATCTATATTGATTTTCAAAATTCAAAACTACATTTAGAGGGGGAAGGTTGATTTTTATTTGAACAGATGTATTATTCTATATGTTCATTCCAGAGTTCAGAGGGACAGCGTGTATGCCTTTGGCTTTTTATATCTTTATTAAAGAATCATAATAATCAACAAAGGACCTGGCAAACAATATCTTTAGTTCTATAGATGCATCTAAGCAGTAAATAGGAAAATAGAAATCATTCAATTCTTGTAACAGAATAATACGTTCAAACTCTGAGTGCTAGTTGAGGTACTTTTACCCCTCACTGGAAGTCAAGCATGTTGCAGTTGATACAACTGTAAAGTAATTGAAAGGCACTTGCGAGTGAGTGCCAGTGAGTGGCATAAGTGAGCAAACAGACAATATGGAGGCAGTAAGGAAAGAGACATCTACTGCCTCTATGCACTCAACTTTAACCCTTTCGCTGCTATTCTTTACCCATAGAATGCTACATCCTTTTTTGGATATTCAGGATAGTTTGCACTTAGGCCTCCTTAACCCTAATAATAATAACGTAATAAAAATGGGGGAAAAGTGCTCTGCAAAAGAATATCTGTTTTTTTCCTACAAATGATGCTGTGCTAAAAATACCTTCTTCTTAGCTTTCAGGGACATGCAGAACTGAATCAAAAAACGTTTTTTTTGTTTGTTTGCAATAGTTTGGGCGTTTTTCAAAGGAGTAACCCATTTTTCCAAATGTATGCGTGTGAAACACATGGGTGATCCCGGACAGCTATAGATTTCTGATAAGTAGACAAAATGTTGAATTCAGCAAGGGGCTATTTGTGTAAAGAAATTAATGGTTAAAATGAAAAGAAATATTGAAAAAGAGTAGGAAAAAACAGCCGTTTTTGACAACGTTTTCATTTGTTACTTTTCACAATGGGCAAATTACAAAAACAGTATAACGTTACATCTGCTACTCTTCTAATCACAGGGATATATAGGGTTTGTAGGTTCTCCAAGAACCCGGGATAGCCTGAGCAACCAACTGAGCTGCACCTTACAATGTATTATCATTGCGAACAGATTATGCAGCAATTCATATGGTAAAGTATAAAGACTAAAAAGTGGGTATGACGAAAACCTATGTATTTCTGAAATGTACACCAATACTGATTTTAGAAGCAGTGGTTATTTGTACATCTCTGACTTTGTGGGTACCCATACTAGCATGTGATCCAGAGGGCATGCTTCAATTCTTTATTGTGTTTTTCCATTACTGTAACAAGAGTATTACATTCAAAAATATACTGTCAAATCTCCACGCAGGGCGAGTAAACCACGAAGGTAGAAGGCAAACCCTTGATCCATCTGTAGACCAGGCCAGTGGCGACTCCTCCGCTAAGGAGCATTGCCCCACTGCTCTAAAGGAAAAATGAAATGATAATAACGCACTGTTATTATCATTTTATTTTCCCTATTGCAGTCAGTGGTTGGGTGGGGCGGGGCTGTCCAGAGCAGGGGAGGAGTGGTATGCACTCCCTAAGTGCGCATGAACTGTTTGGCTGGCCCTCTTGTGCCGACCAAACAGTTCATGCACACTTTGCATGCTCCTACCAGGCTGCATTACACAGCCTGGTCAGGAACATGCACAGGCTCCCTGTTCCAGTCTGAGCGCCGATCCACGGCACTCAGACCAATCGCAATGCTGCATTGCAGCATTGTTATTCGCTCAGGGTAGCCAGTCTGCACGGGTGCTTCCTGCTGCCGCCGGCCGGGACGGGAAAATGAAGAGGACGAGGATGGAGGACGAAGGAGAGGTGGCGACCGGCCATTAAAGGTAAGTCCTTTTTTTAATTACATTCCTACCCCCATTCATTCCCCCTGCCCACCACCCCGTCCACTACTGGACCAGGCCTCCATGGAGGACCAGCAGAAAATGAGGAGAAATACCAGGAACAGCAGAGTATAAATCTCCAATAATAGACATAGGAAATGGGTAGTAGGCAACAAATACTACTTAACAACTTAAGCAGGGGAAAAAGAAGAACAACACAACCAATAAGAGGGGAAAGGGAAAAGGAATCATGCTCCCGCAATGGGGGGAAGTAGGGGAGGGGATATATTTTCTTTCTTACACATTGGCTTACATTTGAAAGGCACAAATGCAGAGAAATTCATTGTTAGGTTATGTTATGTTATTTATATAGCACAAACGAATGCTCCCCGAAAGGGTCTCTCGGCACTAAGAAGTATAAACAGGAAAGAGGGCTTGAAGAGAGAATCAGAAGAGCCAAGTTTTAAGACTTTTTTTGAAGACAGGGCAGGTCCATATGTGTGAGGGTAGTCTGTTCCAGTGGTGAGGAGTAAGATATGAGAATGATCTTAACCTGTAACTGGCTGTATGCAGGCGGCGAGGGCATAGTAGAGATTACTCACTGGCATCTAAGGTTGCATGTTGGTAGGTAGGGCTGCAGCTTGTTTTGTAGGTAAAGGGGGCCATTTTCAGATAGAGACTTGTGTACTAGGCAGAGGAATTTGAAGAGGGATCACGTTTTTATTGGTAACCAGTGCAGATATTTGAGGGTAGGATCAGAGGGTGTGCGGGGTGGGGGTTTACAGACAAAGTAGGCAGCTGTGTTCTGCACTATCTGAAGTTTAGCTAAAAGAGCTTAATTCGCTGCTACTAGAAAAGCATTGCCATAGTCTAAGTGGCTTAAAATTAGTCTTGAGTGAGGGATTTTCTGATCTGGAGGGGAAGCTATTGGAAAGCCTTTCTAAGTAGGCACATGATCCCAAAACAGGCACCATAGGTGGAGCTAACCTGCTCTTTCAAAGAAAGGTTATCATCAATCAGGATGCCCAGATTTCTCACTACCTTTTTAAGGAAGGGGGCTGGCCCCAGTTCTGGGGGCCACCAATCCCCTGACCAGTGGTACACTGAGTGAGCATGAGCCTCATCGAGAATCAGGATTTCTGTTTTTCCACTGTTCAATTGTAGATAGTTGGATGACATCCAGTGAGCAATTTTCTTTACGAAATCACTAAATCTGATCTTTGTGCATTCAGGATTGGGTCTCATGGAGATAATTAATTGTGTGTTGTCCGCTTAAGAGATTACTTCAAACCCCACTTGAGCCAGAGGGGCCACATAGGTACGAAAGGGAATGGGTTTCAAGGATGAGCAGTGCGGCTCCCCCTTGTCAAGGGACATAGTACAGGACATAGTACAGGAGTTGAAGGACTCTAGATGCACATTTTGGGTCCTGTCACTAAGAAAGTTTTTAAGACATCCAAGGGCTTTTCCGCCAACACCAATCTCAACAAGTCTGTGGATCCAGATGGAGTGTGTGATGGTGCTGAATGTGGCACATAGGCCGAGTAATACCACCATGGCTGGGAGACCCTCGTTCAGAGAGAGTCTGATGGTGTCTAGTACTGCCACCAGCATAGTTTCTGTGCTCTCCGAGATATGAAAACCTGACTGGGAGGGGTTCAGCAGGGAGTGGCTTTCCAGAAAAGACGTGAGCTGTTTGTTTACCAGTGTCTCCAATACTTTACTGAGAAAAGGGAGCATCAATATTGGCCTATAGTTAGATAGCTCTAGGGAGTCTGCTGCAAGTTTCTTTAAGATAGGTCTGACCGAGCTGCTTTCCATCTCGCTGAAAGAGTTTTGGTGCTGAGAGAGTGGTAATACAGACTGGTAATCACTGGAAGAAGTGCTGGGGCTAGGGTCGCCATGATGTGAGGAGGAAAAGGATCCTCTGGTGAACCTGATTTAACTTTGTTCATCAAGGTCAACACTTCCTCGGAGGTAACAGGATCGAAATTTTCCAAGAGGGTCCAGTAGTTAGTAACTGAGGTGGCGAGTGAGGTCAATTCTACCTGTGTGGAACCGTTTGAAAGAGTGCAGTAGATTTTGGAGATTTATTTCCTCAAAATGATCAGCTTGGTCATCGCAAAGAGTCTGGGATGCTGGAATGGGAGGGGCACAATCAGGTGGTTTTGTGAACTCTTTTAGAATCTTAAATAATTCTTTGGTCGAGTTACCTGCATTGTTAATTCTGTCCACTATGTGGGACCTTCGGGTTTCCCTAATGTTTTTATGGTAGATGCCTAATGCTGCTTTATAAGCAGTTTTGTCAGGAGGGGATTTTGTGTATCTCCATTTCCATTCAAACTTTCTAGTGGCTGCTTTTTATGTTTTGAGGGCCTCCATATACCAGGGGGAGAGGGCTTTATTAGGTTTTGGGTGGCTAAGTTTAGCAGGTGCAATGGTATCTAAAGCCTGACAGAAGTAGCTCTGGAAATCTTCCAGTGCAAAATTAATATCTGAGTGCAATGTGGAGGGTAGGGTGGGAAAGTGTGGCATGAAAGAGAGGAGTGATACCTTCCTCCACGGTCTCATCATTTTTGGTGCTGCTGTCTTGTGTCCCCTAGATTCCCCAATATGCATGGGGAAGTTTATGGAGAAGTGGTCTGTCCAGACAAGCGGGATAGGGGGGTCTACCTGTAGATTTGACAAATTGGTAAAAATAAGGTTCAAAATTTGACCCGCTATACAAGTGGAGCCTGAGACTTTCTGATATAGTCCTGACGATTCACAGTCTGAAAGCAGAAGTGCAGTTTCTGGATCTGAGTCCATTTCTGCATGGCAGTGAAAATCCCCAATCAGCATAAAATTGTCAGACGCAAGACTGTACGGAGCGATACATTCAATCAATTTATTACTGAAATCTTTTTTTGGGACCCGGAGGTTGATGAACATCGTATGTGTCTCCAGTTTGAAAATTCAGAGCTCGGCCCAGTCAGTCAATTCGCAATAACTAATTTTCTACTATTCTGTGTTGCCTCAAGTCTCGTGATAAAAATAGTCTTCACTTGTGGGACTAGGCCTAGTGCCAGGGTCATGAAAATCCCCAAAACACAACAAGGACACAACACATTTTCCACATGAAAATGGACCCTTTTTTGAATGTGGTTAGATGTGGATTTTGGGCTTTCGCTCAGTCGACACCTAGAGAAATCTAGCAAATCTGCAATTTTTTTTAAAATAGACACCCAGGGTAAATCAGGGTTGGGTGGCTTACCCAGAAACATGCAAACCTCAAACTCTGATTAAAAAAACACATTTTCCTCACATTTATGTGATGGAAAGTTCTGGAATCTGTGGCCACGCATTTCCTACCACTGAGCATTCCCCTAAATCTCCCGATAAAAATGGTACCTAAATTGTGTGGGCAGCAACAGGAAAGGCCACAAAATGTAAAATGGACACATCACATTTTTGCACTGAAAACTGACCCTTCTTTTGCAGTGTGGGTAGCTGTAGATTTTTGGCCCTGTCTCAGCCGGCCCCTAAGGAAAATTAGCAGACCTGCCCATTTTTGAAAATTAGACACCCGGAGGAATCCAGGGCTGGGTGACTTGCTTGGCTCTCATCAGGTTTCTCACCTAGAAGCCCTTGAAAACTTCAAACTTTGACAAAAAAAAAAAACACATTTTCCTCACATTACTGGGATGAAAAGTTCTGGAATTTGTGAGGAGCTACAAATTTCCTAATACCTAGCGTTCCCCAAAGTCTCCCGATAAAAATGGTACCTCACTTGTGTATGTGTAGGCTTAGTGCCTGCAACTGTAAATGAGGGTAGCTGTAGTATTTGGGCCCAGGCTCGGTAGCCATTCAGTGAAACCTACAAAACCCAGACATTTCTGAAACCTGAATACAGGGTAGTCCTGGGTGGAGAGCCTTGTGTGGATCTCTGAGGTTTTCTTACCCACAATGCTCTGTAAACCCTCAAACATTGCCTAGAATTGTGCATTTTCCTTGTATATATATGACGCAAACTTCCCAAAACCACAGGGATCCACAAAATTCCCAGCATTTCCCCACTTGTCCTGATAAAAATGCTACCCCACCTGTGTGGCTGAGCCTAGTGCCCCTGACAGGCACAAATCAAACCAGAGTCAATGAGAGACTCCCATTGACCTTGGTTTGATGAGTGCCTGATGCAGGCACTAGGCCCAGCCACAAAAGTGGGGAGTAGGTTACCTTAGTTTTGGCGCCTCGTTGAAATTGGTGGTATCTTTAGGTCTTTCTGTTTCCTTTGGGTAAACGCCCTCAATCCAAACAACTGATGTACAAATCCATTGCCAGGCTGCAGCAACCCCCATAAAAATAGTCTTTTGTGGCTAGTGGTTGGATCCCTGCTTGTAGCTACTGTGGAACAATACCATTGGAAAGGAGAGATTCTCCCCTTTCCCAAGATACCTCCCTCGTCTGAATCATGCAGTGAAAGTGAAATTAGCTGATCAGCTAATTTTACTTTCACTTTCAATGTAATGATGTCAACGCGCCATGAGTGCCAATCGTCATTACAAAGTAAAAAAAAAAAAATTAAGCTCTTCCCCCGCAGCCTGAAGTTAACAGAAAAGGGAATACCTTCTGCCACAAGAGCTAGGATGTGCTGGAGCTCTCCTCAGACCCAAGTGCTGCTGCACAGGGCGGCTTTAGCAAGTCCTTAGTATGGAAGCGGTTAACATCAGACTTGATAACATAGGGCATCATATGTAGATATGAACATTTACATATCTATCCAAAGAATAGAGCAAGCTCATGCTACAATTTACATGACTGTGATTTGAATAATGTTGGACCCAGTAAGACATTTGAAAGCAGACAGAGCCACTCATCATTGGGACTGGTTAATATTGGTATTGATAATATTCATATGTTATGAAAATAGACTATGCCCATGAACAGTGGCTATCAATTTCAAGTGCAAATGCTATTATAGCATTTGCACTTGAAATTGATAGAAATATAATCACCCTATTAAGTTACTGTAACTAAAGCACAAGAAAACATTTTGGTAAACTTGAAACTGAAGCATGGCATGATAATCTAAAACCTAATGAACAACTGCTTTCATCTTTGTATCCCACACATTATGAGACAATGGGCCTGATTCACAAATTTCATTTTGGAGTTCGTAAAATAGTACTCCAGTTTAACAAATCCACCTTTTTGACACGGTTGTCCCAGATTCCTCCCTCCCCCTTTTTTCCGGACCCCTATTTTTGCTGGACTTAGAACTCTGTGAATTTGTACCCCATCCCTGCTATGGGATGAGTAAAGTACCTTTACTGCGCCTTTAAACAATTGGCCTATCCCTGTTTGGCATATGTAACTTACATACAAATCCCTAGTATATAGTGTAGAAAAAGCACCCAGGGACTGGAAGTTAAATGCCACCGGTGGCTTGGGAAACATTGCTTCAAGCCTACCACGTGTAGCCTGACTGCAACAGCCTAAATACCTGCTGTCAAACTTGCCAAAATAACCCCTTTTAACAGGCAGGAAACCCAGCTTTTATATATTATCAAAGCACCCCTAAGTACACCTTGTTTCCGACTAGGTAGAGAACCTGATATGTAGAGGTGGAACATGTGCTAAATTAAAGTTGGCATGTTCCTCCAATAACTGTCTCCCAAAAGTTATTTTCCCTGGCAGGCCTGTAACTGAATCCTAGAAAATGTCAAAGTACAGATTTTAAACTTTAACCTGTTACATTTGACAGGAAACAAATGTCATTCGAAGGCTATATTTAATGTTAATTGTAATAGATGTTTATGAAAAGCAAGATTCAGAGAGTTACTTTTTTGCCTTCCTGTACTTCTGAAAGGCCAGTTACCATCAGCCTATGCACAGTTGGACTGCCAGTGCTTGATCTTATTGAGGTGTGAGAGTTACTTTTTTGCCTTCCTGTACTTCTGAAAGGCCAGTTACCATCAGCCTATGCACAGTTGGACTGCCAGTGCTTGATCTTATTGAGGTGTGAAAACTGCTCTCAGAGCAAAAACAAGGGCGTATGTGTGGGAAGGTGTTTTTCATTCTATCCACTTGCAGGAAGAACAGTTAGGATGGACAAAGGACCTTCATAAACTTCTCTTTCACAAATAAATATAGGGTGAGACCCGGTGAAGGCAAACCTTTATTCCCATAGCCAGGCTGGCTCCAAACCCATTTAAAGGGAAGCTATCCCCAAGAACCAGTCCTGAGTGACCAAAAACGAGGGATATGAAAAATGTCCCTTTTTGTGTCCTCATATCCATTTTTGCTCAATTGCATTGTTGGTTTTTAAACTCTGCACACAGAGACACTGATGTCCAGTGCTCAGTGTATTTGCTCTGACCACAAAACATATCGAAAGTGACTAATCCCTGATCGGAATATTTAAATTTGCTATAAGGCCATAGTTTATGGTCCCTAAAATACATCCATGGTATGGCATGGAATGTTAAATGCCAGCTATGGACTAAAGCACCACTGTGCCATCCACCAGTGTGACAAGGCAAAGATGACTCCAGGCCTACCACTGTAGCCTGCCTGCTGCAGTTGTAACACTGGAACATGACCTGTCAAAGTAAACCCTTTTGACATGATAAAATCTCCCTTTTAAATATTTACAAGTCACCCTATGAATGCCTTGTAGCACACAAGGCAGAGACAATGGTATTTAAAAGCAGGACATGTGGAAATGTAACATATCTTGATAGTGACTAGCCCCTAAAGCTAATTTCTCTGTGTGAAGGCTGTCTGGCTCAAAGAAAAACAATGGCAGCTACAAAAATAATTCAAGTACTGTTTTTAATATTTATTAAAAGCCTGACTTAATGCTGAGGTCAGACATTTGGAATGTTACATTTTCCTTGCCTGAATCTCATGAATTTGCATTAGCCTTCAACTGTCACCCAGCTGGTGAATTATCCTGACGAGGTGAGAAAACTGCTTAGGAGCAGAGACACTGACCTAGGTGCAGGAAGGTGTTTTGTTTTTCCTCTTGAGGGAAGACCAGTTGGGCAGTGTCCAGGAGCTTAACTCACTTTAAAGGGGCCTCCCAAATCACAAACAAATATAGATCACACTTTAACAGGCCCTTTTTGTCCTCCCAGTCAGGTAGGCAGCAAACCCAGTCTGAGGGGTGCTGCCCCCAGAACTGATGATTTGGTGTGACCACCTTGGCCTCACCTCTGAGTGTGCACACAGGCTCTGCAGAAATTCTTAGAATCTAGGAGTAAGATGCACTGTGTATTGTTTACAGTAGGTCAATCAGGAACTTTAAAAAGAAAAGTGGGTAGGGTTGCCCCATTGAGCTTTTGTTCCATTAGGGAAGAGCCTGGAGTCACCCCAGCCCACTAGCTAGTGCCATTAATAAACATGGAACGTCAAGACACCCTGCTCAGAGCACTTTCAGGACCTGTGGAAGAACAGAAGAGAAATTAACCCTGCTTGCTGTAACCTGAGAGGAGCTCTGAGGGACTGGACCTGCTCCCTCCTACACCTAGGATAAAGAAGTGGACTTAGTGGGCTGATCTCCTATGTGGCTGCTTGAGAGACACAATCTAAAGAACCACTTTTTCCTGGAGGATGAGTTTCCCAGTCACAGTACACTGAACCCTGCACAAGGCTTTAGCTGTACCAAGCCCTGAAGTTCTAAGACCCCCCCTTGAAGCCTAAGTGGCCATGTGCCTTACGTGAAGATTTGAGGAAAAAGGGGCTTACCAGTGCAAAGATTTGGGATTTAGAAAATTCTGACTTCCAGCTACGAGATGACCGGGACCAACCACAAGAGTGGATCTGGTGAAGCTGCAACTTTGCTGGGGAGACGAAAAAGTTGTGTCCCGCTTGGTGCTTCCCACAGCAGCAAATCCATTTTAGTTGGCCCTCATCAAGGAAGTATCTGACCCCATAAAACCCTCTTCGGATACAGACTCCTGCCTTGTCCCCTGGAAGAGTCAGAGTTCCATTTTGCAGACTAAGAGCCATATTTATGACCTGGTTTGAGTCGCTCCTGCAACACGCAAATTGGTGCAAGAATGACGTGGCTTAGATTGGCTCCAAAAATATGGAGTAGCAAATCCCTGCGTTGCATTACCCTGCCCATGATAGGCGTTCCATGGGCGTTGCGTGGGTGTTCCATGCAACTCCCATGGTTTTTGATGCATTCCCAGATTTACAAGCCCTTGCAAACCTGGGCATGTGCCAGTAAAGATACGCCTCCCCAGGAGAGGCACAACGAAGAAAAATATGTTTATTTCTCCATGTTTTTTCCTCTTTCTATGTGTGCTGCATTCTGCAACACACATAGAAAGAAGAAAAAGCCTGTCAGGATTGTTTTTGTGCAGGAAGGTGCTCCTTTCGGAACAAAAACAATCCTGCCTACAACATAGACACCCTTGCACCATGGTGCAAGGGTGCCTGCGTTGGCGCTAGGCTGCCACAGCGACACCAGCGTGAGGGAAAAGGACAGCAATGCGCCGTATTGGATAAATACGGTGCTTTCTTGCCCTTTACCTGTGACGCAGGGCAGTAAAGCAAGGTGACTTGCTGTGCTGCCCTGCGCCACTAAACACAGGATCCATCGCTGTCAGCCTGAAAGTTCTCCTAGGTCATAGTCTACGGTGACTACAGACTATCACTGGCGCTTAGCATTTTTTGGAGCTATTTTCACTTGCCAGTTTAAAAACAGATATGTCAAGTTTCCCTTATTATATTTTTGTTGTTTTTGTGTCATTTTGTTGATTAAAACCTACGTTGTTTTGCTAAATAGGTTTGGGATTTTTATTTTTTGCTATTTTTACTTTATTACTGTTTTGGTACTGCATAATTACTTTAAACAGTACCCTAAGTTAAGCCTGTCCGTTCTGTGTCATATGTACCAATGGGTTGATTTTAGGTTAATTTAGTGACCTTTGGGAGTCCACTCTGACAAAATAATGTTATTATTCCTTGAGGTGGGTGACGAGCCACTCCAAGTAATAATCCACTTTCTTACATCCACTTTTACTGTTTACTTACTATAAATGCAATTCACAAATGTATAGGTGGAGATTTCCACAGTTCCCTCTCCTATCTTATCTGCATGGAGATCTCTGCCACATGGAGAAGATCTCGGCACACATAAGTTTATTTTTTTGTAGGACATGTAGAAGCAACCAAGGAGAGTGGTGGGAAAATGAGGGTTAATTATTATAAGGTGGATGGGGTTAAGAGAAAAATAAGGATAGGTTTGCAGAGGGATATTGTTAGACCTTGCATTCTTGGCGTGGTTTCCCCTAACATTTTGCCTTCCAACCTCCTGTTTTTAATTATTTTTGCTGATTTTGTTTTTGCTGGTTGTAAAAATCTGTGCACTTTTTAACTGCTGACCAGTGCTTAAGTGCATATACTCTGTATCTAAAACATGGTAGCATTGGTGTATCCACAATTGACATATTTGATTTACGTATAAGTCCCTAGTAAAGTGCACTACATGTGCCCAGGGTATAGAACTCAAATGCTACTAGTGGGCCTGCAGCACTGATTGTACCACCCACTTAAGTAGCACATTAAACATGTCCCAGGCCTGCCAATGGAGAGCCTGTGTGTGCAGTTTTAAACTGCCAATTCAACCTGGCAAGTTATTCTTCTTACCAGACCAAAACCTTGCTTTTTATTAAATATAGTTCACCCCTAAGGTAGGTCCTGGACAGCCCATGGGCAGGGTGCAATGTATTTAAAAAGTAGGACATGTACTTTAAAGGTTTACATGTCCTGGTAGTGAAATATTCTTAAATTTGTTTTTCACTACTGCAAGGCCTATTGCTCCCATAGGATAACATTGGGATTGCCTTATGCCATTTTATAAGTATAGTTTTCAATTGGGAAAAGCTCGGAAAGCCAAATTTGGTGTCTCTGGACAATTCAAAAACACAACTTATGGAGAAGTTGGTTTTTGAGTTGCTGTTCTGAAAATGCCACTTTTATAAAGTTGCCATTTTCTTACTTAAGCCTTTTGGTGCCTTCTGTCTGTCTCTGGAATACACGTTTGGTGTAGGTGACAGCTGGCTTCCTGCATGCTGTATAGACAGACACACACAAAGGAAGGGTAGGTGTGACTGAGTAGCCATCAGCATGTTGATGGGTCATCCTGAACCTGGACGGGAGGAGGGAGCTGACACTTTACACCTGAAAGGGCTGGATCCTGTCCCCACGCAAAGGGTTGCATACCTCCTGTAGCGAGACTGGAGCCAGGGCAGGAACATCAAGGTCTTGTGCACTTCAAAGCAACTCTTTGAAGTCTCCCTATTTCAAAGGCCAAACTAGGTATAAGTACTGGGCCTCTGACCCAGCCAACTCAGAGCACTACTGGAACTAAGGACATTCTAACAGGAAGAGGAGCTGCTGTGCTGTGGGAGGGAATGCCACTCTGCTTAACTGCTTGGCTGTGTTGGCTTGCTGCTATGGATAAGACTGCTGTGCTGTAGGAGGGACTGCCACCTTGCTAAACTACTTTGCTGTTTTGGCCTGCTGCCTGTTGCTTCTGGCCTTGAAGGAGAAGGACTGGACCTGCTCTCTATAGCCTAGAACCTACGTTTCTCAAAGGGCTTTGTGGCTTGCCTCCTGTTGCTGAAGTCTCAGGGGTATCAGAGACTTTACTTTCATCTTCAGCCCAGCACTTGGACTTTACTTGTTGTAAGTCTTGCTCTGCCATGAGGTGCCAATCCAGTCCAGGGCCCTTGGAAGAGAGTCTAAAGTGCTGCATCTTCAAGAACTTGCGCATTGACGCATCACCGCTGCTGCAGGGACTGGGACCGGTGCATCATCCATGGAACCGACGCATCGTCACTACTGCGTGGAACAATCCGGCACAACCTCTCAACTGCATGGGGAGCATTGACGCATTGCACCCTGCATTTCGTGCTGTGACAAGGATAAAGGTATTTTGCTCAGCAGGCCCTGTGTAGGTCCTGTACCGGGCCGGCGCTCCATCACAGGCGGCCTGAACTTTGGACTTTGTCCCGGTCCAGTGCACGAATTTTAACCCTTTAAGAGTTATTTGCTTCTAAGAGCTATTTTGACACTTATTCTCTAAAGATTAATATATTCCTTTCTACGTATTGGATTTTTGTCATTTTGGTCTTGTTTTGTTCTGAATCTAATAATCTATTTTTCTAAACTGGTGTGGAGTCTTTTTGTGGTGTTTTCACTGTGATACTGTGTGTGTTGTGCACAAATACTTTACACATTGCCTCTTTAGATTAGCCTAACTGTTCTGTGCCAAGCTAGGGTGAGCACAGGTAATCTTTTAGTGTGTATCTGCCTTACCCTGACTAGATTTGTGGTCCCTACTTGGACAGGGTGCATACGTCTACCAACTAGAGACCCAATTTCTAATAGATATCCTAATACAAAACAATCACCCAGCAGAGGCCATTGCAATTCACAAAATACACCTGTAGATTTGCTACAGCTCTAATTGTGTCTAAACAGGCTTAAATGTACTCCTGCCCACACTTGGAATATTGTGCTACAAGGGAAGGGCAACCCAATAACCTCTGGCGAGCATGGTTAACAGAATCAACTGAAGCTAATGGCCAACAAGGGAGTCATTCATAAAACAGAATATACTTATTCCAGCTATTTAGGTGTCTAAGATACATGGTGCATTGAATTGAATCATAAGAATTAACTGTATTAAAGCAAATACACAAATCAATTGAATTGGATAAATGAAATCAATCATGGATAACAAAATGAATGAAAAAATGATCAAAAAACAGGCATTCGAAAATAAAGCTATTGCATTGACTTTATGTATATTACAGAATAACATACATTAGTAGGGGTATGGAGAAAATCAATCAGGCACAACAATGTCCAGTGTGCAGTTTGGTTTTGCAGTAATCACATAATAATCACATATATAATCAAAATGTATGTCAACTCCACTCTAAAAAAACAATCAGAAGAGCATATCTATGAGCTGTTGAATTTGTTCTAATGGTAAGTAAATTACAGAAAAGCAGTTCAATGTGTATTCAAATTGAACTGTATTCAATAGTATTGATTGCATGAGACCATCCTTAAGACTACTTGCATTTGTGAAATCCGAGGTCTCTCTAAGATGTCTCATTTCCCGAGCGGTGAGAGAAATAGACCAGATTTGATTCAATAACACTGGGTAAATATGTTCAGCAATAGGCAGAGTTTTAAGTTGTATTTTGACCAAGCATCAGCTCTAGTAAGGTGTTGAAGAACTTGCACTAGCAGCCAGCGTAAATAAAACATTCCAGCCCTCCTTCCTCAATGTTAGAGTGGGGATACTAGGGTATGGAAATGTTTCTGCAAATGTTCACATATTGCCTCAACCGTAATCCATTTATGTTTGATAACAAGCTCTACTTACAGAAAAAAGGAGCGGCTATGGACACTTCCTTTGCCCCACCTATGGGGTGGTGGGAAAAGGAGGTGGCCTCTGCTGAGGAAAATGTTATGTTATGTTATCAAGTATTTGTAGAGCGCACGTACACCGGTTGGTTTCTTGGCGCTGATTGCTAGGGGGGTGGCCAACCCGGAGACAGATCATTCATAAGCTTGGATAAAGAGCCAGGTTTTGAGACTCTTCCTGAAACTCAGTAAACTAACGCTTGACCTGATTTTCAGGGGGATGGAGTTCCATAGACGGGGGGCAAGAGTTGCAAACCTGCAGCCCCCTTGGCGTTTCAGCTTGAAGGTAGGGACCATCAGAAGTTGGAGCTGTGCCGAACAGAGGCTGTGTGAAGTAGTGTAGCGGGAGATAAGGTTGTTTATGAACTTAGGGCTCTGGCCATTCAGGGATTTGAACACCAGGCAGCCCACTTTGAAGATGCAGCGCTGGGGGATGGGGAGCCAGTGCAGTTTCCTAAGAAGGGGGGATGCGTGTTGCCATCTGGGTTGTTTGTATACCAGTCTGGCTGCTTGGTTCTAAACCATTTGTAACCGTTTAGTAAGGCCGAGTGGTAGACCAAGGTATGTTGCATTGGCATAGTCTAAGCGTGACATTACCAACGCTATCAGCACCTGTACCAGAGCTGCCTGAGTCAGAAGCCTGCTTATCTTCCTAATTTTGCGCAGCTGAAGGAAACAAGTGGAAATCACGGCACCTACATGCAATTTTAGGGAGAGGTCATTGCCAATGGTGACCCCTAGACTTTTCACTGAGGCGGAGGGAACTGGGGGGGGGGGCCTAATTCGTTTGGCCAGTACTGTGGGCCCCATTGGTTATGGGCGCCACCTGTCAGGACCAGTTTGGTTTTACCTGGGTTTAGTTTTAAGTGATTGTGGTCCATCCAATGACGGATGAATGTCATGGTGGATTGAAAATCAGAAATTGACTGGGGAGAGTTGTCGACAGTAAACATAAGTTGGAGGTCGTCGGCATAGTTGAAGGTGTCCACCCTTCTTTCCTTCAGGCATCTGATCAGAGGGAGAAGGTAGAGGTTGAACAGGTGCGGGGAGAGCGCAGAGCCCTGGGGGACGCCGCATGAGGTTTTGAGTTTGGGGGCAGTGAACTGGCCAATACGGACTGCCTGAGTGCGGTTTTCCAGGAAGGAGATGATCCATTTAAGGGCGAGGCCCTGAATGCCTGCCTCTCTGACACGGTCTGCCAATATATTGTGGTCGACCGTGTCAAATGCGGCCGAGAGATCTAACAGCACCAGGGCCTGAGGGGTGCCTTTGTCTGCCTTTTCTCGTAAGGAGTCCAGAACTGCCAGTATGACCGTTTCTGTGGAATGGGCTGGACGGAAGCCCGCTTGGCGAGGGTCAAGGAACTCGGATTGTTCCATGAAATTGGACATGCATTTTGCAACGTGGGCTTCCAGTAACTTGGCCAAATAGGGGAGCAGGGAAATAGGGCGGTAGTTAGCCAGCATCTTGGGGTCTGCACTAGGTTTCTTTAGGAGAGGGACCACTATAGCCTCCTTGAAGGAATTAGGTACAACGCCCTGGGACAATGAGTTGTTGAGTAGTGCGAGGGCTGGGGCCGAGACGGTGGAGAAGGCTGTTTTTAAAATATGAGGGGGGCATTGGTCCATAGGGGAGCCAGATCTGACTTTTGCCAGTAGGTCACCCAGGGTAACTGTGTCAATGAGCGGAAAACAGTTAAGGGAGTGGGGGTTCCTGGGCATGGGGGGGTAGCTTGTAGTGACGTTTATCAATGAAGAATTTGTTCAAGGAGTCGCAGAGATCCTGTGACGGCGTGGGTTTGCTAAGAGTTCTCTCAGGATTGGACAGTTCGTCTACTATTGTGAAAATTTCTTTGGATTTATTGTTAGCGGTTAGGATTCTTGAGGAGAAATGGGCTGCCTTAGCTATGGAAATTGCCTTTTTGTATTCCTTCAGGGCCAGTAAATAGGTAGTTTTATGGGCCAGCGAATAGTCCAGCCTCCACTTCCTTTCAGATTGGCGGAGGAAGAGTTTCTGTTGTTTTAGATGGGGGATGTTAGACCTGGCACCATTGGCGTGGGTCTCCCTTCCATCTTTCGCTTTTTGTCTCCTCTGTGTTTGCTGGTGTTAGATGCTCTGGGCGCTGTGCCACTGCCATTCAGTGCTACAGCGCAAATGCTCCCTATTGTAAATTGACTGGATGAATTGGTATTCCCATAATTGGCTCATTTGATTTACCTGTTAGTCCCTAGTATAGTGCACTGTGCGTGCCCAGGGCTGGTAGACCGAATGCTGCTGGTGGGCCTGCAGCGCTGATTGCGCCACCCACATAAGCAGCGCGTAAAGTGTGTCTCAGACCTGCCATCGCAGAGTCTGTGCGCAGTCCAGAACTGCCATATTTTTGACTGTAAAGTGAACCCACTTCCCAGTCCCGCCACCTTCCCTTGGCATCATGTAAGTCATCCCGATGGAAGGGTGCATTGTATGTGAAAGGTAGGACCTGCCTTGGTCTGTGTGGCATGTCCTGATAGTGAATTACACTCCATTCGTTTTTCACTATTGCAAGGCTATGTGTTCCCTTAGGCCAGAATCTGCAGTTTTGATTATTACATCCTATAATCCTAGCTGACCCAAGGAACATGTTTGGAAAGTCGAATTTAGTATGCCTAAGCTCAGAATATTAAAATACATCTTTTAGTGAGGATTATTTTCATATTCTGCGTTTGAAAATACCACTTCTAGAAAGTAGGTATTTTCTTGCCTAAGTCGTCCTGTGTGCTCTGCTGTTATGTGTATTGGATGTCTGGTCTTGGAGGGACAGGGCAGGCTGAGCCCGACCTAGGTTGAATAGCGAGATCTGCAGCTGGAGTATGGGGAGGGGTGACCCTTTGATCTGAGCAGGGCTGGGCCTGGCAAGGTGAATGATGGCTCCAGCTCCCACCGTGCGTCTGATGGCAGACCCCCTCTTCCTCAAAGGCAGGATGCAGCCTCATAAACAAAGTGCTCCAGGACCACACCGAACTGGTTCTGGCTGGGTTCAGTGACTTGTGACTTTTGAGAACAAAGACCTGTGGGGTATAAATATCTGCGCCGAAACCCCTACAGGGTGTGTTACTTCTGGATGTGAAGACTAACCTCTGTCCGTGTAACGAGAGGAAAAGGACTTTGAAACTTTCATCCATCTTGCTGAAGCAACTACCCATGGGCCTGATTTGAGCTTGCCTCCTGCTGAAGTCTCAGGGACATTAGACTTCACCCGTCCGCCTTCTGAATTTCTATGGAGAGGGGTTCTACTCGCAGGTGAGGCCTCTGTCGAGAATTCCAGAGCCTCTGGGTCTACTGCGGGGAACGCAGGCTGAGAATCATCGCTCTCGCTATTGTGGGCCGCCGCAGCTGAGGAGCTGTTGCCGCTGAGAGCCCGCATTTGTCTGTGCTACGAGAATCATCGCTATCGCTACTGTGGGCCGCCGCAGCTGAGGAGCTGTTGCCGCTGAGAGCCCGCATTTGTCTGTGCTACGAGAATCATCGCTATCGCTATTGTGGGCCGCTGCGGCTGAGGAGCTGTTGCCGCTGAGAGCCCGCCTTTAATCACCGCCTCAGGAGCCTCGTGAGTGCACGCCGCGGACCGCTGCAGCTGGGAGCTGCGGCCGCTGCGAGTCCACCTGTCATCATCGTGGCTTCCTCCCGAAGCTGCGTGCCGTGCCCCTTTAAACCTCAGGTACATTGTGCATCACCGGGTCGCGTAGATCCCGGCCTCGAACTAAGTTAGTTTCACCCGCTTTTGAGTGCTTTATTGCCTTTTCAGTGAACTTATATTTACGTGCATTGTGGCTTGTTGATCGTCTTCGAACCTTGTTTTAAACTGATATAAAGCTACTCATTTTTCCATAGTTACTTGTGTGGTGTCCCTTTGTGGTGTCTTCACTGCGTTATTGTGTATGGTCACAAATGCTTCACACACTGCCTCTGAGATAGGCCTGTCTGCTCGTGCTACGTTACCACAGGGTTGAGCAGGGGTTATCAAAGGGTGTAGCTCCCTTACTCTGACTTAGGAAGAAGGGTCCCTTCTTGGACATTGGCGCCAGCCATTGCCAACTAGAGATCCCCATTTCTAACAGGGGAGAACCACTTTTGCTACTCATGGCGACGGGTCAGTCAGATTTGTTTAAATGGGGCATGTTCATTGCTAGCTGCTAGAAGCCAGGCCGAGATGTTCTCCTCATGGAGGTTGACATCGGGCGTGGGGTAAGGAGCTGTGTTGACCAGAGTGGTGATAAATCCGGCATTATCGATGGCATTCCATTTCCTCGCCATTCCCCCCCTGTGAGTAGGGATTTTACCGGTGGTCGGATGCAGTAGAGTGAATTTTATCAAGTGATGGTCCGACCAAATGCACGGTGTGACGGATAGGGCGGATACCGCCAGGTTGGTGGTCCAGAGTTGGTCCAGGGTGTGACCTTTTAAGTGGGTGGCTGAGGAGATCTCCTGAGTGAAGTTCATGTTTTCCAACGATTCAGTCAGCTCGTTGGAATGAGGCCCTCCTTGAGGGTCGTTAGCCCAATAGTTGAAATCGCCTATCAGAAGAATTCTGGTGTGATTTGTTACAAGGTGTGCGATTTGTTCTCCCATAGATTGGGGGAATAGGGGCATGTGTTGAGGGGGCCTATAGAGTAATACACAAATCAGTGGTGTCGATTCGGACTCAAGTTTGATAACAATGTTATCTACTGCGGGGAGGCAGAGTGGGGTGGGGGCAGTGAAGGTCAGATTCTTATGGATAATAGCTGCCACTCCGCCGCCCATCTTGCCAGGAGGACGGTTTGTTTGCAGGATGTAGTATTCATTGGGTAGGGTGGCTAAGATATCGGGCGATACCGTGCATTTGGTCTGACCATCACTTGATAAAATTCACTCTACTACATGGAGTATGTGGTTACTTGGATGAGCTTTATTGGCAAGTTCTTCATGCTTTGGAATGGGGATTAGCTGACCCTCGAACAGTATATACAGGTCCTCATCACCAATTAGCTTGATATCCAGTTAATAGAAACATACTGCAGGAGTATCATAGAATTGTTGAATGTGAATTTAAAAGCTACCAATGACAGGATCTGCATAAAGATATATGGGGAAGCAACCTCTGCAAACTTTATCCTACATGCCAATCGTGATCATCTAAAAATAATAAAATGGAGTATTCCATATGGCCAGCTACTGAGGGCTAGGAGAATATGTACCAAGGAAGAAAGGTTTGAAAGTGAGGAAACTGCCATGATAAACATTCAGTGAATACCTGAGGAAAGTCCTTGATGGTACCTTGGTATGGGCTCAGCATGAGGATCGAGAGGTGCTTCTATATCAGCACGAGATGTCAGTGAAGGGAAGAACATCAGATGGATATCAGGACATTATATGGAGGTTCTTCATGGAATATATTCTGGTCCATTCCAGACTTAAATCAAATGTGAGAAAGAACTGGCATATATCAGGACATTATAAGCACATAAATAAAATAGTTAGCCCATATCTCAGCGTCAAAGAACCACCCTTGGTGACATTTTAATGGTGAGCTACTGTGATCATACCAAGAGAACAAGTAATTGGTTCAAAAATAAAAATAAAGGCTTTGTGAAAACACTACTTGTAAGGCATGAATGAAAAGGATTAGTACAGTTCTGAAGACCAAAGGATGAGGATTTGAGAAAGTATAATTTGTGAAACAGAGTTTGATGCATATGTCCTTGAATGTGACTGTAAAAAATGATATGTTGAGTGTACAAATAAAAAACTTAAGTTGAGCATTCCCAACACATAAGAGCCATTACGAATCAAGATAGAACTTATCCAGTAGCCAAATACTTTACAAACAGACATCAGAAGTCATTAGAGGGCTTGAAGTACTATGCAATAAAACATGTGGAGCAATCACCAATCAAAGATAAATTTAATGCTGGGAATTGAGGGGCTTATTTACAAGCCCCTTGCGCTGCTGGTGCATCATTTTTAATGGGATAGAAAGTGATGCACTGGCGGTGTAAGAGGCTTGTAAATAAGTCCCTGAAAGCCCATGGGACCATAGCAATGATGCAGAGCTTCATGTGCATTCATGAATAATTTTATATCTCTACCTTGTTGGGTCATAATCAAGGCTGTTGATAATGACAAATGCTAATTAATGAATGGATTGTGGTTTTCGCACTTTGGCACTCAGCACTTTCTCAAGGTTTTCCTTTAGTGTAGAAGCTTGGGGAAGCATGCATGAGTGCTATAATGACAAATGCTGAATAGTGAATGGATTGTGGTTTTGCAAGGCTTTACATTAGTGTAGATATTTGGGAATGCATACATGAGTACCTATGAGCCAATAGAAATTTGTCCATAATGCTTTCAGCATTCAGTGAACATGGATCAACATTGTGTTTGTGCTTGAGTGTTCATAATATGGTGTGAAATATACATAATGTTGAGACCAAATGTACATATGAGCTAGGATTCATTCATAGATGATGCTGTCATCAAATGGAGCTGAAATGGCGTGGTATGGGAGGAGATTTGAATGAAAAAGAATACCATGCAATTGTACTGATCTTACGGAATGTATGTCTGGAGTTGAATTTAGAGGATAATATTCCTCTTCTAACAGAGACTCAACATCTGTGACAAGGAGTAACTTTTCGGGTTTTGGAGTAAAATATTCAGAAAACTGGTGAGTTGTCAATCTCACCACATCCTCAACCACTCCAATTCTTGTAGCAGTTGCTTGCTCAACTGCAACAGGCTGCCTATCACAGCCAGCTAAAACTGTAAAAGGCCATTTTGGTGTCTGGAGAGCTTTCTTTGAAAACAACATAAGCATTAAAGGATGCCACAGGACACAATTGCACAGCCAACATCTTGTACCAGACATATGACATTTGAGCTGCTTTGTAAGGGTGCAACCTTTGATCTGACCTATCTACTCCTCCCATGTTCTGGTTGTAGTGTAGAATACACACTGGTTGGTGCACGTCTGCTTCCTGATCTCAAACAGTCACAGGTAAAGTGCTTTTACAATGAATAGTTCTGAGGGTGTGGACATCTCTTCAGTCAGACATTTCAAAGCAAGTACATCATTGCTATTCAAGGCCCTGCTCTACCCCCTTTGAATTTCCTTTCACGCAAGCTGTTTAGGGTAACCTTTATGGTTAGAGTGGATTTTGGCACATGCTACAGTGTTGAACAATTCTTTAAATAATTGAACTCCTGTGTAGAAAATGTCAATGTACAAATGGTGACCTTTGTGAAACAGTGTTCTGAGAAGTTCCCACACAACTATTTCATTGATTCAAAACGTGGAGGGAGAACAGGGAGGTCAATTGAAAAATCCTTACCAGTGTAGACCCTGAAATTATACGCACATCCAATGATGCGTCACACAATAAAGACAACATTTGCAATTTAATGCCATAATATGCTCTCTTGCTTGGATGTATTGTCTGAAAACCAAAAGGCAGTTGAACTTGTCCAGAAACTCATCCATAGGCATTTTGTACCTGAACATAGGCTTCTGAGAAACTATCTATTAAAAGGTAAAGGACAGACTGAATCTTGAAGCAATGGTCACATTCAGGGTGATCTCATGGATATGCAGTATTATTGCACACAAAATGGAGCATCCACTGCAAAAGCAATTAACTATCTCTCCTCATGAAAAATAGCAGTTGCCATCAAGGGATTAGCAGACAAGATAATAATCTCATATAAAAAGTCAAACCCCAGAACTGCTTTATCTCATGAAGACTTGTGGGAGTCTGCCAGGTAGAACTATCATGGGGCTAAAGTGTGGTAAGACGAGAACCCAAGAACTGTTCTGCATATAAATTGTCATGCTAAACAATAGCATCCAAAAACACACCATCAAAGAATTGGAAGAAATTTATTGGCAAAATCTTCTCTGTATTAGTTCTGCATTAGACATCACCACTGGTACAGAGCAAGAATATCGATGTATAAATATCGACCTAAGAAATATCGAGGGAAAAATATCGTGGGTAAGAAATATCGATGTAAAAAATATCGTGGTAAAGAATATCAATTGTTAGGTAATTAATATGGATTGCAAAAATATCGAAGTGTTAAATATCGTTTACAAAAATATAGTTGTTAAAAATATCGATTCATTATTAATGTTATGTATTTTAGTATTTTGTATGAGAATTGTTTGTATTTTTATTATATGTGTTAAAATTTTAGCAGTTAATATTTTTTTTTAACTTGAATTTTGCGTTTTAGTTCCGTAGCGGGTTGTGGGTTTATAGGGGAATAGGGTGGGAAGTAATTTAATTATATAGGGGCCCATTACGATGGCGGGCGGAAGCACCACCGCCGTGCTGGCGGATGCAAAAAGCACCAGTTACCGCCGGCACGCAGCAGTCCACACGCCCGTCCAATTACGATGCGAAAAGTAGGCCAAACACCGCCGGCAAGCCAGCAACACCGTCCGCCATCAAAGTGCGCCCGTACACGTAGCGGCGCAGCCCAACTGACACACACCGTCCGACGAAAACACGTCCCGCCCGGCGCATAAATTACGATGCCGCAAACAAACGGCTCCCACGGCCAAGAGATACCGTACGACAAACCGAAGCGGTAACACGGACGCCGAGCACGGACAACGAAGAAGCGGCTCCCCGAGCATGAATCCAGCACTGCAGGCCCTCCCCATGCTCCTGCTGATGCACTACCAAGGACGCAACGTACCGCGGAGACGCAGGTAGGCACACACACAACAAGTGCACGCAAACAGCGCACACAGTGCAAGGGCGGAAAAGCGGACAACCCCCACCAGCGCGTGTACACAACACATCCACCATTGCATCCACATATGACACACAGGCCAAATCGTAACATCGCGGAACACATGTGTACACACCACCTGGGACTAGGAACCAACCACCCCGTCACGGCCCCAAAGCGCCGATGACGCCGCCACACATGCGCACAACGCAGAGGCCAACCGCAGCGCCATGCATGCGTCGCACACAGACACAGGGACACAACCAAGCAGCACACACATCAGCCCCACCCCGAACGCACATGACACGTGACAGGCCTGCCACAGACATGTCCCCAACGCCCAATTCACGGACAACACCCAACGCCACACAACCGACGCACACATGTCAGTGAAGACACGCAACAGCAGGACACACCCCAGTGTAACAAACATGGCGAAGCACACAGCGGCGGCAACACCAACTAGGAGAAGCAGGGCCCCTTCGGGAAGAGGAACGCCAGTACCACACTGAAACACCCATACCACCCTGCACATATGAACAAGACATACAAAACGGAACACCAAAGAGCCCGGGGACCGACAACAGGTGGCCCAAGAATAACATTCACACACAAGGCCCAACGCAGAGCGGAAAGGCAGCCTGCCGCCCACACAAGGGAGAGCAGACAGCACTGAATGACCTTCCATTCCAACTCCGAAACCACAGCCCTACGACAGAAGCCGGTGAATACAGCCATTGTCCAAGAATAGACCAACACAGGCATGCCGAGGAGACCGACCACAGGGCAGATAGCGCATATCACAGAAGCACACAACGGACGGGGAAGAAAGAAGAAAACACTCCCCCATGTCGGCCACATGCAAGTTAATTGGAAGGAGTCACACATCACTGACCTTGAACTGTCTGAGAAGCATGTGGGAAGAGGGCCCGTGTCCTCCAAACAAGCAAACAGAACACAAGTCCTGTCTCCCTACGACTACACAGAGCTCACAGCAACCTCGGAGCGTGCACATTGCAGACTGCACACACAGCCGGAGCACGCCACCACAACGCACCGCTGGGAAATGGCAACCGCAACACACCTACCCAACTATGCCGAACAGCTCAAGCTGTACAAAACCAACCTGTTCCATACATTGGGATGTGATCTCCTGTCCCTGCTGAACGTAAGTTACCGACTGACTTACCGCATCACATTGTTCAGCTGCGTCATGCCCGTCTTCTACTGTCGGAGGTGTCCATACCAGCATCCCGTCGAGATATGCCTCTCCAACCCGGCATGTCTGAAGGCGGACCTGCTACCACTACTCCTCCCTCTGGACGCACACGACAGGGCCTGCTCTGCCTATGGGGGCATGGCGTATGTGGCCAACATCGCACCCGCACTGAAATGGGACCACTGTGCCTCCACACGACGGATCATCGAGAACAGCTACATCGAATGTCACCCAGCATGCCCCATCATGGTCCTCCAAGGGACAACTTACGAACAACACCTTGACAGCCACCATCCGCTACATTGGCTGGCAAACATGTACACCACCAATGACATGGAAGCCCTGCTGGACGGCATCGCATACCTGACAACCTGTCAATTCGTCGGACCACAACGCAGGTTCCCCGAGTGACCTATGATGTCCAACCCCGCACCCATGCTTAGCTTCCGCACGGACTGGCCAGTCACCACCACAACAGCCATACCAAATGACCGGCAACTGTAACCACACCATCAACGACATCGCCATGACATCGGATATGACCGGGACATGCACACTGTTCCCCATCACATCCAGGAACACCGCATGCATCGTGGGAGGCAGTGGCATGGGCTCTGTGTATCGCACCCACATGGACGGAACTGCACGAACAACCAGGACACGACATGGATCCAGCGCACATGGACACACACACCGCTCAGTGGACATGAATAGGTCGCCTGGAGTCTGTGGGTGCTGCACCCCTCCCACCCCCGCCCCGGGAATCCCATACCAGGACCTTTGCATGGACGACAAGTGCATACAACAACAACACGACCCCAGTGACTGTGACATGTCCAGTAACCACCACATTGCAACAACAAGTGGCACGCCGCTGCATGCACGCAAGCCCATGCCCTGATGTCATCTCACATGCACGCGTGCATGAGGAACAACCGCAGCAAACCTGTCACATGGAACTGAGATGGACTGTGCCCACGATGCCAAGCGGTCTGGTAGGCTACATGTATACCGTCTGTGTCAAAGTCCGCAGCTCCGCAGCTATACGTAAATGTACATTAGCACAGCCTTGGCCAAGCAGATGTCACTCTGAAGCCCACATCCCACATGCAACAGCCAATCACATGTAACCCCACACCCTATCCCATTTGCAATCATGCTCAGTATATCCTCAACATGTATTCCGCTGCCAGTAGTGTCCACTATACTGCATCACAGAGGACAGAAGACTCAATATAATGTTTGAAACCAAAACTGTCTCCGCTGACTCATTTCACAAGTACGAATGAGAGAGGATGAGAGTATGTGAAGTACACGGCAGTCGTGACATGACCATGTAGTCCACTGGTATTGGATGTCAACGCAAATGAGTAGCACTACTGTGGAAGACACACATGTGTCGTGTGAAGTCGTATGGACGCAGTGCTCAGGTGGGTGGGTGCGACGGGTAGATGCGCACATGCCAAGTTGGAGCACGCCGTGTTGGGAGGGGTCATGAACAGTACACCACCGCTTCCCTGGGCATTGTGAGAGGACACCTGTCGGGGGAGTGAACACGTGTGTGCACAGCAGCCGGGCACACGTACAAAGCGGTACCAGGCGCACCTCAGCCCACCCTCTGTGGACAAGCTGGATCCTGTTGTGCGCCCGCCATGCCCCTTGACAAGGCACACACAGCCCCAGTCGACCAGGTGTAACCCCAACATAGTCAATCCGCACAGGCGATACAGGGCACGGGATGGCAGTGGAGCATGGTGTGTGAGAGGTCTCCTCGCGCTCCTCCTGGTCATATCACGCAGGCAATAGAACCTCAACGTCTAGCATGGCACAAGTCAAATGGAAGTGTAGGGGGACGCACCACAGCACGAGCAGCACTGACGTCACGGGAGGTGGCTCGCACCATCCCATCCATTGCCCATCATACCAACCACGCCACATGCCATTGCGACTAAGTGCAAGCGCGTGCGCCACCACCCCCGAGCCCTCCCCAGAGAGGCCAAAGAGTGAATGTGTGGGCCATCAGCCACAGACGGACGCGGCCTGGCCGCAAGGGCAGCCACAGCCACTGGGTGTCGCAGGTGGCGGATCCGGAAGGCGAAGACTGTGATGCATAGTCCATGCAGGCCGGGTCTCCATTTGGGGCACCACGCAGGTGGACGGCGTCCCGCAACACATCATACCCTGAGACAGCCCACTCGTGCAACTGGACCCACACATACACTCCTTGCCCTCTCTGGTGCGAGCTTGGGGCTGCCTGTGCAAGCGCTAGCCTCGCAGGTGAGCATGCATATTGGGGAGCGAGGGGAGGACATGAGGGCTGGGGCGAAGATGACTGTATCACTGTCAGTTAGTACAAGGGATGACCCAGATGTGGAAAGGAAGAGACGTGTCCCGTGTGTACTGCAACTAGTCGCCAATCCAACTACCCCCCATGTCCGGAATGTAAGCCCGCACCTAGGCCCGCCCATCCGCCACATCGAACATACCACCAGCACGACAACCTTCCCATTCGAAACACTGACTGGGGGTGGCGACCAGTGTACAATCATGTGTAGCCTACCCACGCGTACATGTGGGCCCTCCATGATCCATGTCACCTGCGGCAAAGTCATGACATGCGCAATGAGGGAAGTGAGGAGAGCTGTCCGCCCCACGCGCAGAAGGTGCATCAGCTCCACAGACCCAGCAGCGAGTCCAGCAGGGGTCACATGTGCAGGGGCAGCTGTGCCTGGTGTGAAGGCACATGCATATAGACAGCACATCGACCAATGTGTAGTCTGCCCACATCTACAGTCCATCATCATGCGGACATAGGAATTGAACACAGGGCAACACATCTCAGTTGGTGCACCCACCGTGACCAACAATGCGCAATCATCGACGTACCCGCCCTGTGCATGGCCCCCACCCAACGGAGGCACATCCAGTGCCACCATCCCACACACAAGCCTTCCACGGAACATGCTGTGTCCAATGGTCAGTACAGAGTCAGCGCCCATCTGGTGGATACTGAACAGGAGACACATGCACACACATGCCAGCTCCCACTATGTACGTCTGCCACCTGGCACGTGCAATGTAACCTCTCACCTGTGACGTGTGGCTGCAAGCACACAGCCGTCTTGGCATGGGGCTGTCAATGTGGACACCTGTCAATGTTTCGGGAGGTGTGATCCGTACAGTGCTGTACATAGGGTGCAGTGCTGACACCTACTACTGTCTCATATCCCCTCGTGCCACAGGTCCCACTTGTTTTGGCCGC
Source organism: Calotriton arnoldi (assembly GCA_963921515.1). NCBI lineage: Eukaryota > Metazoa > Chordata > Amphibia > Caudata > Salamandridae > Calotriton > Calotriton arnoldi. The sequence continues at coordinate 1,536,137 of CAWUFW010003225.1, forward strand.
TCAGCCTGTGCCCACATCGTCGTCGTCGTGTGCCATACTCATCCAGCCGCGGAAGCAGTTCCATGCTCAGCAGACATTCATGTTGCCGTGGCGTTGCCGCTTGACGGATATGCAGTCAGTCCCCATCAGCACGCCCCACAAGTCATTGGGGCCTAGATCCCCATGTGCATGCACATGGCAGTGGTTTGTATCACTAGCCATTGCCATTGTTGGGAGACCTGTGTAAGTGTATTGTGGCCGTGCCGTCCCAGCTTGACAGCTGGGCTGTGGCTCATGTGCTTGCTCAGTCATGTCAGTGATGTGTATGCGAAATTGCTATGTGTCGTGTTGCTTTGACATGTGTCCTCTGCCATTGTCCCTAGGCGGAGACCGAACATTGACCGCCCATACCAATTGCTGGCGGACATGGACGATACAGAGGTTATTAGGAAGTTTTGGCTGGACAGGCCAACCCTGCATCGACTGTGTGCCATGTTAGAACCCCATCTCCGTCCCCGCAGGGTGTATCCGACTGCTGTCACCCCCACGGCTAAGGTGATGGCCGCCATGCATTTCTTCGCCACTGGGTCATTCCAGCACACAGTGGGCATTGGAGGAGGGATGTCCCAGCCCATGTTCTGCAAGGTGCTGAGGGATGTACTGGCAGCCATGATGCTGTACCGAAACAGGTACATCCGCTTCCCCAGGGCTCGTGAATTGGCGGCAGTGAAGGGTGCATTCTATGCCCTTGGCAGAATCCCACACGTCGTTGGAGCCATTGACTGCACACATGTCGGCCTTGTTCCACCACAGGCCACTGAGCACCTGTACCGCAACAGGAAGCACACGCACTCCCTGAATGTGCAAGTGGTGTGCCTTGCGGACATGGTGATCACCCACGTGTGTGCAAAGTTCCCAGGCTCGGCCCATGACGCACACATAATGCGCAACAGCATCTTGCCACGACTGATGTCCAATCTGCAACAGGATCGTGGCTGTATTGTCGGTGAGTATGTGGAGTGGTGTAGCGTGCTGGTTGTGCGATGCTGTCCCCTGTCCAGTTGGAATTGCAACGGTTCTCTGTGTCCCTCACACCCAGGTGACTCTGCGTACCCGAATGGGGCATGGCTGCTCAGTCCATTGAGGAATCCTCGCACCCCAGCAGACGATCGCTACAATGAGGCACATGGGAGGACCAGACGTGTGGTCGAGCGTACCTTTGGCCTCCTCAAGTCCAGGTTCAGGTGCCTGGACCGCACCGGGGGTGCGCTGGCGTACTCCCCACAGAAGGTGTGCCAGATAGTGGTGGCGTGCTGCATGCTGCACAATCTGGCCATTCGGAAGCAGATCCCCCTCATCGTGGATGACGGAGATCAACCAGGGCCCCAGCCCGCAGACCAGGACAGCTCGAGTGAGGAGGACAGTGGAGAGGAGGAAGCTGGTAATGTGCGGCAGCAGCTCATCACCCGCTACTTCACTTGACGGTGAGTGTCCATGTACGACGGCTGATGTGGCTGTATCTGTGCAGGTGTGTGTGTGCTGTGTCAGGGTGGCCGTTTGTTCACTGCGTGCTGTGTGTCAACGCTCCATGGCCAGGGTAGTATGCCACTGTTGGTGGCTGTGGCATTGTGCCCTATTGCTCTGTGCGATGTGTGTACATTGCTTGTAGTTGTTGACATGTACTGTGTGATGGGTGTGTGACACACTCATTGAATGTGCTCCTGTTCTGTCTCCCACCCCTAGGTCCCTACAGGCCCTCCGGATTCAATTGCCATGCCACGCATCAGGTGCCTTTCCGCCCAAGGTGGCCGTTGTATTCCGTACAAATAAAACACAGGGCACAAACAGCAGTTAGTGAAAAAGGTGCGTTTATTACAAACTGTGACATGTGATTGTGTGTAAGGTGATGACAAAAGTGGTGCGTGCAGTGACAATGAGCTGTCGGTCATGGCTGCGTGATGATCAGGGTGTACCCACTGGTTCTATGTCCATAGTCCAACACACACATGCCATCCAGATGGCTGTGTGGAGTGGGATCGTAGTCCAAGTCAATGCAGTGGCTGGTCAAGGAAGGCTGGCGGAAGGCTGGCTGGCTGCCTCACTTGCGTTTGGAGCGTGCGAAGTCCTCCCGGGAGATCTGTTTCCACTTCGGACGGCCCCTTCCACGTTTGCGAGGGGGTGCCTGCTTGCGACATGCTGGTGGTTGAGGTGTGCTCACTGGCTGTGGACGCAGGGGAACTGGACACTGCTGCTCCACCCTGCTCCCGGCAGGTGGTGGCGGAGGGGAGCTGCTGTCCCTGGCTGTGACCTCACCGCCACCACCAGCTGGCCCATGAGGTCCACGAGTTGGCCCATACGGGCGTCCATGGACCTCAGCACCCCCAGCACCTCACGCGTGTCTGAAGCAGACCGGACCCATTGTCCTTGGGCCTCTTCATAGGCCCCAAGGACTCTGGCCATTTGAGGCTGGGCATGGCTCCCAGGGGAGGCTGGCGTTTCCCTGACCCTGCTCCTCCTACCAGTCCTGCTGCCACCGGCCTGCCCACTAGCCACATTGCTCACCACGGTCCTCGCTGTGGCTCCCAGGGTGGATCCAGTCGGCCGGGCCACCACCTGCGCTGGGGCTGGTGCCAGCGAAGACGTGGTGGTGGTGGCGGCGGTGGTGGTCGGTGCGGCGATGGTGGCGGTTGCGGCAGTGGTAGTGGCCACAATGACCGTGGGTGTGGCCGCAACGACAGTGGCAGCAGGGGGCTGGGAATGTTCAGCAGCCCTGGATGATGGGTTGGTGGGTAGGAGGGGTCCTGGGGAGCGGCTGGGCCCTGCCACACCAGATGGGCCTGCTTGGTGGTCCGTGTCCGAAGAGGAGGACAGATCCTCCAGATCCGTGTGTCCTCGTTGGGGGCTTGTAGGCTGGCTGTGCTGGCTGCTGGCTCCATCCCCAGCATCCAGCAGTTCGTCACCTGTGGAGAGAATGAGATTTGTTATTGTGTTGCACCTGGCGAAGTATGTATTTGTCGTCTAACATTAACAGTTCATGCAATCTCGTACATGGGTTTCCCGGAGGCGTGTGTGTGGCTGTAGCATCTGTAGTTGTGTGTGCTTGGCAATGGGACTGTGTGCTGTGCACATGTGGCATGGGACGGATTGGCCATGCCGATGGGTGTGTTGCTGTGCCCCTACTTATTGTGACTCTGGTGTATGCGGGCTCCTGGCCCATCCTGGGTCTGGTTTGTACTTTGCTTTTGGTGTTCAGATGGGACGCTTAGGAACGCATATGGCAACATGGGGGCCATGCCCCAGATTCGCATTTGGGAGGGAATATGCTTTTGGGGTTCAAATGGAACGCTTAGGAACGCATATGGCAACATGGGGGCCATGCCCCAGATTCGCATTTGGGAGGGAATATGCTTTTGGGGTTCAAATGGAACGCTTAGGAACGCATATGGCAACATGGGGGCCATGCCCCAGATTCGCATTTGGGAGGGAATATGCTTTTGGGGTTCAAATGGAACGCTTAGGAACGCATATGGCAACATGGGGGCCATGCCCCAGATTCGCATTTGGGAGGGAATATGCTTTTGGGGTTCAAATGGAACGCTTAGGAACGCATATGGCAACATGGGGGCCATGCCCCAGATTCGCATTTGGGAGGGGATATGCTTTTGGGGTACATGCTGTGAGCCATGGGTGCCGAACGTGACATGTGTTGTGGCAGCATGACAGTGCATGGTTTGAGGTGTGTGCATGCTTGACATGGCCTGCATATTTGCTGTCTGTTGTGATTACTGGACATGGCATTGGACGCATCGTTATGAGTGAGTGATGGTTGTGTGCCAGCCAACGTTTTGCAGTTGTCCCATCTCCTTGGTGTGCGTGCTGCCCTGTGCCATGTGCATCACTGCAGTGCTCGGGGGGGGGTGTGGCCCATGTTCTGTGTTGTTGCTCACAGTGTGTCGTGCGCTTCATTGACTTCTGGCACATGGTTGGTCATGGGCATGTATCTTAGCGTGACTGCTGTATGTGTGGCAGCTGTGCGGATGACATGCCTTTCATGAGACTGGGGCTGACGGATGGGATGGATGGTATGTTGTATGTGCATGGTGTGTCTGTGAGTTTGATGGGTTCAGTGGTGTTCGTGTGCATTTATGTTGTTCCGCTCTGTTGCGTCTAGTGTTGTTTGTCTTACATAGGCGTAGTTGTGGGGTGTGTGGTTGACAGGCAGTAGGGGCTACATGGACAGGACTTCAATGGTGTTTCGGTTGTGTGTGATGAGTTGCACAGTGGCTGCCGTGTGGGACTATATTCAGTGTGGCTTGTGCATGCAGACGTGGCTCCTTGGGTGTTGCTATGTCTGTGATGGGTCATGTGGGGTGTGAGTCTGTTGTTCATGTCCGTGTGCACATTGTTCACTTGTTCGTGACGGTGGGCGGTGCTGCGTGTTCGTCTGCTACGTGACATGTCCCATGTGTTGGTCGTGTTATGGTCCTCATGCCTCCAGTAATCCAGCCCTGTCCAGTTTCCCACCTGCAAGTTGTTCGTGCGTGCACTGTACTGGATGCCACATGGCTCTAAGCGGGGGTGCTCCATGTTGCAGGTCTGTGGGGGTGGGGGGTGTTGTGGGTCGTGGGGGTGGCTGGACACCCACTGACACCGATTGCTGTGGACCGTGATGTCTGCCTTTCGGCTGTCGTTGTGCACTGCGGTGGCTGACACGTGGCTGTGGGGTGTGGGGGATGCTCCTCCTTGCTGTGCTGTGGGACTGGGGCCTGGTGTGTGTTGTACTTGGGCTGTCCACCCTCCCACCCACTGCACTTTGTGTTCCTGCCGCTTACCTGTTACTTGTCGGTTAGTGCAGCTGTGGCGGACACATGGGTGTGGTGGGTGCTCGTTGTGGTGCTTCTGGCATATTTGGGGACCTGTTGGTGGTTACGTGGCTGGCTGAGTGTACACATGTCCCCACGCATCTTACAGTTGTTCGGTTTGGGCTGTGTGTGGTGGTGTCTGTTGCATGTGTGTGTGATGTGTTGTGTATTGTGTGCTGGACATGGGGGTGTTTGTCCCTGGGAGCTGTGGCATGGTAGTTGCGCATGTGAGTACATAGCGGTGTGCTGGTATACATTAGTTTGTACTTACCAGCCTCCACTCCCCTGCTAATCCGGCGAGGATCTCCGGATGTATTACGACTCGCACCTTCTCCTCCCACGCTTTGAAGGTCTTAAAGAGCGCAGGATTCCCTCCGCCAGTGACGGCAGCCAGCTCTCTGTTTTTGCCCTCCTTCTTCTTGACCAGGCTCTTTACGTCATTCCAACGTTTGTTTATTTCACCTCTGTTCCTGGGCAGGGTCCCGACTGCATTGACCTGGTCTACGATCCGGTTCCACATTCTGTTTCTGGTGGCTAGTGGTGTGTGCTGGACCATGTTCCCATAGATTTGTGGGTACACCTTGATGATCTCGTCGACCATGACCGTCAGCTCAATGGGCGTGTACTTGGGCATTCTTTGTGGTGCCATGGTGTTTGTGGTGCTGGTGCGGTGTGTGTTGTGTAATGTGCAGGGGGTTTGTGGTGCCGGTGTTTGGTGGTGGTGGTGGTGGTGGTGGTTGTGATGTGTGCGTTTCTGTGGTGTGCTGCTGTCCTTGCTGTGTCACTGTGTCCTCTCCTCTCCTCTCTGGTTTGCAATGTAGCAAGGGGTTGTGGTCTGTGGGAGTGCTGCTTTTGTACTCACCTATGTGGGTGTGTCCTCATGGTCTGTTGTTTTCAGGTGTGTTGTGTCTGGGGTTCTGGCCTTTGTATTTTTTGTTTGTCCGGGGGTGTTTTCGGGATGTGTACTGTGCTTGTATATTTGTGCGTGCCTTGCTGTGTGGACTTGTTGGCCATGTTGTGTGCTATTGGTTTTGTGTGCGGATGGTTTCTGTGCAGGTACGTGGGCGCCATGGCTTCTGCCGTGTCGATTCTCATCGGCGTTGTTAGCGCTGGCGGGCGGTATATTTGTGGTTTTTCCGCGCTCATGTCGGTGCGATCGTAATTTCACGTGCGGTGTGTCGGCCGTGAGGGCGGGCGGTTTTGTGTTGTCGTGCGTGTTTCCGTCCGTGGCGGGCGGTTTGACTCCGACTCGGACGTTGGCGGGCGGTATTTTGTGTGATTTTCCGCCGATGGCGGTTTTCGGTTTGTGTAATCGTAATGGCGTGGTCGGTGTTCGGGCGGTGTGTGCGGGCGGATTTTTGCCGCTTCCATGCCTGGCGGATTTTTTTACGCCGGGTATCGTAATGGGCCCCATAGATTTTATTTATTATTTATAGTAGTTAATAATTTTTTTAAATTGAATTTTGAGTTTTTTTTTCCGTAGCGGGTTGTGGGTTTATAGGGTAATAAGGTGGGAAGTAATTTAATTATATGAAATTTATTTAATAATTTCTATTTATTCATAATTGTATAATTGTGATGTTATAGAGTTATAAATGTGTAAATTAATTTATTAATAATTGTTTGATAATTAGTTGTTAATTATTTTAAATTAATTAATAAATAATTAATTATGTTAATTGTTTAATTAATTTTAGGTGTGTGTTGTGGTTTTTATAGGTGTAAATGGTGGGAAGTAATTTTTTTTATTGATGATTTATTAATTATTTGTTAATTAATTTGCATTAATTAATTTGTTAATTAATTTGTATTAATTAATTTGTTAATTAATTTGAATTAATTAATTAGTAATTATTAATTGTAATTGTGTAATTAATTTTAGATGTGTGGTGTGGATATTATAGTGTTAAACAATGTGTAATTAATGAATGTCTATTATTTTTTTTAAATAATAATATATTTAAATTTCAATATTAATTATGTTAATAATGGAAATAAAATTTAATAAAAATGTTGATGTTTATTTTTTTATTGGTGTGGTATCCAGCACTTTTCCTACTGTTGCACTCACTGGAGTGGGAATAGTAGTTTTTACCCCTCCGCTATCCAACACTTTCCCTACTGCTGCACTCACTGGAGTGGGAATAGTAATTTTTACCCCTCCGCTATCCAACACTTTCCCTGCTGTTGCACTCACTGGAGTGGGAATAGTAATTTTTACCCCTCCGCTATCCAGTACTTTCCCTGCTTTTGCACTCACTGGAGTGGGAATAGTAATTTTTACCCCTCCGCTATCCAACACTTTCCCTGCTTTTGCACTCACTGGAGTGAGAATAGTAAATTTTACCCCTCCGCTATCCAACACTTTCCCTGCTTTCGCACTCACTGGAGTGGGAATAGTAATTTTTACCCCTCCGCTATCCAACACTTTCCCTGCTTTTGCACTCACTGGAGTGGGAATAGTAATTTTTACCCCTCTGCTATCCAACATTTTCCCTACTGTTGTATTTATTGTGTTGCAAAATGTATTTTTAATATTTCTTTTAATAGTTTAATGTGTTAATTAATTATAGAATGTTTTATTTTATTTTAAATTATTCATATATGTATATATTTTATTTTTATATAATTTAAAAAGTTTATAAATTAAGTAAAGATAATAGTTAATAAAATGTTTTTAAGTAAATATATGTATTTGTACACATTTTTGTGTGTTTATATTTTATTTAATTAAGTTTATTTGTTATATTTAGTTAAAATATATATTTAATGTAATTTATTTTGTTAAAAATATTAATATTATTTAATATATTTTATTTAAGTTGTATATCTTTTTAAGTCGATATTTTTTACATCTATATTTTTTACTTCGATATTTTTGTATCAATATTATTGTACTTACCTGTTTAAGTATAGGGAGTCGATATTTTTGTATTCGATATTTTTACCACAATATTTTTGTAAACTGTATTTTTTACATCGATATTTAATCAGGGAACCATCACCACTAAATGCAGGCAAAACAGAACTGCACCATGTTAGGGGCAATCCAGATATCAACACTCAAATTGGGAAGCCCTTTGGCCCCTTGTTGCAATCCAGCTTTCTCCTGCTACACAAAGGCCTTTCTATGTAAACGAGCCTCTTCATCTGCACTAGTAATGGATCCATCATCTGAGGTTTCCTCTCAGACAGAAGATTCACTGACAAAAAACTCCACTTAGGGGCCGATTCGGTTTCGGGCCGGAAATCTCTCCGACCGAGCCGGACCCGGAGAGATTTCCGACCGAATCGGACTCGGGCAGTCCGACCGATCGAGTACGATGCGCACGCATGCCATCGGACTCGAGTCGATCGGACTCCCATTGAAGTCAATGGGAGCCTGTCGTACAACGCGTACGCGGGCTCCCATTGACTCAATGGGTGCGAGGCGGACAAGGGCGCCCCTATAGCGTGTACGCGGCGAAGCGAGTCCGCGCCGTACACGCACAGGTAACGGGGACCCATGGGTCCCCCCTGTGTGCGACTCGCGCGCCTACGCATACAGGGGGGTCCGGCTCCGACAGCTTTTTCGAGCCGGACGGCGCGAGTCGATCGGACTGCTCGCGGCGCGCATCGTACTTACCCGGCCGGGAAACGTCTCCATAGCGCGGTGCGAGTCGTGTCCATGCGAGTCGGTCGGAGCGTGTTGAAGCCGCGTTCGAGTCGGTCGGAGTTTTCGCGGGTGCCTGCATCGTACTCGCTCGGCCGGACCCGCGTACGATTCGGTCGGGAAACAGGGCTCCGAATCGGATCCGGTAAATCCGAATCCGATTCGGAGCCCTACCGGCCGAGATCGGAATCGGCCCCTAAGTCTTCTGCCTCAGACAAGGAGTCAGTCTCAGAGTCATGTTCAGAGGCAGATTAAAAAATCAAATCAGCAACCTGCTGGGCGTTCAACCTATGGGCACTCACTAATTAAACTGTAAAATTAAAGTGTTAACAGTACATTATTTCAAATTAATAGTCAGCTGACTGTGAATGTATCAAACAGTAAATATGACTATGGAAAGAATCTTGTTCATCAGTCTCCTTCACTTAGAGGTATATACTCCTTTTGCACATCTGTGATTCCATCAAATCACGACAGGGCTAAGGGTGGCCTAGTGACTCTAAATACCACAAACGTACTTGGTAAAGCAAGAAATACATTTTCATTATCTCCTTATTATCAGTTTGTGATATATTTATTTAAGAAAGCATGGGACCTTTTGATAATCAATTATTATAACAACATCTTTTATTACACCAGTGTTGATGTGGTCCTGTCTCTTGAAAAAGACCTGAATTAATTTACTACACACATTAAAAATCTTATTTTTATATTTGGGTGGGTGACTTTAACCCACCCAATGTAATATGTGTGCATGAAATGCTAGAGAGGCTTGTGGCCTGACTAACATAGACGGAGAGGATCTGGCACATTTAATTCATACTATCTATGGGGAGGTGTTGGAAGTGGAGGTCCTTATCGCCGCCACAAAATGCTGGAGGCGTGCGTTCCCGACCCCTCGCTTCACCTTTAGGCTAAGTAAGGACACCGTCTGAGATAGCTCTGCTCACCCCCTTAGTAGCTTGGCATGAGCAGCCATGCTTATCTCCAAGGCACGAGTGTTCAGTATGTGCAACCACGCTCACAGTAACCCCATGATGTCATCACAAATAGACTCTACAGGAGTATTGATAAAATGAGTATAATCTTTATATAAGAAAATATAGGATACGACCACACGATACAAAATCAACATATATAAGAATGGGTAGTATTCTTTCCGGTGGGTTGATAGGTTCTAATCCCAACCACCGCTTCTAACCAACAGTTAAGCTCTTTTCTAACCATTTCCCAAAAGGTTAGGCAAGTCCTATTGCTAGAATAACACACGTTGCAAAAGGAAACAATACTGCAAAGCGTAACGATATTCTCTTATACTGTGCAACAGAGAAACAATGCCATACGTAGTGCCACAATCATGTACTTTGCAATTGAAGGAATAATGCAATACGTATCACCACCAGCATGCCCTGTACCAGGAAGAAACAAAGCAATGTGTCACGCTACAATCCTGTGCAGTGCAATGAAGAAATAATACACTGTGCCACGTTATACTCAGATATTGTGCACTGAAGAAATCATGCAATGCGCCACGTTACAATCAGGTTATATGCAAGGGAGAAATAACGCAGTGCGTAGCGCACCAAGCATAAAGTTCGTCAGGCATAAATGAGGTCAGGCGTCATACGACAGTTCGATAGTTCGTTAGCAGCAATAATGCAAAGTGTAATACGACAGTTTTACGTGCTCCGTTAACAGTGCCCCCGTTATGGATCAAATGATGACACAAAAAGTACTGCTTCCCACTCCGGCCCCAGTATTGCCCCGTCTTGGGTCAGCACGGGCCGGGATCCGAGCTGAAGCAACGGCTCGCGCAGCTGACGGAAGCGGGAGGCCGAGAGAGTGTCCCTCCGGGCCCGCACCCCACCCCAGGTGTTGATCCACGTTACCTGGGGGGACGCGATCCCACTCTCCTCCCCGATGTCAGCGACTTGGGCCTTGATCCAGAACTCCGTCATGGGTTGCGGCAGACTCGGGCCGGCGCCTCAGCTCTTCTGTGGCTGCCGGTCCTGGCCGCTGCTGATTGACTCCGAAGGCCCCAATGAATTGGCCCTCACTCCGGCGGTCTCAGTCCACACCGAGACCCGCACTCAGCACTGTGGAGACTTCACTTAAATTCGGTGCACACCCTCACCAGGCACTCCTCACCAGCACCTCAGGTTGCACTTCGACACGCACACCGTGCGTTCGAGACTCGCCTCTTCTCCGGTGCTCACGACGATCCGGCGCTCTTCACCAACGCTCCGCTTGCACCTCAACACGCACCCTGCGCGTTCGAGCCTCGCCTCTTCTCCCGGTGTACACGATGTCCAGGCGCTCTTCACCAACGCCCTGGCTGCACCACAATACGCACTCTTGCGCGTCCGAGTCTCACCTCTTCTCCCGGTGCACACGATGTCCAGGCACTCTTCCATAATGCCCTGGCTGCACCACGACACGCACTCTTGCACGTCGGAGACTCACTTCTTCTTTTGGTGCCTACGAGGCCCAGGCGCTCTTCACCAACATCCGGGCGGCACCACGACAAGCACACTGTGCGTCTGAGTCACGCTTCTTCCTTTGGTGCACACGAGGCCCAGGCGCTCTTCACCAACACTCGGGCTGCACCACGACATGCACCCTTGCACGTCCGAGCTTCACCTTGTCTCCCCGTGCACACCACGACCAGACGCTCCTCACCAACGCCTTGGCCTGCACCACGACACGCACTCTGCGCATCTGAGACTTAGCTTACTCCTGCGTGCCCACGATCACAAGGCACAACTTCTAAGGGTCTCAAGCGGCCAAAAAGCACGCGCACACCGCGTTGCTTGGGACTTCTCCGGAAACTTTTATGATCCTGTATTTCCAAACAGGGAGCCAGCTCACCTCGGGCCCTTGGGGTTACAAGACACAGCACAAAGCACAGTCTTCTTCAAGCAGGGGGACCCAGCGCCTCCAAGCACAGTCCCAACAGCCTCTTCCTTAGTTAGAACAGCAAACTGCAGACCAGCCCCAGATCACGAAGCAAGGATTGATCTATCCACAGCAGTCTCTTCAGTTGTTCCTTCTTTAGCAGAGGTTCCTGTTGACCACAGAATGGGTCCAAGCCTTTTCAGTCTCAATCCATATCTGTTTCATTCCAACGTTCAGGGGCTTCAGCTCTCATAGTTATACCCCTTAATGTCTTTGAAGTTTGTATGTGCTCAGGGGTCCCTGACCCCTCCCTAAATCAATTCTGGGTGTCTCCCTCCCAGTGTCACTTCTCTCCCTTTGATACTGGGGGTCTGGATCCTTAATAACTCAGCAGGAGATGGGTCAATTGGTTTATAGCACCAGCCCAGGCCTTTTCACCTCCCGGGCTTCTCCTCCCCCTACTCTCCAGATGCAGGGCAGCCTGGTGCCATCTCAACCCCTCCCTGGGTCAAGACCTCTCCCCGCTCCTCTTACCTTACAGTTCCAGACAGACAATCCACATTTCAGAGACACACAGAAATGCTCAGAGCACTAAACTCAGCCACTTTCTAAAAGAGTGGCTAATAACCACACAGTGACAAAACCACCTTCACAGAAAGATGCATTATGACACTGTGAGTTCATACATACCAAACTTCACCTCTCCATTATAAACTGACAGGAAACTAGGCTAACAAACACAACACCCAGCCTCCCCCATTCTGTCCTATGGGCAGAATGGCCTTTCAGCAGTGAAAAACGAAATGGAGAGTTTTTCACTGTCAGAACATAACACACACCTCAGTTTATGTTCTGCCTTTTACCTACACTGCACCCTGCCCAGGGGTTACCTGGGACCTACCACAGGGAGCCCATGTGTATGTAAAAGGAAGGTCAGGCCTGACAAGTGGTTGCACTTGTCAGGACAACATGCTAACTTAGCATTCTGCGCGCAGGCCCTACACTGAAGGCCTGAGTTCCCTTCTCTGCGCGTCCTTGCATTACTAGCCCTTGCACACACAGTGCACATCACTAGGGACTTTTACTAGTAAGGCAAACATACCAATCATGGCCAACCAATCACCATTACATTTTACAAAGGGAACTCCTGTACTTTGACACTGATCAGCAGTGGCAAAGTACCCAAAGCATCTAAAACCAAAGGTGGTAGAGGCAAAAAGTCAGGGGTAATCACGCCAAGATATGCCAGGTCTAACAGGAGGCATTAAATAATTTTATAATTAAGGACAGTTTTCTGTTTGCCAGTGATTTCCGTGCCTCATCGCATAAGGGGCTGCCACCATTTTTGGGCAAACTTATTGATTTTATTCTAGTTACGTCAATCTTAAACCCTGTATAGGAGATTTCTTGATTCTTCTTAGGGAGAGGTGTGATGCAGCCGCCAGAGCAGCTGACTCTGGAGCGCGGGGCTCACAGTCCGATCGCCGGCGGCAACTCAGCTCAGCATCATGTGACTATGGCCAATAGTTCACGAAACCTCCCAGACGGCCCTCAGCACGTTGAAACCCTTCGGGGTGATATGTTCACTCTTTACATATAGGAATTACTTACTTACTTACTTACTTACTAGTTACTTACTTCCATCATGTATGAGTGATCATAATCCATTGAAGTTGGCTCCTGTGAGGACAAAACCCACATTGTTATGTCAGGGTCTAGAGCTTGAATGGGCTGGTGAAAAAATTGAAAAATATGGACACAGGTAGGCTTTTCACTAATGTGATAATGACTCAGTCTGAGCATGTTAAAACTTGCCTTGATGATACAGCTCCAGCGGTGTCTATTACTCAAGCTTTTGTGTCATTAACGACTAACATCCAAGAGGCCCTCACTAGGCGTATGTGGATGTGACTGAAGGAGCCGGGTTCCATGTTCTAAATTTGTTTTTCACTGTTGTGAGTCCAGCCTCTCCCATAGGATAACTTTGGGTTACCTTATTACATTTAATAAGGGCTAACATTTCATTGGGAACAGATGGAAATGTTATGTTTGGTCGCAAAATAATTGGTATTTAAAACCCTCTTGAATGGTAAAGCCGGATTTTATGTCAGAATTCTAAAAATGCTACTTTTAGAAAGTTGGCATTTTCTTGTCCTAACCATTTGGTGCCTGCAGCTCGTGTGCTGGGGCACACAACTATGAATAGCTGGCCTTTGTGTATTCCTCTTAGACACTGTGTCAAAGGGGGACTAGGGGTTGGCAGGATAGGTCATCCTGCCAGAAAGGGAGGTGAAGAGCTATTCCCTGAAATAACACAAAATCACATTTTAAGAAAATCAAGTAACATGTATGTTGATTGAGAAGTCGAAGACAAGCCAGCAATTGCTTAGGGTCTTGTTCCAGATAACAGTCCCTGAGTGTATTGCAAATGTGTGGACCTAACGTGGATAAGCTGAATAATCCAGATGCTCACATTTGAACATCACTTTTTGCATCTCTTGGTGCTGGCTTCTTAGGAGTCGTCCTCAACCAAACCTGGTCAAATGCCCATCCTAAGGGCCACTAAATCAGCCTTAATGTCAATGGGGGAAGCTGGTGGCAGATGTCTCTGTGTGTAACAGTGTTCACCTTTCCATGGAGCTGCCAGCTGTGGATATTTCATGAACCGAGCTGGCAGCAGATGGTGCTTGACCATGGAAAGTGTTGGTTAAATTGCTGCAGACAATACTTTGACTGGGTCCTGCACCACTCCAGAATGTAAAGTATGGACACTCCAGTGGTGCTCCAGGAGGTAATTCTGGGCTTCGTGACATCATTCTGGGCCTTAAATGTCCACTAATCAAGCCCAACTGTTCCTCCTACCATGTAGCAGCACCCATCAGGTTTCAACCCCTGGTGTTGACATTTGTGGCTGCACCCAGAGTCTTCCAACCCACAGCAGGCTCTGCCCAGCCCTTTCCAAACCACACTGTAACCTTTAGTAGGTTGCCAGACCTTCAGTGTGTCCTGGCTGCACAGTCGATGTTATGGGCGGGAGTTGTTGCAGGAGCCAGGACAGGGGTGCCCACTGTTGTTCTTGGTGTTGAGCTACAGGGGGGGTTGTGGGATTAATGATCTGCACAATGAGGACAGGACTCTGCTGGGTGGAGTAGATATTTTGTGCTGAGGGAGAGGAAAAGGCATAGTGCTCTGTCCAAACAAACCTGATCGGCCAGGCTGCTCTTCAAGATCATCCTCATTGGCAGTAGTGCTTCTCCCACTGAAGGCTTGTGATCTTTCTTCCTCGGGTATAGGGGCCAATATAGTTGAGCCTAATAATTGAGTTCTTACTGCTTGATCTTGTAAAAAAGACATAAGAAATACTCAGGCATTTATAGTGTTCATTCTTTTAAAGTAATATATTACCTCTAAACTATTTGGCCTTTATTAATCCTTATAAAGTCAAACTGCTCTTCAGTGTATTTTAGACTTCTGAGCCAATTGAAGGTCCTTACAGAGCAATAATCCTGAGTGAAGTGAGGATAATTATGGTTGAGGGCTGCAGCTGTGTGAGTGAGATGTCAAACCAGGGTTCCTTATACTGTCTTAGCAACAGCCTGTAAAGTTGTATGTTAATATTATAAAGTTAGGACAATCCTTGCCTTCTTATGGAATTTAGCGAGGACATACAGCACAGTATGCTTACAACATTGATGGTGTAGTCCATTTAAAAATATGAACATACACAATGACCCATATTGAATTGAAGGACAAATAACAGTGCAGTGATATTAAGACTGAAAACATGAATTAAAAACATACCGGTTAGGAACACAAAATGCATTATGTTAATTCCAAATCGAGAATCTAGAACCAGAAAATCTTTGTCCTTATGATATGGATTCATCTTTTCCAATTTGCACTATAAACACAGAAAAAGTAGTGGGAGGAAAGCACTTGCAATAATTCTAACCGCTGGCAATCGCTTGGGGTTGCATTCCAATCCACTGTTCTTTTGCCCACCATGCCACCTCCTATGGACCCAGCCATATGCAAATTAGTCTTCTCCCTGCAGCAATAGGAAAAGACCAGCCCAAACTGCCAGGACAGGTGTTCCTTATACCTATACACAATCAATCTAACACCAGTTTTGCACTGATTGGGACTCTTCAGTTGGGTTTAAGTGGGAATGCCTGCAATAAATATAACCACTGGCAACTTGTATTACCACAAAAGTTTCATTTTATGTTGATTCAGATTAAGAGAAGATGGTATGTGTTATATGAATGTGATAAGAGTGGGTCAAACGTACATTGTTATGAGTAACTTGATAGATGTTGTTGATACGTGGGGGGGGGTTATTTGTTGGCTAAATGTAAGATCACACTTGTTTTATTGTGTTTCTTATATCAGCTGAGTTAGGGAAAATGTTGTGCCAGAGTGAGTATCTGAGAGAATGTGAATACATGGAGAATGTAATGAGTTGTGACAGGGATCAGTTAGCATACTTGTGCTAAAAGATTTTCATTAGTGAAGAGGTTTTTGTTATGGATTAGATGTTTGAGAGTGGTAAGGTGAATTAGTTATGTGAGCAGTACTGTTGGTACTGGAATTTCCCCAATGTCTTCAGTGTGGACAACACTGTCTACTCCCAGAGCAGAGGTTGAGAGGCTTGGGAGAACCACCACCAGTTGCCAGGTGTCTTGGTATGCCCTGGAAATGAGGGAATGGAATCTGCCCCTCAGCTCATTCCACTGCTTGTAGATATCTTTCTATGAGCATCTGGTGTTGGAGAAAACATTCACCATACCCACATTTGTGGCCCATATTTCCATTTTCTGGCTCATGGTTGTTGCCTGGACCAGTGATCGAAACAACTGTATCTCACCCTAACATCTCATCCACCATATGGGTTATTATCATTCAGACTTTGTGAAAAAAATGTACATCTGCTGCTGGTGCTTTATGTTGTGTGTTGTAAGCGCTAAATGATTTGTGGTTTTAAGGAATGTTTTTGGAGGGGGAGCTGCAATTGATGTTGCTGAGTAACTATATTTTGATCAGGTGTATGTTGGCAGACAAGTCCGTCAATGTTGATGTATGCATCTATTTTTGGAAATCCCACCCTCCATTGCTATCCTCTGTTGTGAAAATCCCTCCATCACACTCTGACGTCCATTAATGGGAGACAAGGGGACTGATAATAGAGGACTGGGGTTACCCCAAAGGTTTATCCTCAAGCACGCTGGATAGTCAGGCCAAACCCTAAATATGATGGATGGATATCCGCCAACTTGATGGACAGATCAGTCCCTCCATGATGAAGGAACTCTAGATTAGGCCCTAAATTCACAAACTAATGCAAATTATGGGAAGAAATAAAAAAATCTAATGCACAAGAAAGAACTCTTCTCACTGAAAGCAAGACGCATCAGTTTATTTTTTCACCTTTTTTTAACGATATTGTACGGACCCAAGAATAAATACTACTCGGGGTACCGTTACGCTATTTTTAATTCACTTGCACCATCCACACACCCGCACTCACTACTGCGGCGTTCCTCTGTAAAAGTACTCGGCCAACGAGCCCTCTCGCGGGGCCCGTGGGGGACTGCAGAGCCACCCCCACGAGGAGCAAAACGCCCAATGATGAAGCATGACACCTTAACGGGAGTGTGAGGGCGACACTCCAAATAGGAGGAATCCCCCCCGATTCCAACCTCTAATCACACAGGAAGATAGGTGTCCCCCCACCTATACTTCATACTGGCCGTTTGGGCTAGGAAGCACTTTTTTTAGGAACAGTTACTCTCTAGTGATTAAAAATAAATAAAAAATAAACAGATACAATTTAAGATGTTACAAAACAAAAAAAAGAAAAGCTAATCAAAACACATTGCGAATGTGAAAAAACACGACTAGCACAAGTATGCAGGATACTATTAAATGTTCATTATTTCCATTCTCTCATCCTATAGCCACATATTACAAAGCAATCTCCAAATAGCAGCCACTTATTACTTTCAGTGAAGTTACAAAGAAACATTGAATGATGGTGGTGCATCTCTTGGAAAACAAAATACACAAACCGCCATAACACAAAACAACCATTTACTTTATAGTAGTCCCAAGGGCAAAACATAAATTAATTGTGAAGTTACCACCACAAATCACTGAAAGAAAACCAGAGGTACAAACATGAAAGAGAAGATGGAGTTATATCAGATTGTGAAATCATATATCCAGCATTCAGATAAAGCATTGTGTGAAGCAAAACTTACTCCAGAATACAATTAAACTAAATTGCACGCAAACAATTTACAAACACCATTATCAGCATACCAGTGGCATGCATACATTATCAGGAAAACAAACAGAGCATGGGCATCAAAAACAAAGGCCTGCATCACCAACAAACATATCACCCAACTCCAACTCCATGGATGCATCAGAGACAAAAAAAAACAAAAACATATCATACACTGCTGTTGCACGATCCGAAAAAAAAAGTCCAAACATACAAGACAAATAAAAAGCATGAGAGAGAGAGAGAGAGGGAGAGAGAGAGAGAGAGAGAGAGAGAGAGAGAGAGAGAGAGAGAGAGAGAGAGAGAGACAGAGAGAGAGAGAGAGAGAGAGACAGAGAGAGAGAGAGATGGAGATGCCTCTCACAACTGGGATCAAGTTGAAAATGAACCAGGAGGCTGCAAAGATACTAAACAGTTCCTCCTAGTTTTTGAAAAATAACAATGCAGCTCTGATTGGCTAAGCTTGGATTACACACATCCTGCCAACATCCTTTGTCCCTGGTCAAAGGTTTCAACCTACTCTACATTGCTCTGTTGCGTTCTGGGAACTGTAGTCCTGGGGTCCCAGTCACAACTACAACATTCCAAAAACAAGGAGATAATTAAATAAATCAAGCACAAAGCAACAGGCTGTTGAAACACATAGCACATCACAATCCTTAGTGAAGTATGAGCATTATCTGTCCCCTCTCTGGCAAGCTAGTGCTGTTCTCCATCCTGGAAACTGTTTACCTAAACATTAACATTATTTGCATGGGGAAGTGGTTCCCAAACTGTGTGCCGTGGCTCCCTGGGGAGCCGTCAAACCTAGCCAGGGGAGCCATGCACCAGGCACTTTAATGCATTTAATGTTGAAGGGTCTGTTGGCTTCAGTTAAACTGATTAGACTTAAAGCATGATGTTGATTATTTGTAAGTGACATGCCTAAAGCTGTAAACGTAGTGCTTAATTGATGTCATGTCGAGGGAGATGACCTCCTTATTTCACTGGATCCCCATTTTTCAACACTCCCAAAGTAAGCGGAAGATGCCTGATTTATTTTGGTAGACTCAGTAATAGTTTCGTTTTTTTCCAAATGCATTTTACACCAATGCAAGTTATCGGGAAAGTACAGTTGTCCTGTCTATTAAACACACTAAGGGGCCGATTCCGATCTCGGCCGGTAGGGCACCGAATCGGATTCGGCTTAACCGGATCGGATTCGGAGCCCTCTTTCCCAACCAATTCGTACGTGCGTCCGGCCGAGCGAGTACGATGCGAGCGCACGCGAAATCGCTGACCGACTCGTTCCCGGGTCCGAAACGCTCCGACCGACTTGCACGGACACGACTCGCACCGCGCAATGGAGACGTTCCCCGGCCGGGCAAGTACGATGCGCGCCTCGAGCAGTCCGACCGACTCGCGCTGTCCGGCTCGAAAGAGCAGTCGGAGCCGGACTTTGGGGGTCTGTGTCGGACCCCCATGTACGCGTAGCCGTGCGAGTCGCACACAGGGGGGACCCATGGGTCCCCCCTACCTGTGCATGTACGCTGCGAGTCGCATCGAGGCATACCTGCTGTAGGGGGCGCCCTTGTACGCCTCGCACCCATTGAGTCAATGGGAGCCCGCGTACGCGTTGTACGTCCGGCTCCCATTGACTTCAATGGGAGTCCGACCGACTCGAGTCCGATTGCATGCGTGCGCATCGTACTCGCTCGGTCGGACTGCCAGAGTCCGATTCGGTCGGAAATCTCTCCGGGTCCGGCTCGGTCGGAGTGATTTCCGGCCTGAATCGGAATCGGCCCCTGTGTATTATTAAGTATTGACATTTGTACTTGAATAATAGGTACTTCCAGTACACATTTCTTTCAGTGCACACACATTTCCAGACAGGCCTGCTCGCTGCTTGAGCACAGGGAAGTAAAACACCATATATGGCATAATGGCAACATTTGGAAGCAAGAAAGAGGGACGTTTAAAAAACAAATTAGAGGAATTTATTTTACTTGCATTGATTTGGAGGCAATTTTAGGAAGGAAACAGCAAAAATAAAGCTGTATGTCGTTTAAAAAATCGTGAGTCACCCTGCTGAGACAGGTGTGTTGGCACGTATGGCATGGGTAGAAATGGAAGTGCATGCAAATATTCTTCAAGCGCAGACACTCTTTGGCAATGGGGCCTACATGCATAGGGGTGCTATCTAGCACTGTAAGTGGGATAAAAAAGTTTGAGAGGGTACTCTAAAAAAGGCATGGGCAAAGAAGTGTAACTAGAAATATTTTATTAGAGACGCGCCTTGGTAATAGGAAACACCCTGAGTATATGATTATAATACCTTCATCAGCTTCATCCCAATTATTTTCAGGGAGAAGAATGCAAGTACTCCCGAGGCCAGGCTTACATCCACCCCACCCTCCAAAAAAAGTAACAGTGGGGATCCACGGGCAATGGCAAATGGGTCAAGGGAGCCGCGGGTCAAAAATGTTTGGAACCACTGGCATGGGGAGAAAACATATGCCAGGTGCTGCTCCCCGTGTCCATTAAAAACAACCTGTTGTTCACTGAAGGTAGATTGGCCTAAAATAATGACTGATCTGCACGCTAGGCAGAAACAAAAAAAACATATGTTCCCTTGGGGGAGCGACAGTTAGGCAGCAGACCGCTACCTCACACAATCAAGAAATCTCTAGGGGTCTGGTGGATTATATGCCCTTCCCACCCCGCAGGGAGGATCAGCCCCCCAAAAAAACCTGACAATATTTGCCTAAAACCAAATATAAACAAATGCCCCCTTAGGGGGGGAATGACCATTAGCTAGGGGGCCAATCCCTCCACTAGCAAAAATTGCCTGTGGGTCCAGTGGGACATTCCTGCTGAGGGATCGTTGTCTAGCTCACGATCCTCAGGATAGAATGCACTAAAAAGAGACAGAGGCGAAATAAGAAATAATGACATTTCCCTCAGTGTGTCCTTTTTCTCCCAATCCCTCCCTAGTGAGCAGATCTTACCAAATTTAGATCCTGCTGGGAGATGTGCTGGAAACAAAATGACTTCCAGTTTGTCTCCGACCAGTATTGTGACATTGGGGGGCCCTGCATGCGCTGATGTCAAGATCTTCCTGAGGGAAAGTTCAGCGGTAGCAGTGGATGTACTTACGCTGCCATCCCCGGTAGGGGAGTGCGATAGAGGTTAACAATGGGGGAGTGCAAGCACTTTCCCTGAGGGTGAGTTCTAGGGAGTGCTGGGCATGTCCTTAGCACCTGAGAGGTGGTACTAGTGATGTGTCCACCACACCCTTAGCACCCAAGTGGTTAAGGACTATTACATAAAAAAAGAAAAAAAAGAAATCTTCACATTTTAGAATGAAATTCAACTCACTTTCCAGGGCCACAAAATACTAAAATTCTGGGATTCATATTGAAAGGACCTGGGAATTATTAAGCAGTCAGAACAGACAATATCATTGAAGAAACAAAGAGGTAGAGATGACATCAACTTTGCAAATGCAGTGCCGTGAAGCGTATAAACTTCCTTGTTAGTCATAAGAGGTTGCATTTTTCACTACCACTAACCAATATTCGTATTGCAAAGATGCACAATGCACACATTGCTAATCACAATTATAGCTGCCCAGGCGGATACAAAAACAGTGTTTGAATGAAAGGTGAACACAAAACACAATTAGAATGGCACACTTGGCAAGGCCCACTTGAGAGATGTCGTAAACATGTGTGGTGCAACATTCTTGAAACCACAATCGAGAGGACTAATGAAACCCACAATAAAGTTGGTATTTCTTTTCCATTCCCTGCAGACCTTTGTATGTTTGTTCACTGAAAATAGAATTGCTATGAATGGAAGCGGACACAGAGGGCCAAGCCTAGAATTTTTGTTTTTGTTTATTTCTCTAGATACGAGTCGTTTCTAGGACAAACAATGTGGAAAGCTGAAAATCAGCGTGGATAAAAGCAAAAGAAAACATTATATACTATGTTTTATGAAGGCCCTTGTAATATTCTTTTCAGTCTGTGCAGTAAGTGCTGATTTGTAACACAAGTCATGATCCAACAGGATAAAATCAGCATATACTCTTTTTTCGGGTGCAGTATGCAAAGCCTTTGCTTTTCCTTTTTTTTCTGTGAAGTGTCACATCCGTTGCTGCCCTGGAGTGTACTTTCTTCAATGATGCAATTTAGCCTCAAATACCAAGATGACAGGATCGTTTGTCAAATGAACTCGGTTTGCTGGACTTTGGTCTCCTCGCCTAATGTTATGAAAACACATGAGAACCGCTACAGTGCTGTTAGAAAATGCTCTTGCTGCTCTGATTATTTAAACGCCTTAATATCTATCCCTCTGTTGCTGTTACTGCTTTGTCATAAGATTTTCTAAGCCAGAAATATAGGGGCATGTTTACTAGAAAATGACACAGCGCAACACTGCAAACCATCTTACTACGCCAAGGTACGTCATTAGGAAAGTGCAGGGATGCGTTGTATTTACAGCAATACAACGCATCCCTGTGCTTTCCTCTGCGCGGGTACACAATTGGCTGCCTAGCGCCACCGCAGGCACCATTGCACCATGGTGCATGGGAGCCTGCGTTGCAGGGATGATTGTTTTTGTGCAGGAAGGGACACCTTCCTGCACAAAAACAATCATTGATGTTGATCCTCCTTCTATGTATGCTCAGGGGCGGCTCCCCCATTATGGCAAAGGAGCGTCGCCCCCCTACTGAAAGCCAGCAGAGGCAAACAAGAAAAATAAAATGATAATAAAACAATTGTATTATTATTTTATTTTTCATCCTGCAACCTGCCAGCCGAGCCGAGGAAGGGGCGGGCCATCCATACTGACACTGCAGCTGCAACACCAGGGAGGAGTGATGGGCACTGTTAAGTTTGCATGACGGTTTGGCTGGCGTCTGGGACCAGAAACCTGTCATGCGCACTTAGCCTTTCTCCAACCCAAGCTTTGTTGTACAGCCGAGTGGAGAACCAACACAGGCTCCCAGTCCCTGTCTGAGTGCCGAACCAGGGCGTTCAGAACACACCCAGCACTGCTCTTATGCTGGGAATAGTATGCCCAGCATGAGAGAAGCACTGGGATTGGCATCTGGGATCCTGTGCAGTGTGCAGCAGTTCTTGGACGTCTGGAAGGCGAGGATCAGGAGCAAGGTGGCGGCTGTCGGAGTGGCAATTTAGTGCAATTTTATGTATTTATAATTCTGTCTTCCATGATTTTTTTGGTTTGTATTCTGCCTCCCCCGCCCCACCACTTTGTAATGTGAGCGGCCACTACTGTGTGTGCTGCAGAATGCAGCACACATAGAAAGAGTTAAAAAAACGAGGCGAAATAAAGGTATTTCTCCACCTTGCGCCACTTTAACTCCTCCCCTCTGGAGGCATTAGAATCTTATGCATTCCCAGCTTTACAAAACGCACAGCAATATGTGAAAGGGTGCCATATTTACAAGGCCTTGAAAAGCCACACAGGGGGCTTAGTGTGGTCTTGTAAACATGGCCCTGCATTGTGTGCCACCGGAGCAACAAAAAAAAGTGACAATCCGGTGGCGCAGGGGCCTTGTAAATGTGCCCCATAGTCTCTAAGTCATAGTTTAGATTGCACCACATGCCTTTGGGATGGTATTACTACTATGTACAACGTTGTGAAAACTGGTGCTAAATTTGAGTGAGAATTTACAGCTGGCACCCTCCCACTTAATCTCCTTAGTTAGAGTTGGCCTTTCTTTTGCTAGTACTTAAGCTTTTGTGATAAGCATTCATCCCGGAGACATGGAACTCACCAGTTCCCCAAAACTCTCTCTCCAAAATCTTTCAATGTACATCCAAATTTCTATTTTTTTTTTTTCACATCACTAAAGTCACTATAAAAGCCAGGCGACGCACATGGCTTTTTCTACAGGATGCTAAGCAAGAGCATCCATGTTTCTATGGCTTCTGAGGGGCGAGGAAACTAAGGTTTGTGATGAGGAAGAAATGGTGAAAGTCATCTTGGTGCATACTACTGTTAACCCCCTTAAGTGATAGTGTTGTATACTTGATAGAGGAATGGATAACTGACAGATATATGAAATGGGGGGAGATAAGCGGTATTTGCAGAGGAGGGTTCATCCTCCTCATTCGAATGTACATCTAAAACAGGAACCCTACTCAAACATGTGGGTTAATCCACCTTTCTAGAAAAAGTGCAAGGCCTTTGTTGTATAACATTCATCCACCAGTGTTACCCCTTGATGGCATGCTTCATCACTGGGTAGTTCCCATTCTGCTGCGGAATGGGGCATGCTGCTACCTGTGTTTTGCACCGGAGAACACTGTATTGTACACAAAATGATGAAGGATAGAAATTGGAGGTTTTTTTTGTGAAGTTAAAAATACCTGTCTGGTGGGAAAACGTTATTCTGTCTTTCAGGCGGTATGATTAAAAATGGGTAGAAAAGTAGAAAGTGTTCTTGGATTTAAAGACCCTACTTTCCAATCAGTCTACATGTTTCAAGCCACCCCTCCCTGTGTCTTTCATCAGGACCAAGGAATTATACTCCCTGAGACTAATACAAGTTCAAATGGGTGTAAATGCAAAGTGCTATGCCTTCACACACTGTGCATGTAAATGTAAATAAACCATACACCTACTCGGTGTTACGTTCTGTATTATATATAAAAAGTAATAGTATTGCTCCATAGGTCCTTCGGTGGGGAGACAAGCATGCTGTCGCACTTGCATGGAGGACTTGATTGGTATAGTAACCTGAATTGCTTCATCGGTGGCTGTGTAATATGCAGTGCACAAAAGTTTGACTAACCCTCCAGGTAGTCCTGATATTTATGCGTAGGAAAGTTATCCTTTTGCCCCATCACCCCCATGTCTTAACTGATGTTGGTGGTTACTGACTCTGAAAGTGCCCTGGGCTCTGCTAACCAGGCCCAGGGCCAGCTCTCTGTCCTCTAAAGGTATATGGTAATTGATATAATGCTGATTGGCAAAGACAACCTACCTGTAAGTCCCTAGTATATGGTAGGGAATGTAGGTTTGCAGACCCCAGTGGACTTAATGCACTGCTGTGGTGTCTGGTGTCATTATAAAGCCAGGGCTACCTTTAAAATAAAACTAAGCCCAAATTCAAATTTGAAATTAAAAGTACTTCCAAAGCCCACAACTACCTTTTTATTACTTATAAGTCACCCCTAAGGTCTGCCCTAGGTACCCCATAGCTAGGGTGCATAGTTACAAAAAGCAGGGACAAAATAAAATATGTTTTAAATACCCTGGTAAGGAAAAAAAGCAAAGCACTTTTTCCTTATTGTAGTGCTGCTAGCTCCATCAGCTAATAAGGGGATGGCTTTATTAAACTTAATAAAGTCTTTCTTTGCTTGGGAGCTAGCTAGCAATATCATTCAAAGTTTCAAATTAAGGGTCACATTAAATCCAGCAGCTTGCCAAGGTTAGATTTAATGTAACTATTACAGGAAAGTAGTTTTAGAACTTACTATCATGAAGTTACCAAAAGCAGCTCTGTAGCAGCATCTTCTGATTGGTCAGCTTTTGACAGCCTGAGCCAAGCTGCTCCCTGAGTAGGTGTGAAGAAGCCTGGGCCTGAAACAATACAGCCATTCGGTGGGAGGAGATTTGCTTCATGGAGATGCCAGGGAAAGGAAGGGGGCTGCAGAGTTAAGCTGGTATTTAAAGGCAGGAGCACAGATGTCATAGACCCAGGGCAGCTGCACTTTCTTGATCCCTAGCCAGATGGGAGCCCCCCTAACTAAATTAGGAGAGGGGTTCCAAAGAGAGTGTAGTCAGATGTTAGCCACACCTTTGGGTTGGGTTTCACAGACACACACACCAAGAAGAGATTTGATTTTCTTCATTTTGATTTTTGGAGAATAGTGCCATGTGGTTAAAATATGCCACACTTCGCAGGAAGTAGCCATGGAAGAAGAAGGTAACGTTGCCCTTATTTGTTGTGGTGACCCCCTCTTGCCAGCCCAGAATGAAGGATAAATATGGGAGAGCTGCTGGACCTCCTGAGAACACCCGCCTTGAACAAAAGAAGAAGGACTGCCCTGCTGGACCCCTGGACTGCACCACAGGAGGCTTGCACTCAGAAGGACTGTACCTGCTGCACTCACAAGGCTCCACACAAAAAAAGGACTGTGCATGACTCAAAGGAAAAGAAGTGGACTCCCTGATCAGCACCGGATACAAGAGAGCTGGAAGAAGTCACCTGCAAAGCCAAAGAGAAGATCACCCAAGTTGACCAGTTGCAACTGGATTTTTCCTGGACTGTGCAGGTGTAGTGTGGGAAATTGAGTCCAAGAGGCAGTGCAGAGTCTCTGAACCCTTGCCTGAAGCTACTGGACACTTATTTTCCCCCAAAGGAACTCAGGAACAGCCAGATCGTAAAGTTTGGAAATTTTCAGCAAACTTTTGTGGAAAAGCTCGAGGAGTAGACCGGCTCACTGGCAAGAGTGAAGCCGTTGTTGTCGAATCGTGAAATGGCGTGACCATGCTGGTTTGTTCCGCTGAAAGCTCCAGTGCTCCTCGTTGTGGATGTCAAGGACAAAGATTTCCAGAGGCATTGTGCTGCAGCAGGCCACCGTTTTCGAATCGAACTTCCGATCTGAGAAGCCCAAGGACCCGCCGATGAGCCCGTTGATGAGAGAAAAGCCACAAGAAAAAGACAGGGCTCAATTTAGATCTTGGCAGGACACCCATTGTCCCCGCACTGCAGATTTTACCTGTGGGGTAGAGTGCATTACCTGGCCTTCAAGCATCACAGAGAATTGGTGATGGTGCTCCCAGTCCCCCCTTACAGCTTTTCCCCCAGGAGGTGAAGGTCGTGCAGATCCTACATCCTGAAGGATTGACAGGAATATTTTTTCAACAATATATCTTTGTTCACATTGAACATTCAGATTCAATTGCTTGTAGCTGTAATTACTCTTTCTGATTTCAGTTCTTGCATGCAAAGCCTTTCTTTTTTTTCTCAATCAATAACCAAATGTTGGTATCTTTTTATATAAATTTCTTTAAATCCAATATCCAATTTTTCAACATCACTTTGACAGGCCCAGCCAATGCATTTCATCCCTTATAAGGACGTCATCAGGGCCTTTAAAATTGACGTGCGGCATGTGTTTCCGTAGCCTCCTGGAATCGTTCTCCAGAACCCAGGCCACCATCGACCAAGTCTTGGGATCTCTCCATCAGTCCGAAGACATGATGGGTCAGGTCCTGACAGAGTTCCGGGAGATGAAGCAGTTGAAGAGGGGGCACAATGTACAGATGGAGAGTCTGAACTCCATTTGGACTCACTGACTGGGGTGTTGCATGATATTTTTACCCATATGTGCAGGGCTTTCCCAGCAACATCTTTCCCCTTTAATGGTCCAACAACATCTGGGCCAACTACATCTGCTACAGCCACAGAAAGGGGACCCTGCCACAAGGGGAAACAGCTGCACCCACCTCAATCCCTGCAACTGTGGATCCAGCAGCTCCCCTCAGGAGGAGACGTTCAGACTGACTAGCAGGAGAGGATGGCAAGACCTCCACTAGCAAGAGAAGCAGAACCTAATTTCCTCCAGTGTGAGACAAACAATAACTGCGGGGACTAATTTATGGACACATTTACTTTTTTTCATGCCAGTTGTATTTTGAACATTGTTTTCCAAGCAATGTAGGCCCTTCAAGATTAGTTTCATTCACCATGATTGACCTTTCATGTTTTTTCTCTTTTTTTTGTTAACATCCTGTTTTACTTCATTTGGTTTTATTGAATAAAAAAAAATAACAAAAAAAGACTGCTGTATTTTTTCTCAGTTTGTTCACTTTTTGTAGTTCCATTATACATTTTAAAAAGCCAAATTAAAAAAGATTGTTTAATCATAAATAAATTCCATAAAGTTAGTGTGTTTCAGATGTTTGCAAATATGTCAAAAATGAACAAAAACCACAAATCACAAATTCACAGCTGGGACAGCTCCATATCCTGTGAGAGTGGTAGGACCACTTGCTACTCCAGAACACCGCTGGTCTTCTGTCCTGAACATCGTCTTGATTAGAAAGATTCCTATTTGAAACAAGCACTTCTACGGTACATTCTAAGCTGGGAAGACTTTGGCCAGCTCATGCTGGGTCGTCCATCGATTCAAGGGGGGCAGCCCGAGGCACCGAGGGGAGGAAAGGAGCATGCTTTTGGTGAGAGCAGCAGCCCGGACGCAGGGAATGCGAGCGGTGTGAGAGCTCGTTACCGCACAGAGCACAGGGGAGAGCAGAGGACTCCAGTCCCCGTCGAGCATCGCGCCAGGAGGCGCTCTGACACAGACAACGCGCCCGCAGCGCACAAAGGGATTCGCGGACTCCCGCAGCGCGGGAGCCCGTTACCGCACAGAGCACAGGGGAGAGCAGAGGACTCCAGTCCCCGTCGAGCATCGCGCCAGGAGGTGCTCTGACACAGCCAACGCGCCCGCAGCGCACAAAGGGATTCGCGGACTCCCGCAGCGCGTTACCGCACAGAGCACAGGGGAGAGCAGAGGACTCCAGTCCCCGTCGAGCATCGCGCCAGGAGGCGCTCTGACACAGCCAACGTGCCCGCAGCGCACAAAGGGATTCGCGGACTCCCGCGGACGCCAAGGGCGGGCCCGTCCGCGCCCGTCAGGGGCCGGAAGAGGCTGGGCCTACCCTCTTGGCTTGTCGTTGGAGACCATTGTCACACTAGGAAGTGATTACTGTACCCTGAAGGCAAAGGTAGGGAGGCGTTGGACCTCGCTTGTTTTCACAATCTTGCAATCTGCAGATTTTAACATATTCATTGCACTGTTGGGGGAAGTTGCACGTTGAATCCGAAGCGGGGTTACTAATATTACTGAGGGCAAAATGAGTAAAAGAAAGATTCCTAAGGAAAAAGCAGGGTCTGGCCACGTTGGGACCCTGGATGCCTTTTTAACAAGGGCTGAAACCGTCTTGGCTCATGAAATCGAACTTACTGAGAGAAGGCTTTCTCTGGATACCCTGATCATGCAAAAACGCTCTTCTTTGGGCGGAGGGACTCTAGCCATTGACCGATTGACTTCTGGCCAACTAGTAAATGAACTGAGCTCTGCTACAGCTCTAGCAGCTCCAGCGGTGAATCCATCTTTACCTACCATCGACATAGATGAGGATTGCAATACAGCTCGGGGGCAATTAATGTCAAATCAAGTGGAAAATGCCTATTCTGATACAAAATCTAAAAAAAGAAAGGGAGGTGGCCCCTTAAGACAAAAAACACTAAAGCGGGCTAGTAAGGAGAAAGATACTGGGTGCAAGAGATTGGACACAGGACTATCAATAGAATTAAGAACTACTAGATCTACTAGACAAAAAGAAAATATTAAACAACCAGCTTTGGGGACTGATCATCCATGTAACTCTGATTTAATGGAAAGATTAGAGACTATGATTTCTGCATTATTACACCCTATACTGTATAAATTGTCTACAATAGAGGACAAACTATCTTCTCTTGAGGCCTCTTATCTCTCAAGTCAGCCCCCTTCTGATACTACTGTGCTAACTAATGTAGCTAGACCCAATCCCCAATTGGGCATGGTCCCCCTTACGCTACCTGATAGGCCAAATGAAACTACTGATAGCATGGGAAGCCAAGCTTTACGACAAACAACAGGGCTTCCTGCAGTTTTTTCTGGCTCTGTCCATGATTCTACCAAAATGGGGAGTGCTAATGTACACAAAAATAATGGTAGGACACAGACACAGACACAGGCACAAGGTAATCGGGAGAATACTGGTTGCCCAAGGCTACATGGTGAATCACAAGCACCCGTTAGTTCGACAGCTCCTCGCCCGCATATAATTCCACCTGTACCTATAACTTGTCTGGAGGGAAGGTCACAATCATTGTGCTTAGGAACTAGAGTCTCTCAGCACCAAGATGAAAGTGGGAAGCCTAAGTCAAGAGAAGATCTCCCTCCAGCTGCTTGTCCATATGTAATAGTTCTAGTTAATATCCCAGAACTGAAATCAAATATGATAGAAAATACAGACCAGCTAATAAATAAATCCAAGCATTGGCTATCTAATTGCCTAGGTGAAAATGTTAATGCCCTCCAGAATATTATTATGGCTAGGAGGGTTTCTTGGGTAGGAAGAGCTCCCAAAAGTATTAAAAGCGACTGTATCATAGTGAACTTTGATAACTATCATATATAGTGGGTGATCTATTATCTGTTTTACCAAATATGCCATCATTTCATTCTGAAATTTTTGCTCTACCTTTGGGTTTCTTCTACAAACCCTATCCTTCACCACAGCTATCTACTGTTAGCTCAAATGCTCCTTGGAGGCCATCCCATTTCCCGTTTAATCAACCTCCTCCCCCTTAGTCTCACCGTTTCCTTTAAGGAATAGATTTGCTGCTTTAGAAGGCCTGTCCGCTTGTGATTGACTGGACTCTCAGATTATATCACCTAGTGGGGACGGTGTTTTAGATCTACAAAAGCTGTCTCTCTCGCACATTCCCCCCTACAATTTCTAGTGTGACATCACCAAGCCACCAAGACAGCTTAAACTTGTCCAAGAGTCCGCTACCTCGTATGAATCTCTTAGGATCTATAGCGGCTATGTCTTGGAATATTGCTGGTTATAATAAAAAAGATCTAATATGGACTGGCTGTCTTTGTTGACATCTACTGACATAGTTTGTCTTCAAGAGACTTGGGAAATAGATCCGATATTCTTAAATGGGTATCGCTCCTTTCATACTCCTGCTGTACTGTCTCCTGCTGGTCGGGCTAAGGGTGGTTTGGTGACGCTACTTTCTAATGCTTTCCCTTTCAAAGTGAAGTCATTTTTGAATATGTCACCTTATTATCATATTATTTTAATTGAATATTGTGTGGAGTATTGTTGGCTTCTTATTAACTTTTATAATAATAAATTTGGAAGCAATCAAGCAGAGGTGTTGGCCCCTCTGGAAAAAGATATCAATGACTTGCAAGACAAATGTACCAAACCCTGCAATATAATTTGGCTTGGGGATTTTAACATTCATCCATGTGATAAAATTAATGTGTTAGCCTGTGGAATACAGGATGATGATGGGGAAAGTGTCCTTCATTTCTGTCACACGGAGTATGGTAACACCTTAAATAGATTATTAACAATAAATAATCTTATATTTTTAAACACTTCTGAAAATTTAACTGGTCAGTTAGAATTTACCTTTTTAAATCATTTTTATTCTTCTACCCTTGACTATGTGTTGGTCTCTGACTCTATAAAACGCATTTTTTCTCATTTTGAGATTGTGTTTTACCCATTCAGTGATCACGCTGCAATAATCTTTTCTATGCAATCCGCAAAGAAAGTTGATTGTGCCTTTAAACTCCCTATAAACCCCGTAATTGCAAGAGAAAACGGGATTGTCCTAAAGTGGGAAAAAGTAGACACTGGGAGATTTATGGCCAACCTAGTGTCCAACCGTCTTGGGGAGATAATGCTCTGTTTAGAGCCAGTTTTACATGACAGCATGATTTCGGATTTTGAACTAATTTTATCTGATGTTAAAAATAACTTAATCCGTGTTATTCGTAATGGCCGGCGCAAAAAATATAGTTGGTTTGATGACAACTGTGATAAAACATTAAAAAGTCTACATTTAGCCGTGAAGTCCAAACCTCGAAATATAATATTAGTCAAATGTTTGCGTAAAGCTTATAAAAAGCAAGAATCACTAGGCTTAAGACCTTAAAGGAAGAATGGTGGGAAAACCTGCAGAAGGCTGCAATATTAAAAAGTTCACAAGCATTTTGGTCTCTGATTAACGCTCCGTTTTTAAGAGATGAGCAGGCTATGACCACAGATATCAACGTTGACCAGGAAGAATGGGTGACCCACTTTGAAGGTCTTTTGGAGCGGGCGACATGACAACTCTTCAATCAAATTTCCATATTCTAGAAAGAGTTGAGGTTCCTGCTAGTTTTACACTTGCTGAAACCAAGCATGCCCTAAACCAATGCAAACGAGCAAAGGCTCCGGGACCAGATGGAGTCCCGATTGAACTGTTCCTAGATAATCAAGATCTTTGGGTTCCACTTTTAACAAACGTTTTTAATAAAATTGCCCAAACAGGTGCACCGCCATCGTGGAAGACAACTGTAATTGTCCCAATATATAAAAAGGGGGATAGGTCGATTGCGAAAAACTATAGACCTATCTCTCTGATAGATTCTACTGCAAAGCTAATGGGTCGATTGATTTTAAATAGACTAGAGGATTGGGCCTTAGAAAAAATATTATTATTCCATGCCAGTTCGGCTTTAGAAAAGGGAAAGGCACTGTGGATCAGTGTCTGAACCTCAGTCTAATTATAGCGAAATACACGGCTGCAAAAAGGACATCTCCATTTAGCCTTCATGGATCTGTCCGCAGCCTTTGACTGCGTGGCACAGCCTAGGCTGTGGCAGATCATGGAGGCAATGGGAATTGACTTGAATATTATTAATATCATCCGTGACCTGTATTCAGGTGCCTCAGCCTGTGTTCGCTATGGAAAGGATGGTGAGTGCACCAGATCCTTCAAAATTGCAAGAGGTGTGAGGCAGGGCTGCGTTCTTGCCCCCTTTTATTCGCACTCTATACCAACGGTGTAGAATCTGCACTCTTAGGTTGCACTCCGGATGTCCCTTATATTAATTCAGTGCAGGTGCCAATTTTATTATATGCGGACGACGCAGTGCTTTTAGCTCGTACTAGTAATGCACTGCGCCGCTTAGTCCTGGAATATACGCAATTTATGAATAATCTAGATATGAAAGTTAACTATTCAAAGTCTTTTATCCTAGTAGCAGGTACTAAACAGCGAAATCATCCGCAAATTATTACTGAAGGGGGAAAACTGGGAGTTGTCGATTCTTTTAACTATTGTCATAAGGTTTCTGCACATACACAGAGCTATGCACAGGAAAATGGGACCCCGGAATACAGTGGTTTGCCACCATATACCGTAGCACCCAAAAACCCCAACCCAACTAGCTTAGCATCCCATTAGCACCCAAGTACTAATGTTTGGACAACCCAGAACACGGTATCTTTATCTCAGGACTCGCAGAAGCAAGAACACTCTTTCATCACTCACTCGTACTTGTCCACAAGGTGCGTAGTAAGAGACACTGGATAGGTTAAAATGTTTATTCCAACTTACGTGCTCTAATGTACAGTACACGTGTCAGTACTAATAGCATAATGCATATGACTAATATAAGCAGCATGGTTACAATTCCATAGAATACAAACGGGGAAAGCATCTCAGAGCTCAGTGGATAAACGTATAAATAACATTACCACCCTCCCCTTGCAGTAAGATAGTTTATTATAGTAATAGAAGACCTCTGGGCTTTGACTAGCGAACCCCCATACCTCAGTCTCTAGATGCAGAATTACATCAGCAGGACATCATAGCTCTTCTCACTGAAAGGGATTTCTCCAAGTGTGTTAAGCGCTAGTTAACCACAGCATTAAAAGCATATCAAATCCTTCATGGCAATTGCACCTAATGTTATGTCTGGGTGCGCGAGACTGGCCATATCAGGAAGAACCAAAATACATTGTTATTCGACCTTGTACATGTTTGTGCAGACTGAGCCCAAAAAGGTGAACAACAGAAAATGCAGACAGTGCAAAAGAACGTGGCACGAGCAAAGGGCGAGGAAGGCCCGGCTCAGTGTAACGTGCGCAAAGAAAAGCAGCATGGCAGCCAGGCCTAGGCCAAAATAACAAGGCAGGTAACAATCCACAAGACACCCTCCCCTGGACAGTCGGGCGGCCAGGACAGAGGCCCATCAGAGGAGAAAATTGACGTCGGAGCACAGGGAGTGCCCAAACGGCGAAGGGCAGGTCAATCCATGAAAGTGAAAGTGCAGAAAAAAGCCATACCCTCCAAGAGTTCATCATTGGAATCGTCAAAAAACATAGATGCCATCCAATCCATGAGTTCAAAGAGCAGGAATGCTCCTCAGCAAAGGGAGCATCCAGAAGCAATGCGGGACAGCTTGCGTGATAATTGAAACAGCTTCGTTGTAGGAGATCCTGGGCAGCCGCCCAGATATCCCATTGCGCCAAAATCCCCAGTGCAGCCGCACGTGCCATACAGCCAGCAACGGAACAGTCCTGCTCATGGATCTCTAAGGGACCCATCAACTGAACAAAATCCGGAACAGACAATGACGAATTGGAGAGGCAATAATCCAGAGTCCAGGTGAAAGGACAGCGGACACAAGTCATCACAGGTTGCACGCAAGTGAAATACGCAAAGCGAAATGAAAGAGTATATGACACACTCAGTGTCGCCAATGGCAAGACACCAAAACCAGCCAAAAGGCGCTCACGGAGCAGCTGGAGGCGTTCTGGATCGAGCAGGTCCCATCGGAGAGCAGCCATTGCGCAGAAAGCAAATTAAGAGCAAGACACCAGCCGCTAAAGCGAGGATCAATGGAAAACCGCCAAAGACACTGGAAAAAATAGAATGTATGAAAGCCGGGATGACACCAAAAATAGTTTGGAAGGAGGACACCAAACCCGACCCCACGACTTTAAAAAAGTGCACTAGGCCTTCAGTGTTAGATGCGTTAAAAATACGATGTATTAACTCCCCAAAATGTTGGGGAGATTAGTGTTCAAAAGGGCCTGTATTTCACTGTGGGTACTCGCCACCTGGAGAATGAATGTCTCCCGGGCGGACGTGAGCATAACTTCCTCGTTTAATAATAGTGCCTTTATTCTGCTCAGTCTATTGAAATCTGCTTCCATGGTAGGGATGGAAGGCCAAATAGAGATATCAACCCTGCCGTGAGGGGGAGGAAACAGCACATTTTTGCAGCAGACAACCCTGTGCGAAACTGTTACAATGTAAGGAATGCCAGCCTGCAGGCCACAACAGTTTTCGTTATTTAAAAGTAAATAACTACCATTGGAAAGGAGAGTGAAAGTAGGTGAAATAACAGGAGCAGGAATACCTTTCAGCACACAAGCAAGATTAGGAGAGGAAACGCTGCATGAGCCATGCAATTTAATGTGTTTACAAATAAGCGAATGACCTATAGTCGAGTCGCAGTACTCCCCGTGAGAAAGACTTCCTTGCCGTCCCGAAGGCATTTATACATGAAAGGCAAGGACCAGAGTTCATGCAGGAAAGCACTGCCCAATGGCCGGTAACGGCCCACAGGATAATGTTTCATGCACGAGTCAAATTCAAATAAGGAAAATGGTAAAGCTATAACCCCATGGACTAGCCATACCGCAGAATCGAGTTCTGCAACAGAGAACGGCAAAGGATCCACCTTTTCGATATGTAATAGAGTGTAAGTTGCATCCTTCATGGACATAAATTGCTGTTTATCAGTTAAGTTAAAAGGTAGAAACAAGGCAGAGGTGTTCAAAAAATGCCAAGGCACTTTACCTAACTTAAGCGTTTGTAAAGTCCATGCAAACTGCATAACTGAGCGCAATTGATTCTGACCATGATATAACACAGAAACATCATCTTGTACAATATCAACAACAGAGGACACAATATTCTCTAAAGTGTAAATGCGAGAAGACAGGGTATTAATACTATTGTCCACAACAGCAAGCACCTTTTCCAAATTTGCTTGATCTATTTCCCGAAGACGGGAAGCAGCTTCCATTTGTGATAGCTTCCAGAGTTCATTATATGTTTCATAAATGAATCTTTTAGGTCGGGGACCACGAGGTCCCAAAACAAAGTCGGACAGATCAATATTGCCTGAAAGGAGGGACAAATGTTGTTTAACAGAATCAAGGGACGAATGTTGCAGCCATTGTTTGCATAATTTACCAACAGAGTATGTAGTGACAGTACGGGCTTCAGTAAACCTCGGATCAGGCCTATTCTGTGTGTAGCTAGCACCAGTATCATGAAAACGCATTTGACATGCATTAGATGATATAGGCCATATTAACCAGGGTGACTGAACCAGCTCAGAAACATTAAACGAATTATTTTGTAACATTGCCTGCAGGGACACGAGGGACATATTGAATCGTGAGCTTTCATTTGGAAAACTCGACAGGGATGGTATTGATGGCGTATTCAATTGTTTAGTGGTTGCTAAGCCCCAACATGTAGTCTGATAGATGGAAGCATTTAGGAACATAATTTGGGTAGGGATGAGGCAAGCACGATGCAATGCCTCGGTTCCCTGTACCTGCCATGGCTTGGAGCCCCAAATAGATTTTAAATCCACTGTATTATCCCAATACTCATAACCTCCCACAGCTAGGGCACTCAGAAAGGAACCTGAATATAGCAATTTGGTGTGTGTCAACATAATTTTCTGAGTTGATGTGTTATTAAGTCTAAAATAATAGGATGCAGGGTTCGACCGATTAAAATCAGTAAAATAATTAAACTTATTTCGAAGAGTTTGAGAGCTACCTGGCAAGGGGTTTGGACAATGTTCCCATTGGGTAAAGTTAACAGAACTACGCAGGGCACTGGGCCTATGGAGAAAATGATTACCCCAATGTTGGTAACAATACAAATCGGCATAA
Source organism: Calotriton arnoldi (assembly GCA_963921515.1). Taxonomy (NCBI): domain Eukaryota; kingdom Metazoa; phylum Chordata; class Amphibia; order Caudata; family Salamandridae; genus Calotriton; species Calotriton arnoldi. The sequence goes on from CAWUFW010003225.1 coordinate 1,572,384, forward strand.
TTAGCAGAATTCATATATAAATCTTCAGCATTAAAAGATGCATAATATTTTAAATCGGCAAACAATGCTTCAACGGCATGCACATCCCAATCATCAGAATGAATATTATTTTGTACTACATCACCCATTGAAACACGAAGGACATTAGGTACATTAATAATTTCCGTCGGACCATGGATTTGATAGTTCACTGCATCCCATACGATGCCATCAGCAACTGGGAAAGCTGAAATGTTCACAAATGTGTGGTCACGCTTCATGATGTGAGACGAGGAATGAGGAGCCAAAGTTCCAGAAACACAGTCTACAGCAGAGCGTTCAGGTAAATAGTGACCATTGATTAGTAGAAAAACACTGTGACAAAGCCAATGGACATGAACAAAAATATCAAGAAAAGTACCAACCAGAGGTATGTCCAGGGGGAATCAAAAAATTGTCTCTAAACCAGGATACAAAAATACTGAACTTGGATGGGACTTTTGAAGATGTGGAATCCGAATCAAAGGAATAACGAGTCGGGCCAAGTGGCGTTGTTGTTGATGTGCCACCGATTCAGATGCAGGATAAGTATACTCGTCCTCGTCGATAGTTAGTGGAGAGTTGGGGATCAATTGTAGTTTCAGACAAAGGAGAGGATTCAGGCAAATCAACCATCTCAATTACAGCATCAGCGATCGTTCGTGCAGATGGACTATGAACATATGTCCGATAAATGGCAGGACAAGAGACCGCTGGTGTGACACTATTCAGGATCGGCCAGGCGCTGTAGCTTGACATTTTCAACTGAGATGTATCTGTTCTCTTTGCGACCAGGAAGCGGTGGTAAAATGACTGTACGTGTTCCCTTCAGGCCAAGAACTGGAACCGGTGCACGAAAAGAGGGGCCAAATTCTTTTTGTTTTCAACCTTCTCTCGAACCAGTTCTCCAACTTTCGGAAGCCAGCCGGCTACCGGAATCTGCAACGCAGGATCTGTGGCTGAAGGCAAATGTGTAGTTGCAAGTTTGTCTCGGGCTTCTTGTAAGTCCTGTAACATAGCAGAATGGTTATCTACATCAAACTTGGCGGATTGCGCCGCGATGTCTGGACCCTCAAGGTCAGGCACAAACATTCTTATGCCAAAGAGCATTTCGTATGGGGTCCGCCCACCCAGAGGTCTTCTAGGGAGATTATTAAGTGCACGCTGAACGGTATACAAATGGGCCAGCCAGTTCCTGCCAGTACCTATAACCCTAGCTGTTAAGGATTGCTTTAAGTCACGGTTCATTCGTTCAACGATAGAGTTGCCCTCAGGCCTATACGGAGACGAAAATTTCACCCGCACCCCAAGCGAAGCCATTGCATCCTTGTAAGCCCTAGAGGCAAACGCTGGACCTTGGTCCGAATGGAAGGTGCCGCATGCGAAAATTCCCACAAAGACACGCAAATCCCTGATTACATTTCGGGCGTCAGCACTCCGTTGTGGCCAGACCCAGAGAAACCGTGTGCACGAGTCCACTGCCACTAAGATGTATTTATAAGCAGTGTCTGATGAGAATGGACCGCAGTGATCCAAGTAAACACACCCAAAGGGTCTGTTAGCAATGCAGAGCGGGGTCTGTGGTGGACGTGTTACCGTGGAAGGCTTAATCTGTTGACAAACGTCGCAAGAAAGCACAAAAGCACGGGTGTCTTTATATAATCCACGCCACCAATAACGCTGCTGCAAGATAGAAACTGTAGCTGACACACCTGCATGCGCCGAAGCCATGCCTTCGTGTGCAGCTGATATCAAGGCACTCCTGCGGTCCGCGTTGGGGATCAGCCGATCTCCAACGTCAGGTATAGTTACATAAGGAACCTGATCGGGACTTAATTTGTAAGAATACTTGGAAGGGAAACCTGTAGGGTAATTATCACCTTCCTTGGTTGCAGCAATAGCTGCTAGAATAACAGGGTCTATTTTAGACATGGACCTGGTAACCGCTGCTACTGAACACGTGACTACTGCTGAACGGGCAGCTTCATCTGCCAGATCGTTACCAATAGCGTGTGCGCCCACCCGCTGATGGCCTAAGGTGTGAACCACCTGTGTGAGGGGCAGACGTTGTTGCAATTCTGCCACTCGAACCCAAAGCATTTTATGCTTAATTGTGCTCCCTTTTGCGTCCTTGTAGTCGTTTTTCGACCAGAAAAACAGATTGTCATTGTAAGATTGTACACAGTAAAAAGAATCACATACAATAAGAGTGGTCTCATCCTGTGAAGCGAACTCAAGTGCAAGTAGTAATGCATGCAGCTCGGCCAATTGTGCGGTACTATCTCCAAGTGTGCGAGTATGCACTACAGAGGATTTGAACGTTCCATTCACAAAGGAACCCGCAACAATAGCACATGCAGCAGAATAAGCGTGCTTGGACCCAGTGGCCGGTTGCGCCGAACCATCGGTGTAGATCACACATTTGTAATCCTCAAGCGGTAATAAAAACAAAGGAGGAGGATGAACGAATTCATACTGCAAAAACTCCTGAGTCTGAAGAGAAGAATCAAAAACAAAAGTGACGTCCGAAGACGTCAAAGATGTAGCCCATTGTATCCAACGGGGATGCATTGCTTTTGAGTTCGGTACACTTGCCTTTGTTACTGCCTCTAGGGCAGGACAGGGTGTTACCACTAGAATCCGCTTTCCCTGTGCCAGTGCGCGTTCTTTTAGAATCGCCATTTGCACTGCAGTCAGAACTTTTTCAACAGATGTAAAGCGCAATTCAGCGGAAGTGTACAGATGTGACTTGTATGCGATAGGTACTGTATCACCTTCATTAAAGGTTAAATAGGTGAATCCCACCGCCCCCGGAATTATTCTAATCACCAGGTTTGTGTGGTTATCACGAGTCAAAAGATATTTAGACTCCAATAGGTCTGTCTGCAAAGACTGCAGAATTGAGGTATGCTCAGGCAGCCAGCAAGACCTTGAATAAGTTGGTTGTATCAAAGCATACAAAGGCTTGATACGCTGGGCATATTCGGGAATATAAGTACGCCCGAAGTTCAGGAAACCCAGCAAAGACTGAAGCTTCTTCAGAGTATTTGGGGGGCACAAATGTGCACATTTTTCCAAGAAATGGGGGCTAAGCCCTTACCTTCGTTGTTGAGCTCATAGCCCAAGAACAGAACTGTAAATTCAGCAATGTGTGATTTAGCAAAGTTAAATTTGTAACCCTGCTCCGCAAATTCAAGAATAATGCGGTCCACACGGGACAGATGCTGATATAACTCGTCGTCTGTCAGATAGATGTCGTCTACATACGAACATGCGTCTTGATCAATGTCATTTAACAAAGAAACAACACGGGCAGCGAAGATACCCGGACTATTTTTATAGCCCATGGGTAAACGCCGGAACTGGAATAACTTACCACCGGATGTGAATGCGGTCCATTGACCACTCTCCGGGGCTAGGTTGTGCGTGTAGAAACCGTTTGAAAGGTCAAGTGTCGTTTTGTATTTTTTACGAACAAGACTGTCTACAAGCGCAGAACTGTGTGTATTTTGCACCGCAAAGTTCCGACAATGAGTATTTAAATGCCGGTAATCCAAAACTAAGCGGTACGATCCATCGGGTTTAGAAACCACGAAAAGGGGATTGTTCATAGGTGATACGCATGGTTCGATTACTCCCTGATATTCCAACTGTGTCAGAATTTCGGAGACGGGGCCTTTTGCCTGCCGTTTGATGGGATATTGGGGTTGTGGCTGCGGTAGTGACCGCAAAGGTATTGCATGAGGAGGTGATTCTTCATCCCATCCCACATGGTTGCGGTATAACGCTGGTGCCAGGTACACAGCCCACTCAGCTGCAAGTGCTTCAGCTTTGTCTTTTGGGACATGCCTTGAAAAGCTTGGAAGGATTACCTCCTCTCCTTTATGTGCAGCTAAAACGAATGGGGGTGGCCAATCCACCTCTGCTAACAAAATGTCATATGAAGAGGTTAGTTTTTCCCAAAAATTCCTTTTATTTCACGCGGTATGTCACCTTCGATTTGTATGACTATATTATATAGTCTGTCAGGGGTGCCACTCTCGTGTCAGCTGTCTCTACAGTAACGAATGTTTCAGTTGCTGTCGCCTCCATATGAGGACGTAGCGCCTCCCGCACTATGGTAACTTCCGCGGCGCTGTCTAGGAGGGTCACTGCCCACGTCCAATTCTGGAGTCTCGTTCTCACGGTCTGAGGCATATTTCGCTGTGACAGCGGCAACCTTTTTCTTCTGAAATTGCGGTCGAGGAAGATGAAAGTCTTCTGCTTTACCTCTGACTTGTTGTCGAGGTTGGTCTCGCTCCTGGGGAGCCTCTCGGCCCCTTCCTCTATCTTGACGTCCTCCTCCACCAGCCTGTGACGACGTCTGGGCCTGTGAAGAACGAGGAGAACGCGTATCAGAGCTCTGAAACCTTTCTGGTGATTTAATCCTCGACCTATCACGTAAATCATATGTACGTTCAGAAGAAACCGAAACTGGGGAAGCGCCTCTCGACCCCGGCTTCTTTTGTTGCTTACCCTGCTTTTTCTGTCTCCAACTCTTTTTAGTGAAGACCGGTTTATCATCTTTCTCAGATGCACTTTTTGTTTGTATAACTTGTGTTTGCGATTGTGTTTGCATTTTTACAAAAGGCTTGTTGCCTAGGCTATTTCTTCCAATTGTTTTATAAGCCCGGGCTATTATTTTCGGTAATTCGCGAGGCCTGTCCAACTCTGGGACCAAAGCCAAAGCATTCGCTACTTGAAAGTTCATAGCATCGCCCTTGACATTTCCAAGGATCAGCTCAGCTACTACATCAAACACTCCCACTAGTCTCATCCCTAATTCCACAGCCGCTTCAGGGCCATGTTCATCCTGTACTTTTTTAATTACAGAGGGTAGAACCGTCATGGAAGGAGTTCCAAAACATTTTGAATAAACTGCTGCGAATACCTTACCCCAGTTTTCACATGATGTCAAATCGGGGATTATGTCTTTTGGCAAACTTATCGTGAGGATGCGGTGTTTATCTACTGGGGATGTATGTGGAAACACTGCTTCTATCTGATCGAACTTTTCTGCAAGCCAGTAAGGATAGTCGTCCTTATTTTGTGGACGTTTGCCCATCACAGAATTTACCATGACAGGACTTATAGTCACTCCAGCTGCAATAGCTGGTTGGCCTGCGACTACAGGAGCAGCTCCATGTAGGCTACCTGTAACGTATGTCACTAGGGCTCGATGCACTCGCACCAATTCGGTATGCATAGTGCGAAGTTCCGCAAGCGGTAATGCCAGATAATTCGGATGCGGAGTATACCCGGCCAATACAGGCCAAGTGGCCCCCTGAATTGATAAGGGGCCTAAACGAACTGCGGTAGTTGGTTGTGGTAGGGCGCCATTGAACCAAACACGGTGCTGCCAAGCCGTGAGAGGCACTTCAAGAGCAGTATAGGGTCGATAGGCAGCAGGAACAGCGGTGGGCTTATATTCATGAAACAGCTTATCACCTGCATCCACCGCTTCAAAAGTGATCCAAGTGTAAAACACTTCAAAGTGATAAGCCGGATCGGCTTGAACCACAAAGACCAACTCGACCCCAGTATCGGGCACTCCATACACAGCTAAGTGGTCTCGGAGTGCCCCTCGACTATGTGCAGCTATCGCCACACCAGCCATGACTAAACAATTGTATTCGACAACCTAACAGGGAGCACAAAAATGGGTCTATTAACTAACCTTTTTAATAATATCAAGCTTGAAAGAACCTATAAAACATTCAATATAGGAGGTATCACCGTCACATACGCCTCCGGAAGCGTACGCGAGGGGTTTGTGGACAAGCACAAGTACTACTCAAGCGTCTCGCAGATAAGCTGCCCCACGGTGGTCGCGCCATGTCATAAGGTTTCTGCACATACACAGAGCTATGCACAGGAAAATGGGACCCCGGAATACAGTGGTTTGCCACCATATACCGTAGCACCCAAAAACCCCAACCCAACTAGCTTAGCATCCCATTAGCACCCAAGTACTAATGTTTGGACAACCCAGAACACGGTATCTTTATCTCAGGACTCGCAGAAGCAAGAACACTCTTTCATCACTCACTCGTACTTGTCCACAAGGTGCGTAGTAAGAGACACTGGATAGGTTAAAATGTTTATTCCAACTTACGTGCTCTAATGTACAGTACACGTGTCAGTACTAATAGCATAATGCATATGACTAATATAAGCAGCATGGTTACAATTCCATAGAATACAAACGGGGAAAGCATCTCAGAGCTCAGTGGATAAACGTATAAATAACATTACCACCCTCCCCTTGCAGTAAGATAGTTTATTATAGTAATAGAAGACCTCTGGGCTTTGACCAGCGAACCCCCATACCTCAGTCTCTAGATGCAGAATTACATCAGCAGGACATCATAGCTCTTCTCACTGAAAGGGATTTCTCCAAGTGTGTTAAGCGCTAGTTAACCACAGCATTAAAAGCATATCAAATCCTTCATGGCAATTGCACCTAATGTTATGTCTGGGTGCGCGAGACTGGCCATATCAGGAAGAACCAAAATACATTGTTATTCGACCTTGTACATGTTTGTGCAGACTGAGCCCAAAAAGGTGAACAACAGAAAATGCAGACAGTGCAAAAGAACGTGGCACGAGCAAAGGGCGAGGAAGGCCCGGCTCAGTGTAACGTGCGCAAAGAAAAGCAGCATGGCAGCCAGGCCTAGGCCAAAATAACAAGGCAGGTAACAATCCACAAGACACTATCTAGGGATTATGTTTGACCCCCAAACTAATTGGCAAAAAATGATCGCTAACAGAGGGTCCCAGATGGAAAAGAATATTGGTGCACTAACTAAATTTATAAAAAAACTGGTTTAAAACCAATAGATGTAATTAAAACAGTGTATCAAGCTAAGACTGTATCTGCCGCCACCTATGGAGCAGCTGTTTGGGGAATGAGAGATTGTGCAAAACTACAGATTATTGAAGATACATTTTTAAAAAGGGTCCTTTCCTTACCAAAGTCATGTGCCAACTATAAGTGCCACATGGAATTGAGAGCACCTTACATTACTGATAAAATTGCAGTGGCTCCGATCCTAATGTGGCACTCAGTATGGCGAAAGGAGACCCTTGCTTTAACAAGAGACATTATAAAGGATGTTCTGAAATTAGATGGGGTGGGTAACATTCCTTGGTTAACTTATGTTGAAACCACATTGAAAGCAGTTGGGCTACATCGTCTTTTTTGGATCCTAGTACCTGTTGTTCTATCTCTAAGGATGATTTAAAAGCGCAATTGCTTTCTAATAGACACATAAGAAGGAGACTAAAAATATTAATCTGTCGACAGTAAAAACATACTTGGCTTCCCCTAGTATAGTACAAATGGACATAAATACAATATATCTATCCTTCGTTACTAATTTACAGCACAGGTACATCTTGGTGAGATTTCATTTAAATTATATTCCCCTTATGTTGGGTTCTCCCCGTAACGTTTATGTTGCTTCTGATCTCCCATTTTGTTCCTGTGATCAGCGATCTGTACTGAATAATCTACATTTTTTGTTTGTCTGTAAATTTTATTGTGATGAAAGGAAACGATTTATTATCCCCATTTTACGTAAAATGAACTTCAAACAGTGTCGTGTAGCCCTTTATTACCTGCAATTATTACCTGACCCCTTTATCTGTTTTTCTTTGGCGTCCTTTTTGTTATCTGCTTTAAAAAAGAGGTGTACAATCTGCTAAAATTATATCCCGAACAATGATCGATTTTACTGTATTGTGTAAATAATTATGAACTTGTATTTTAATGCAATAATTTTTATACTTTTTATACATTTTAACCTTACTGTAATGCTGTGAAATGTTGTGAAACGTTTTTTTTTTTTTAGTTTTTTTTAACTGTAGTATACTTTTTATGCCTACATTGTGTTGGCGAAATAAAGTTATTCTGACTGACAAACTAGTATATTTTTTAATTGGAATAAAGAAATGTTACTCATATTATATTGCAAAATTATATTGCAGTATTTTCATTGACAGTTCCAGACCTTGCCACCATGGAAGAATGGAACATAATAAAAAAAATCAGATTAAATAGCCAAACTCTGGTTTATGGATGTCATCAGCTGGAGCCAGAACTTCTGCCTATCAATAGGAAATACATGTCAATAACATAAATAGTGAAATTAACTGCAGTTGTTCCTTTGGTGGCCACAGGATCATTCAAAAACACTGTTGCAGTATCTTGTGGAATGTCACAGCCAACTTTAAGTGATGTGCTATCAATCAATCAATCAATCAATCAGGATTTGTAGAGCGCAGCTGCTTCACCCATGAGGGTCTCGCAAGCTGTCTGATAAAACTGCCTGTTCTCCTATTGGCTGAACATGCACGTCTTGAGGTCCTTCCTGAATTGCTGGAGCGATGGTTAGGCTCTGAGGTGCGGGGGGTTGTTCCAGGTCTTGCCCGCCAGATGGGAGAAGGAGCAGCCTCTGCTGTTTGTCCGGTGGATGCAGCGGTTGACAGCTAGGGTGAGGGATCTGGATCTGAGTTTCCTGGTGGGCTGGTGAAATTTCGCATGTTGGTTGAGGTACGCAGGTCCTACATTGTGTAACACCTTGTAAGCATAGGTGAGTAGCTTGTACTGGCATCTCTTCATGACTGGTAGCCAGTGGAGTTTCTTAAGGTGAGGGGTATGTGCGTCCATCTGGGGAGGTCAAGGATGAGCCTGACCGCTGTGTTCTGAATTGTCTGGAGCTTCTTCATGAGTTGGGCTGTTATTCCTAAGTAGAGGGAGTTGCCGTAGTCAAGTCTGCTAGTGGCGAGAGCCTGGGTGACAGTTCGCCTGGTGTTAGTCGGGAGTCATCTGAAAACCTTCCTGAGCATATAGAGCATGATGCCAAGGTTGCGGGCGGGTTTGGTGGGTATCGGGGTTGGGCCCAGCTCCGGGGGCCACCATTTGTTGTTCCAGTGTGCATCCTTGCCTTTCCCGGAAATAAGTACTTCTGTCTTGTCAGTGTTGAGTTTGAGACAGTTGTTGTTCATCGAGTCAGCAACATCTTTCATGCATCTTTGGAACCTGTCTTTGATGGTTCTTGGATTGTTAGTCAGAGAGAAGATTAGTTGGGTGTTGTCGGCGTAGGAGATGATGTTGAGTCCGTGGCTTTTGACGATGTAGACCGGGGGCCATGTATGTATTGAAGAGGGTTGGGATGAGCCTTGAGGTACCCCACAGGTGATGTTCTTAAGGAGCGAGGAGTAGGGAGGGAGGACGATGTTCTGCGTTCCTTCTGCGAGGTATGATGTGATCAACTTGAGGGCTGCTCCTTGGATTCTAATATGATATAGCTCGTTGATCAGTGTGTGATGGGATACGGTGTTGAAAGCTGATGAGAGGTCGAGGAGGATGAGGGCCACTCTTTCTCCTTGGTATAGCAGCTTTCGGATGTATTTTTGTGGCTGTGACTAGAGCTGTCTCGGAGCTGTGGTTTTCTCTGAAACCTGATTGGGTGGGGTCCAGGAGGTCATGGTTGTCCAGATGTCTGGTGAGCTGGATGTTGATCACCTTCTCAATGACCTAGGCTGGGAAGGGGAGCAAAGAGATGGGATGGTAGTAGACACTTTTCGTGGTACTTCGATTCGGTCACAACCATATCACCACCACTTAACTTGGCGAGTACTTTTGAGTCACTTGATGCAACTGCAGCATGTTGAACTGGATTACTCAATTCAAGTGTACAAACATTTATAACCTTTGCCCCTGACTTTTCATCACAGAAGAAACACATATTTTTCAATTCACCAACTATAAATGAAGCATGCATACACCTTCAATTACTCTTTTGAAAACTGTCTTGAACTAGGTTAGGTTTTTTGATAACCTTGCACGTTTTTGTATGTCAAAGTTGTTTCTACACATTTTATGGAATTTTCACGTTTTCATTTAATAGTTGTTCAACTACATCATGATTTTTTAACTATTTTGTCTTGATGATTGATGGAAGTTCTTTTATTTTGTCAAAAGCTAGCAGATCGTCAAGCAAACTTTTGTACCCAACTCCTTTATCAGAAAGTTTACTATTAGCTTGTCACAATAAAACTTCTGGTAATTCTTGTTGACACAATGCACACAGATCTCAATCATTCTCAGTTCCAATATTTTGTGTGTTAGATATAAACTTGTCATTATTATTTGTTAGACATTTTTACTCATCAACAGTGGATAATCTTTTCACAATTACAGAAACCTGCAACAACAAAAAATATTTGTTAGTTTACAAGGGCAGTACAGTATACTTTTTTTAAAATCATAAGGTATTTATTTATTTGATCCATTACAAATTTCTCCTACTTTGTCAGCGCAAATAAAATGCAGAAGTTGCACCACTTTTGGCATTCCCAACCAGAAAAACTTATGAAATGATGTGATGGATAATTAGATTCATAATCGCTACACAAATAATAGCTCGGCCATTTTCTTTTATGATGTTATACGGGGAAAATAGCCATATGATTTTTGGGCTCTATATCATCACTCATTTTTTACCTTATTATTAAGTCCTATGCAAAGTTTCATGTTAGTATCACATTGTGCATGATTCTAACGCTAAGCTACCTCACTTTGATGGCTATTTAGCGAGTGGAGAATGAACCTGTATATAGCCTGTTTTAGCACTAAGATACACCAGTGAGGTGATAGTTGAACTCTACAAAACATAAACATTAATTTAATCTGGCATTAGGAATTCATGAAGCTTATTTCCAGGCTTGATATGAGAATATGGTGGTCTAATGAAGGTGCAAAAGGCATTTATTTGAAATTTGTGCAGCAGTGTGGTAGTACTACTGGGTTTAGACTCAAAGTGTCAAAGAAACTTTGATAAGAAAACAAAATAAAAAATAGTAAATAATTTATAGAATTATGTTGCAACAATAGTCAGTCTAAGCATGGAATTCTCTTGACTCTAAATCCACCGAGGAATGGTATTTAAAATAGCCAATTTTGTCTAAATTTTCCTTATATTTGTATCCATTTTCAGACAAAATACAAAAGGTTACACATGCATTCGGCGAAGCTCACAGTATTGATGATGCAGTTGTCATGACCTGCAATAGCTTACTAAGTTCTTCAGAAATAGCTCTTCTCCCTGTACAAAACCACAATCTGCTGTGAGGATAATATGACTAGAACCTCTTTTCTCTGCAAATACCTCACTCAGATTTGGCATGGTATTTTTTATGATATCACCATCAGAATCCAGTAGAAGGTTTTAAAGAATTTATTTATTGAGCGATAGATGACTGTGGTTGGTGCTCCTGTTACAGAGTAAAACCTGATTATTCCTTACGTGACACAAAAACTGATTATGACAATGAAACTCTAATGTGCACTTTGCACACGTTTAGAAAAACAACACTGAAACTGAGAAAAGCTGAAGTTCTAGCACCGTAAAAGTGTGTTTGGATTTGAAGAAATAGCAGGATTAATAAAATAATGAATTTAACATGTTTATGAAAAGATAATCTTATATTTTTAACAAAGTTGTTATGCAAAATTAATGATGAAACAGCATTTTATTGCCTTCTTTGCAATGCACCATAACATATTGAAAGGCAAAAGATTTATGCAATGTGTTATATGACTGAAACTTTCAGTATAAGTGTTTGACATTATTAGGGACTTATATTTCTTAAAACAAATTTATTTTAATGATTTTTAGGAATAGTTTGAACGTAGGTACTTTTGAAATTTTGGTAGTAGGTCAAAATTTGGGTTAAACATTTTTGTGTAATAATCACTGACAACGTTACAATTATTTTCATATATGATATATGATTTGTTTGATCTATTTTGCTATGCATAAAATTATTATGAGTTTATTTTACTAAATAAGACATGCTAACTTTAAAGTGCACTGAATTGCCTTTTTCCTTAGTCTGCACTATTTCATAGCCTGGTATATGGACCTGTGTTAAGTTTCCTTAAATGTTGCTTTATTTGTTCTGTTTATGCAACATTCTTTAATCAATAAGACACTTTTTAAAATACTTCATTGTGTGTGAATGGTGGGAATGTGCCCTCTCGACTTAATCCATGAAGACAAACAAAGTAAATAAGCTCTTTGTCAACTAACCTGTGAGGACAGAATGGACAGTCGTTTCTAATGAGCAACATGGGAAAATATGCTGAAGTATCAATTTTGTTCCTGGTGAACGGAAGAATGGTCACATGATTGTCAGACCATTGTATGGTCACAACTGATGTCACAAATGGACGATTCGTAGTATAAAAAGAGATTCTCCAAGGGGGGGACTCAGGCACAGAGGAGCTCCCTCATTCCCTATTTCCTCCATTGCAGACTGCCTGCCGGTCTATCTTTACATGACCCTTGCCATCTTATTTCCTTTACTGATGAACTTACCTGCTGGACGATTTGGAGCTGTCTGGTGAGAGACCAGACCTGAACTTTCCTGATTATTGCTCCATTCCCCTTGCCCATGGACTTATCCTTAGTGGACTTTAACTTGATCCCTTTGCCCATGCGTAGGAAACTCTTTTGAACCATACTCCTGCCTTTGTTGGTACAAGGATTCTCTAACCTTAACCATCCTCTTTAGGATTCATTTATTTAGAAATAGGTTTACTTGACTAACTGTGTTGTTTTATACTGTAAGCTATAAGACTTATGACAGAGCTACTTAAAATGCTACTTATATGAATTGGTTTTGGATCTTTAATACAATAAACCAAATTATCTTAAATTGTTTGAGTCTTTTATTGTGTCTTAATGTTCTTTCCGCAGAAACTGTGCTTACAACTATCTGATTTCTAAATGCATGATAGAGAGAGTCATAGATTATTTTCAGAACATCAGGTTCTTTTGCTCTTGTTCCGTGTAGCCACAGCAGAGCTCCTGGTTTGTATATTTCCTGTTAGATTGATCTTCTTTAAAAGGTTGGGTCTTCCAGTTGCAATACTCGAGAGTTGTGTACTTGAACCTGATCTCTAATTTATGAGTTGGCTACCAATTGGTCCTCACTGGTTGGCCAACAGTTTGACACCCTAATTTCTCACCCCTCACTACGACGAAGAAAGGTCCATCTGAGGACCAATGCCTCTGTGGGTGAAGTAAAGAATCTGAGTGAAATTACTAAGTTTAGTATAATAACTGTATGGACCCAGTGATAGAAACACCAAAAAGAGGCTTGCGCTGCAACAATACTTGGCAGCAGAGGATGGTTTTGTCTAGTGAAGTGAATGATTTGGGGTGCCCAAAATAGATTTCCCCTGTCCAGCCAAAATGCCCAAAATCCCATGGTTAGGCACAAGGATTGATGGAGTATTGGCAGAATGTCGCCTCGATTCCAACGACTTGTAGCAGCAAATGAGTGTGAGTATTAATAGGGATGCACATTGCAATTGCTTTGGCTTAGATTGCGGTGTTTTAAAATGGCTGTGTGATGTTTTGCGAAATTGAAAAAGTTGTGTGCGCCATATTGCTTAATGCAAAGAAATGAAGTTCCGCCCGTTTGTGGCCTAAAATCTTGAGATATACACCTTTGTGGTGGTCTCAGTTAAGAAGACACTGAGTACATTGTCTGCTGTGTTGTGGTGTTTGTCCTGAGACGTCGTTGACAACATCTAATGGATAGGACTTTCATTTGGTTGTTAATGCTAAGTGGAGGAAATTAGTTGAAAATCAATCTTTGACTTGCAAACCATGTTAAAACTGCACCTTTAGAATATGTTTAAAGTTGCTGCAGAAATGTTTTCACTTAGAAATGGCACACAGACAAAATGTGCCTTCATTGTAATGCGAAAGAAATCCTTCTAATGTATAACTAATATACGCACAAATAGTTAACTTTCATTTTCCAACTTTATTTCGGCTTGATGAACCATAAAAGTGCACGGTGCAAAAGCATTATAAATACTTAAAAACATAACAGATACAAATCACAGCTCATAACAATTTAAGTATACAAAACAATTACATCCATGAAGCATCAATTGTCAAAGTGCTGCAACAATACTAAGACAAAAACCAAATAAACAAAAACCTCAGAAAAGTCCTTAAAAGTGGGCTGGTTCACGGGTTAGCTATGTCACTCCGATTGTCTGTATTATGTTCTGGTATGGGGAGCTCAAGAATACTCACTGAGATAGGTAGGATAAAAATTCGCACTACAATGATTAAGAAGATAGCGTTTTAAAACAATAAAACCTAAATAGTGTCTTTATACGGATGCATTTCTCCCTACTGTTCTTGCCCTAATATAATCATAAGAGCATAAATCATGCTATTCAATGTTCGGTTTATGCTTGTCCAGGTCAAATGCAAGAAATTACATATGTTAATATGATTGTAGATGGGGTTGCCTACCCAGCTCTTTATCATCATCATCATTCTATATTTCAGCTTTATAAAACCATATTAGTACTGAAGTATCGATATCATACTGTTCATTATGTACTAATTAATTGCATCCAAATTTAAAAACCCTAAAACACACTATATATAAATTAACCTATAAATCAGCTCTACAGGGAACGGTACATTATATGCTCACATAAAACCCGTTCTCCAGTTAAAAATAATTCATCTCAAATTCTGCTTCTCATATTGGCTGGCATAAAATTACCTTAGTTTGACCAGTTTAAAATCCAGAGTTTAAGGCCCTAACATCTATATGCCAAACTTCATATGAATCTTTTTCTTACACACCATATAGAAAACAGGTACCTTGAGAGAGCAAAGACTATTCATTGAGAAGTATCATATTTAGTATTCTAAGTGCCGTTTGGCAGCTAGAGATTCCTAAATTACTACAAATCTGGACTATCCACTTGTTGTGTCTATGCTTTTTGTAAACGAGGCAGAAGAAGAGAACATGAGCCTTGTTTTCTTCTAAAACTCCACATAAGAGACATTTCCGATCTTGCTCCAGAATGCAGACGCTAGTAAAGACACGCAACTGGAGGGTACCATGCCTAAATTGTAGGTAGAGTTTCCAGGCTGTATCTCATCCACGAATGTCTTTGCACTATAAACATCTTTGATCTCAAAAAATCTCTTAGGTAGAGAGCCGACGGTTACACCCGTCAATAGAAAAGAACTCTGGAACCCCCTAAAACTGTCCACAAGTTTCCTCCTAGATATTACTAATACTGCTTCTGCAGGATCACACCATAAAGATGCTACTCCAATGCTGAACAGGGTATCCCTGATATAGGAGAGCCATGGTAACCTTTTTTCCCCACTGTTACCAATAATTCCTCCAGGGCAATTCTATATGATATGAGCTCTGGAGTGGCCCAGATTCTCCTCCAAAAGAGGAGAGGTCTTAAGTCACTTCCCTCCGTCTCAGTCCTAAATCTAAGCGAAGCGGGATTAGGGGAGTGCTGGAGGGAAGATTTGCTAGTTAATTAATAGTTAAAAATGTAGGAAAAACTTACTTGTGTCTAGAAATTGGAATAATATTGTATTAAAAAAAAAATTGCACCAAGCTATCATTCTTAAACGTGCACACTTAGTTTAGGCCTCAAAACCCTTTCTTTCAACTCTTGCTCATAGCTTAAATAAACTTTCATTTAGAACATTTGCTTAGCACCAGCATCTTGCTTAGGAATTTGCTGACTCCTATTGTTAGAAATAGGATTTCTGGTTGGCTAGGGCATGCGCCTAAGCCAGGCAGAAACCACCACTTGTAGTATGGATTGTGGGTCCATTGTTGACATCTGCTAAGTTAGCATGAGCTTCGCTGCCATGAGGCTGCTTTTGCGCACGACACTGCATGCATAGATTTCGCAAGACTTTGTTTGTGCCCTTTCACATGAGAACTGTCTGCTTTTCGCGTTCTCTGATGTGCTCTGAGGTTTAGTCTGCACACGATGTACAAGGTCGATGAACAATGCCCCTTGTTGTTCAGTTCCTCGCACCTAGACATAACATGACACACAGCTGCACTACTGAAAATCGTATGCTTTAATATTGCAAGCTAAATATGTGGTGCAGGCACTTGGAGAGATTCCTTTCCGGAGAGAAGAGCTGTGCTTGTCCTGAGATGTAAACCTTTCATCTAGGCCTTAAGGTATGGGGTCTGCTGACAAAGCCCAGAGGTCTTCTTTTTTATAATAAACTATTTCTTACCACGGGGAGGGTGGTTAGGTATTGTAGCCCTTTTCCACTGTCTTTACAAAATGATATCCCCGTGTATATTCTATGGAATTGTGACAATGCTGACTATATTGTGTTTATGCATTTTGCTGCTAGTAATGGCACGTGTACTGTACCATAGAGCACGTTAGTTGAAATAAACATTTTAAACTATACCGTGTCTCTGATTACTCGCATTGTGGACAAGTATGAGTGAGTGAGCGAAAGAGTTGTCTGGCTGCCGCGATTCCTGAGAGAGTCGGGAGTGTCGTGTTCTGGGTTGTCTAATCATTGGTAGCTTCGCTGTTAGTCGGAAAACAAATGAGACACTATAGCTAGTCGGTTTGGGATTTTGGGTACTAATGTGGTAGGTTGGTACACCCCTATTCACTGAGGTCCCGTTTTCCTGCACATAGTTCTGTATATGTGCAGAATCCCTGCAACATGGCGCCGCCAACGTTTGGTCTGGTTCTTATCTGCGAGACGCTTGAGTAGTGCTTGTGCTTGTCCACAATTCCCTCGTGTAGGACTTGGCCTTTTTGGCTAAAGTTCCCTAAACTTTTTGCTTTCCCCATAGACCATTTTCCTGACATAGAGTTGCCAATTTAGATGCTTTGGGTACTTTGCCACTGCTGATCAGTGTCAAAGTACAAGTGTTTCCTGTGTAAAGTGTAATGGTAATTGGTTGGCCATGATTGGTATGTTTGCCTTACTAGTAAAGTCCCTAGTGATGTGCACTGTGTGTGCCAGGGCTAGTAATGCAAAGGTGCACGGAGAAGGGAACTCAGGCCTGCAGTGTAGGTCCTTCGCGCAGTTTGCTAAGTTAGCATGTTGTCCTGACAAGTGCAACCACTTGTCAGGCCTTACTTTCCCTTTTGCATACACAGTGGGCACCCCTGTGGTAGGTCCCGGGTAACCCCTGGGCAGGGTGCAGTGTAGGTAAAAGGCAGGACATATACTGAGGTGTGTGTTATGTCCTGACAGTGAAAAACACTCCATTTCGTTTTTCACTGGTGGAAAGCCATCCTGCCCATAGGACAGAATGGGGGAGGCTGGGTATTGTGTTTGTTAGCCTAGTTTCCCATAAGTTTGAAATGGAGAGGTGAAGTTTAGTATGTACGAACTCACAGCGTCATAACACATCTTTCTATGAAAGTGGTTTTGTCACTGTGTGTTCAGAAACCACTCTTTTAGAAAGTGGCTGAGTTTTGCGCTTTAAGCATTTCTGTGTGTCTCTGCTGAATGTGGATTGACTGTCTGGATATGAAAGAGGAGAGGAGCTGGGGGAGGTCTTGACCCAGGGAGGGATTGAGATGGCACCAGGCTGACCTGCATCTGGAGAGTAGGCAAGGAAAAGCACCGGGAGGTGAAGAGGCCTGGGTTGCAGCTATAAAACAATTGACCCATCTCCTGCTGAGTGATTAAGGATCCAGACCCCCAGTATCAAAGGGAGAAAGATTACACTGGGAGGGAGACACCCAGAACTGATTTAGGCAGGGGTCAGGGACCCCTGAGCACAACAAACTTCAAAGACATTTAGGGGTATAACTATGAGAGCTGAAACCCCTGAACGTTGGAATAGAAATGGATTGAGACTGAAAAGGCTTGGACCCATTTCGTGGTCAAGAGGAACCTCTGCTAAGGAAGGAACAACTGAAGAGACTGCTGGGAAGGACCAACCCTTGCTTCGTGATCTGGGGCTGGTCTGCAGTTTGCTGTTTTAACCAAGGAAGAGGCTGTTGGGACTGTGTTTCGTGCGCTGGGTCCCCCTGCTTGAAGAAGACTGTGCTTTGTGCTGTGTCTTGTTACCCCAAGGGCCCGAGGTGAGCTGGCTCCCTGTTTGGAAACACAGGAACATAAAAGTTTCCGGAGAAGTTTCAAGCGATGCGGTGGGCACGTGTTGTGGCAGCTTGAGACCCTCGGAAGGTGTGACTGTGATCTTGGACACACGGAGGAGAAGTGAGACTCGGACGCGCTGGGTGCGTGTCGTGGTGCACAGGAGGCGTTGGTGAAGAGCGCCTGGTCAACGTGTGCACTGGAGGTGAAGTGAGTCTCGGACGTGCTGGGTGCATGTCGTGGTGCACCGCAGGCGTTGGTGAAGAGCGCCTGGTCAGCGTGTGCATCGGAGGTGACGTGAGACTCGGACATGCAGGGTGCGTGTCGTGGTGCACCGCAGGCACTGGTGAAGAGCGCCTGGTCAGCGGGTGCATCGGAGGTGAAGGGAGTCTCGGACGCGCAGGGTGCGTGTCGTGGTGCACAGGAGGCGTTGGTGAGGAGCGCCTGTTCAACGTGTGCATCGGAAGTGGAGTGAGTCTCGGACGCGCAGGGTGCGTGTCGGGGTGTGACCGGAGGTGCTGGTGAAGAGCGCCTGGTCATCGAATGCACCGGAGGAGAAGTGAGGCTCGGACACGGTGAGCTTGTCGGGGTGCGGCTGAAGGCGTTGGTGAAGAGCGCCTGGATATCGGGGCACCAGAGTTGGAGTAAGTCTCAGTGAAGCAGCGTGCGTGCTTTGGTGCAACCTGGGACTGTGGAGGTGATCGGCTGATCATCGTGTGCACCAGAAGAAAGTGAGTCTCTGCAACGCGGTGTGCGTGTCTTGGTGCCAACTGAGAACGCAGGAAGGAGTGCCTGGTGAACGTGCACTCAGAGTCGACGTGAAGTCCCATCAGCGTTGTGTGTGTAGCTTCGTGCCAGAGGAGTGCTGTGGTGAACGTGCACCCGGAGTAACGTAATCTCAGAGGCGTGGGGTAAGTGTGCCCCGTGGCCGCCTGAGACCTTCATAACAGTCGCGGCCCGGACCGGCAGCCCCGGAGGAGCTGAGCTGCCAGGCTGAGCCGCTGAGGCCCATTGAGAAAGTTCTACACGGAAGGCCCAGTTCACAGAAGGCGGAGAGGAGAGTGGGTTGCGCCCCCAGGTAGCGTGGATCACTGCCTGGGCGGGGTGCGGGCTCGGAGGGACTCTCTCTCGGCCTCTCAGTCCTTCTGGTGACGTGAGCCTTTGCTTCGGCTCAGATTGGGGCCCCAGTACTGCGTTCAGGAGTGGCAGTACTGGGGCCAGAGTGAGAAGCTGTACTTTATGTCATCGTTGATACGTGTGGGGGGCATCTGTTATCGAAGAGGCTGACTGTCGTAATACACATTGCCAATATTGCTGCTAACGAACTGCCGGACTGTCTTATGACGCCTGACATTATTTCTGCATAACGAAGTACATGATTGTAGCGCTACGCATTGCATTATTTCTCCATTGCAAAGTACAGGATTGTAGCTACGCATTGCATTTTTCCTTCATTGCAAAGTACATGATTGTAGCGGCGCGCACTGCATTATTTCTTCATTGCAAAGTACGTGATTGGGGTGTGACGCATTGCATTATTCCTTTATTGCGCAGTACATGATTGTAGCGGTACGCATTGCATTATTTCTCCCATTGCAAGGTACTGGGGTGTATCATTACGCATTGTATTATTATTCCTTTGCCCAGCACAGGATTGTATCGTCACGCAGGGCACTATTGTTTGTCCATTGCAACGTGTGTGTTTCTAGCATTACGACCAGCATAGCATTTTGAAAGCGGCGGTTGGGATTTGAACCTACCAGCCAGCCGGAACGAATATTACCCTTTATTATATGTTGGTTTATGTATGTATGTATGTTTTTATCAAGCTCGTGTGGAGTCCATTTGTGGTGTCACCAGTGGGTTGTTGTGAGTGTGGTTGCACATACTGTACACTCGTGTCTTGGAGATAGACCTGGCTGCTCGTGCCAAGCTACTAAGGGGGTGAGCAGGGCTATCTCAAACGGTGTCCTTACTTGGCCTAGCGTTGAGTGAGGAGTCCCGGGTCTCGCATTTGGTGACAGTGGTGCGGGACGGGGACTCCGGCTTCCAACACCTCGCCTCTGTTTCTGGACACAGTTGTGACGGTTTAACTTCCTATAGTGATGTTTTTATAGGTTCCTTCAAGCTTGAAGTTTTAAAAAGGTTTATCTCTTTGTTCATAGCCCGTTATTGCGCTGCCGCGCTCTAGGTTGTTTTTCTTTATTATCAGTTATGGCGGTCCCGATTCCGGCCGCTAATAGGGCAGCAATCACGGCTTATTTGACTCAGAATGGGGTCCCTAATGCTGGTGTTGCGCAGATTTTTGTAGTAGAAGCAGATGCGGCTTACCGCTTCGAGGTGTTTTATTCTTGAGTCACCTTTCCGGCTGTGGATGGAACAGATAACTTGTTTCACGAATATACGCCTACGGCCCTTCCTAATGCTTATCAGCCCTATCGGGCTCTTGAGGTTCCACTTACAGCTTGGCAACACCAAATTTGGTTTAATGGTGCCCTTCCTCACCCAATAACGCCGGTACGTTTAGGTCCTTTATCGATAGATGGGGCCACGTGGCCCGTTTTGGCTGGGTATACCCCTCACCCGCGTCATTTGGCAACGGCGATGCTTGCAGAACTCTGCATGTTACATAGTCTTTAATACGCGTGCATAGAGCTGTTATACAGTTCATGTCGCGCAACTTTCCGTTGGGACCACCTGGAGTTGCTGCGCAACCTGCGGGACCTGGTGGTGTGGCCATCAGTCCCCTTATGGTTAATTCAGTAATAGGCAAGCGTCCACAGAATAAGGATGAATTACCTTATTGGCTTGCTGAAAAATTTGGACAACTAGAGGCTGTTTTTCCAAATACCTCTCCGGTGGATAAACACAGGATATTGACTATTAGTTTGCCTAAAGACTTGCTTCCCGAGTTGGCTGATTGTAACACCTGGGGTAAGGTGTTTGCAGCGGTATATTTGAAGTGTTTCGGCACTCCTTCCATGACTGTACTCCCTTCCGTGATTAAGTGTGTTCAAGATGAACACGGAGCCGAGGCGGTTGTAGAGTTGGGAATGAGACTGGTGGGGGTGTTCGACGTGGTTGCAGATATGATCCTTGCAAATGTCAAGGGCGATGCGGTAAGCTTTCAAGCGGCAAATTGCTTGGAGGCTGTGCCTGATGCAGACAAACCACGCGAATTACCAAAAATTCTTACAAAGGCTTATAAGACCGTAGGCCGCAATAGTTTGGGGGTTAAGCCTTTTACTCAAACGCAAACTCAATCTCAAACTCCACAAAAAGTCCAGACAGATAAAGATGGACGTCCGTTCTTTCCTAAAAAGAACTGGAAACCTAAAAAACAGGGGCAGCAACAACAGAAGCAGGGTTCGCGTGCTGGTTCACCGACACCTGACACTTCTGAGCATACTTATGACTTGGGCGACCGAGCAAAAATTAAGACTCCTGATAGGTTTCAAGTCCCTGATCAGCGTTCTCCTCATTCTTTACAGGACACATCTGGCTCTCAAGTCGGTGGTGGAGATCGCCAGGATCGTGGCAAGAGTCATCCTGCACCACAGGGATGTGATCAGCCTCGTCAGTTTGACGTCAAGGGGAAACAAGAGGAGCAACCACGCTTCCGTGCCCCGTTTCCAAAGAAAAAGGTTACCGCTTTGAAAGCGAGATATGCCTCAGACGGTGAGAACCCTACTGCTGGATTGGACTTGGGCGGTGACTCTGCTCGACAGCGCAACGGAAGTTACCATAGTGCAGGAGGCACTGCGTACTTGTCTGGAGGCGACAGCAACTGAAACTTTCATTACAGTAGAAACAGCTGACACCCGGGTTGCCCCCCCCGGATAGGCTGTATAATATAGTTTTTCAAATTGAAGGTGACATTGAATGTGTGGTCACAGGGATTTTTTGGGAGAATCTGACAGCTTCCTATGACATTTTGTTAGCAGAGGCAGATTGTCCCCCACCTTTTGTACTGGCCGCATCAAGGGGGAGGACGTGATTCTTCCGAGTTTTTCATGTTACGTCCCCAAGGAGCATGCAGAGGCTTTTGCAGCTGAGTGGGCTTTGGCCCTGGCGCCGGCAGTGTACAGTAATCAAGTGGGCTGGGATAAAGATTCTCCGCCACATGAGATTCCATTGCGATCTATGCCTCAGCCTCAACCCCAATATCCCATCCGGCGGGAAGCCAAAGGTCCCGTTTCTGATGTTCTAACTGAGTTGGAGTATCAAGGAGTGATTGAGACATGTGTGTCACCGATTAATAATCCTCTTTTTACTGTGTCCAAACCCGATGGGTCTTATCGCATAGTTTTAGATTACCGGCATTTGAACTCTCATTGTCGTACTTGTGCGGTACAGAATACCCATAGCTCTGCTCTTGTGGACAGTATTGTTCGTAATAAATATAAAACAACACTTGACATTTCCAATGGCTTTTACAGTCATAACCTGGCCCCTGAATGTAGTCAATGGACCGCATTCACGGCCGGTGGAAAACAGAAAAAATTTCGGCGTTTACCTATGGTGTATAAGAATAGCCCCGGGGTTTTTGCTGCGCGTGTTGTCTCTTTGTTAGACAGCATAGACCCAGATGCATACTCGTATGTTGATGATATTTATCTCACAGACGACGAATTATGGCTGCATCAATGCCGTGTTGACCGCATCATCCTTGAATTGGGGGATTATGGATACAAATTTAATTTTGCTAAATCACACATCGCTTGCTATGCAGTGTTGTTTTTGGGCTATGAGCTCAATAATGAAGGTCGGGGTTTGGCACCCCACTTTCTGGAGAAATGCGCATGCTTGCAATCTCCAACTACCCTGAAAAAACTTCAGTCTTTGCTGGGATTTTTGAATTTCGGGAGGTTTTACATTCCCGAGTATGCCCAGCGTATCAAGCCTCTTTATGCTTTGATACAACCTACCTTCTCAAAAGCCAGCTGGCTCCCGGAACATTCTGCTATTCTGCATTCTTTGCAATCTGACTTGCTTGAATCTAAGTACTTGTTGACACGTGATAACCACACAAACCTGGTGATACGAATCGTGCCAGGCACAGTGGGTTTCACTTACTTGACGTACAATGAAGGCGACACAGTACCTATTGCGTACAAATCACATTTGTACACTTCAGCCAAAATGCGGTTTTCCTCTGTCGAAAAGGTTTTGACAGCTGTGCAGATGGCGGTCCTGAAGGAACGCGCACTGGCACAGGGGAAACGCAATTTAGTGGTTACACCTTTCCCTGCTTTGGTAGCAGTAACTAAGGCGAGTGTGCCAAACTCTAAAGCATTACATCCCCGTTGGATACAATGGGCCACTTCTTTGACGTCTCCAGATGTCACATTTATCTTTGACCCCTCTCTTCAGACACAGGAGTTCTTGCAGTATGAACACGTTCATCCACCTCCTCTGTCTTTGCTTCCCTTAGAAGAGTACACATGCATCATCTACACCGATGGTTCAGCGCAACCGGTCACTGGTTCTAAACATGCTTATTCAGCGGATTGCGCTATTGTGGCTGGTACGATGGTGAATGGAGAATTCAAGTCTAGTATAGTGCATACACAGGAGCTAGGGGACTGTACCGCCCAATTGGCCGAGCTGCGCGCTTTGGTTCTTGCTCTCGAGTTTGCAGATCCGAGTGTTTCTACACTCATTGTGTGCGATTCTTACTACTGTGTTCAGTCTTTCAATGACAACTTATTCTTTTGGTCTCAAAATGATTATTGAGATTCTAAAGGCAGCACAATTAAGCATAAAACGCTTTGGGTTCGAGTGGGGGATCTTAAACAACATCTGCCACTCACACATGTTATACATACTCTTGGCCAACAGCGTGTGGGAGCACACGCTGTGGGAATGCTTGCTATGAAGCAGCCAAATCTGCAGTAGCCACGTGTTCTGTAGCAGCCGTTACAAGGTCCATGACTAAAATTGATAATGACATTTTGGCAGCAATTGCTGCAACTGCGGAGGGCTCTAATTATCCACAGGGTTTCCCTTCAAAGTATTCTTATCAGTTAACTCCTGAAAATGTTCCTTTTGCTAGAATACCTGACGTTGGAGATCAGCTGATTCCCAACGCGGACCGCAGACACACTTTGATCAAAACTGCACACGAAGGTATGGCTTCGGCCCATGCTGGAGTGTCCACGATTGTTTCTATCTTGCAGCAACGTTATTGGTGGCGTGGTGTATATAAACAGACCCGTACTTATGTGCTATCGTGTGACATCTGTCAAACAAATCAAGCCTTCTACTGTAACACGTCCACCACAAACACAGCTTTGCATTGCGAATCGCCCCTTTGCCTGTGTATATCTTGATCACTGCGGTCCATTTACTTCTGATACTGCATATAAATACGTTTTGGGTGCAGTTGATTTGTGCACTAGATTCCTTTGGGTTTGGACACAACGCAGTGCTGACGCTCGAAATGTCATCAGGGATTTGCGTGTCTTTGTAGGGATTTTTGCCTGTGGCACCTTTCATTAAGACCAAGGTCCTGCGTTCGCCTCTAAGGCATACAGGGATGCGATGAAGTCTTTGGGGGTGCTGGTGCAGTTTTAGTCTCTATACAGGCCTGAGGGCAATTCAATTGTGGAGCGAATGAACCGTGACTTAAAACAATCCTTGACAGCTATAGTCTTAGGTACTGGCAGGAACTGGCTGGCCCACTTGTATGGGGTTCAACGTGCACTTAATAATCTCCCTAGAAGACCTCTGGGTGGGCGGACCCCATACAAGATGCTCTTTGGCATCAAAATGTTTGTGTCAGACCTTGCTGGTCTAGACGTTGCGGCGGCAGCCGCGACCTTTGACGTAGATAATCATTCTACTATGTTACAGGACTTACTAGAGACCCGTGCCCGTCTTGCTACTGAACATTTGCCTTCGGCAACAGATGCTGCACTGCTGATTCCGGTGGCTGGCTGGCTTCCAAAAGTTGGTGATCTGGTCCGAGAGAAGTTGGAGAACAAAAAAGAATTTGGTCCCTCTTATCGTGCACCGGTTCCAGTGCTTGGCTTGAAGGACACTCGTACAGTCATTTTACCACCGCTTCCTGGTCGCAAGGACAGCAGATACATCTCTATTGACAATGTCAAGCTATAACATCTGGCTGATTCTGAATAGTGTGACGCCTAATGTTTCGTGCCCCACAATTTCGAGAAATCCTGGGGTTAGCGCATCTTTCAGCTCACCTAATGACACTGTCATCGAGATGAACCCTGTTGTTGACCATTTATCTGTCCCTCCTGCTCCCTCCTGCAACGAGGACGTTGAGTATACTTATCCCATAAGTGAGTCTTTGCATGGCTTGCCTGAAGGCTCTTCACACCATGGCAGCTTTTCTTTTGACTCGTCTTCCGCCACTTCAATTGGCCCTACCAATTTGTCTATTTTTGTTTCCTGGTTTAAACAGACTTATTTGGTCCCTCCCTGGACATACATCTGGTTAATACTGATCACGATTTTTCTCTTTATGTCAATTGGATTTGTGACGGTGTTTTTCCTACTCATCAATGGTCACCATTTACCTGAACGCTCTGCTGGGAACTTGGTTGATGGTATTCTGGCCCCTCACTCATCTTCCCACATCATGAAGCGGGACCAATCTCTTGTTAACATTTCAGCATTTCCAGTTGCGGATGGCATCATCTGGGATAAAGTGGATTTTCAGGTCCATGGGCCAACGGAAATTATTAACGTTCCATACGTCTTTCGCGTTTCCATGGGTGATGTGGTTACAAAGGATATACGCTCAGACAACTGGGATGTGCATGCAATACAATCATTGTTTTCCGGTATGAAATATTATGCTGCTTTTAATGCTGAAGATTTATATTTAAATTCTGCCAATTATGTCAATTTATTCTGCTATCAACATTATGGACATCATTTCCTACATAAGACTAATACATTACGTCCTGTTGTCAATTACACACAGTGGGAACATTGCCCTGCACCATTAAAAGGTAGTTCAAAAACTCTTAGAGATAAATTCACATATTTTACAGACTTTGATAGGTCAACACCCGAGTCGTATTATTTTAAATTAAATGTTCTATCAACTCCCAAAGTAATGTTGACCCATACGAAATGAATTTATTCAAATTCTTTCAGACATGATCTGTCTGTCAAGGGTTATGATCACTGGAGGGCCGCCGTTGATTTGAAATCGATCTGGGGTTCTAGGTCCTGGCAGGTGCGAGGCACTGAAGCCTTACATCATGCCTGCCTCCTCCCAACACAAATTTTGTTTTTAAATGAAACAGTTTACCATACAACTTGCTTTGGTTTGGCAACTGCAAAAAAGTTAAACGCCCCTGCCATTCCCTCGTAAGCTGAGTATAATAATTGGCACATATACATGAATTATACCATTGAAGCCCTACAATCGTTGTTTCAAAATAACACTTTTGATGTATCTGAATTGGATTCTTTAGATTGGCTAGTTTGGCAGACAAGTTCGAATGCCTGCCAACTTTGTTTTCATAACACCAATTCAGGTTATATGCAAGACAGACCCGACCCAAGATTTCCAGTAACACATTCGGTAACAACCTATTCGGTTGGAAAATTATGTCAACAGTGGTTGCAGCACTCTACACTATCGTCCGTTAAACAACATTTATCGTTGTTGTCCAACAACATTAATTTGACCGACTTTGTCTTGGAACCCTAGAACAAAGAGATTCTATTACGCAGCTTACAATGAAATATGGAAACTTTCACAGATTGAAGCGGCGTCACGTCTGCGGGAAATTGACCAAGCGAACTTAGAGAAGGTTCTAGCTGTTGCCTATACTAGTATTAACACACTATCTTCCCGCATTTACACATTAGATAACATTGTTTCTTCTGTTATTGATATTGTGCAAGAAGATGTGTCTCTGTTATATCATGGTCAGAATCAATTGCGTTCTGTCATGCAATTCGCATGGACTTTGCAAACTCTAAAAATGGGAAAAGTACCATGGGAGTATTTAAATGTGACTGCTTTGTTTTTACCATTTAATTTAACTGACAAACAGCAGTTCATGTCCATGAAAGATGCAACTTACACTCTTCTACATATAGAAAAAATAGACCCTTTGCCCTTTTCTGTAGCGGAAACTGACACTGCTGTTTGGCTAATTCATGGGGTCATATCTTTGCCTTTCTCGCTGTTCCAATTCAGCTCCTGTATGAAACATTACCCGTTAGGCTGCTTTGAACCCCTGGGTAGCGCTTTTCTGCATGAACTGTGGTCTTTGCCTTTTACCTACCGATGTTTGCGGGAAGAAACTGAAGTATACCTTACAGGGTAGGACTGCTATTCTACAGTGGGTTATTCCCTTGTTTGCAAAAATATCAAGTTGCACGGAGCATGTAATATGTCAGCTCCGAACCTTGCATGTGTTTTAGAAGGTAATCCGGTTCCCGCAATAATTCCCACGTTCACTCTGCTTACTAACAGTAGTTATCTTATTCTAAATAACCAAGAATGCTGCAACTTGCTGGCTGGCATACCATACATAGTAACGGTTTCACAGCCCGTAATTTGTTGTAAAAATGTGCTTTTTCCTCCCCCGTGTGGGCAGCTCAATAGCTCAATTTGGCCTTCCATACCAACTTTGAAAGCAGATTTCAACAAGTTGAGCAGATTAAAGGCGCTTTTATCCCAACAAGAAGTCGCCCTTACCTCCGCACGAGAAACCTTCAGCCTGCAGGTGGCTAGTGCTGCTAGTGAAATTCAAACACTTTTAACTACTAATCTCCCACTGCATTTTGGGGAGCTAATACACCGCATATTTAATGCGTCTGACACAAGTGGCCTTGCTCATTTTTTTAAAGCTGCTGGCTCTGGCCTTGTGACATCTTTTCAGACAATATTTGGTGTTATACCTGCATTCATTCATTCTATCTTTTCCAGCATCTTTGGTGGCTTCCCTTTAATACTGGCATTAACTGCTGGAATCCTGCTTCTACTGTGTCTGCTGCGCAATGGCTGCTCCTCTTTGGTACTGCACAGACAAGATAGGCTGCGATTGCTCCGTGACCATATGCATGAATGCTTCGGTACACTCCCACTGGCAGCTCTCAGTGTGTCTTATCGGTTGTCCTTCTGCTTTCCATACTTCACTTGCGTGCAACCTGTCTTTTCATGTCTACAATGTCCGTTTACATGGTCATTGGATTTGTGCCTCTCCAATTCGTCATGGCCGGACCCGGATTTCGACCAGCTGGTGGGTCCCTTAGTGGCCCATGAGCGGGACTGTTCTGGGGTTGGCTTTATGGCACATGCGGCTCCACTTGGAATCTTGGCTCAATGGGATGTCTGTGAGGCTGCACAGAATCTCCTACTTCAAAGTTACATCGAATATCACGCAAGTTGTCCGGAAATGCTAATGGAAGCACCCGCATATGAGGAGCACACCTGTTCATTCGATTTGATGAACTGGATGGCATCCCTTTTTTCTACCAACAACAATGATTTCCATCTGGAGGGTATTGCATTTTATTGCTACACTCTGATGGATTAAATTCACCAGTCCTTGGATTTCTGGAGCCCTTTAAACGAACTTATTTTTTTCCTAATAGGTTTTGTTTTTCTTTCACTCACACTTTTGACCTCTGCTCACACTTTTTGAACTCTGTTTTCGTACTATGTCTACATGCGATGACCTTACCAGGGGGAGGGTGTAGTATGGATTGTGGTTCCATTGTTGACATCTGCTAAGTTAGCATGAGCTTCTCTGCCATGAGGCTGCTTTTGCGCACGACACTGCATGCATAGATTTCGGAAGACTCTGTTTGTGCCCTTTCACATGAGAACTGTCTGCTTTTTGCGTTCTCTGCTGTACTCTGAGGTTTAGTCTGCACACGATGTACAAGGTCGATCAACAATGCCCCTTGTTATTCTGTACTGGTCAGTCTCTCGCACCTAGACATAACATGACACACAGCTGCTCTACTGAAAATCGTATGCTTTAATATTGCAAGCTAAACATTTGGTGCAGGCACTTGGAGGGATTCCTTTCCGGAGAGAAGAGCTGTGCTTGTCCTAAGATATAAACCTTTCATCTAGGCCTTGAGGTATGGGGTCTGCTGACAAAGCCCAGACGTCTTCTTTTTTATAATAAACTATTTCTTACCACGGGGAGGGTGGTTAGGTATTGTAGCCCTTTTCCACTGTCTTTACAAAATGATATCCCCGTTTATATTCTATGGAATTGTGACAATGCTGACTATATTGTGTTTATGCATTTTGCTGCTAGTAATGGCGGGTGTACTGTACCATAGAGCGCGTTAGTTGAAATAAACATTTTAAACTATACTGTGACTCTGATTACTTGCATTGTGGACAAGTATGAGTGAGTGAGCGAAAGAGTTGACTGGCTCCCGCGATTCCTGAGAGAGTCGGGAGTGTCGTGTTCTGGGTTGTCTAATCATTGGTAGCTTCGCTGTTGGTCGGAGAACAAATGAGACACTACAGCTAGTCGGTTTGGGATGTTGGGTACTAATGTGGTAGGTTGGTACACCCCTATTCACTGAGGTCCCGTTTTCCTGCACATAGTTCTGTATATGTGCAGAATCCCTGCAACACACTCTAGTCAGGATAAGGGAGTTACACACCGAAGATAACCCCTGCTCACCCCCCTTGGTAGCTTGGCAGAGCAGTCAGGCTTATCCCAGAGGCAATGTGTAAAGCGTTTGCGCAACGCACTGACACAGCAGTGACTAGGCACACCCCAAAAGAAATTCCACACAAGGTTATATAAAAATAGCCTTTGTATTATGCATAAAACACATTAGTACGCAATCACATATCTACACGGTGCCACCTGGCACTTAGGTATGACTTTACAGGGGATTATATACATTACAGGGCCAATCGGGCCACTGTCATCACCATTAGAACACACATCACAATTAGTGATATCAACCAGTAGCTACTGGCAATAGGGCACTGTACGTAGCATAAACACATTACGCATAAATCATGAACAGCAGTGCACGTCCAAACCTCATTCCTTTGGTGCACACTTTACCATCACAGCATAGTATGGCACATGTACCACAAGCAAGGCAATGGGGGTAACTACCCCTAGATTGCCCACATCACATAAGTCATCATCTCTGAGGCGATTAGAGTGAGGCAAATACCTGCATCATAGATGCTGTGCCTACTATGCAACCCTTGTGTCCCTCCTCATTATCCTGCCAAGCAATGCCCCCAAAAGTGAGTGGGAGTTGCCCACGATGTGGGGCGCAGCCACCAAGAACAAGACAGATGAGCTCAGTCAGGGGGAGCAATCCATTCCCCCGTAACCTCTATACTATCAAAACAATGTCCCCCAAAAGGTCTACACCGAGACCATGGCCCGCTGAAGTGGGCTCCACTATTTGGCCGTGCCCTGCCCACCTCCGTAGGCCCAAACTTACTGGGGCTTCCATTCCAGCCGACTCACCACGCAGCTGCCCTCAACACATGGTACAGCTCCAGTCACCTGGTGCTCGTCGGCTTCCTGCTCCTGAGGGGGGTGGGAGTAAGGCCTCCTCTGCCCTTCAACGATCACTCCCAGGGCCCGCGGGGGCTGCAGCATGAAGACCTGGCGCTGCTGCCAGGCTCCGGCTCCCCTGTCCTCCGTAGTCGCTGCAATGCCTCCACTCGCTAGCGACCTCCGGCAGCACGCGGGGCTTTCCTCGGCCACACGGGAGCCCCGCCCTCAAACAGGCTGACTATGCCTGACTTCCGGCTCGGATTATGTTGCTGGTCAGCGCTTCCTGCAGCTTCTTCGTCTGGCTTGGCCTTCCCCAGCCGGCCCCGCCCAGGATCAGGCTTCCAGAACGATGCTCCGCCCACAACCAGACTTCGCCTAACTCCCAGCCACTGTAATTTACGGAGCGAAGTCTCCGTCAGGGCCCCTGCCTTCTTCCCAATGCAGACACACCCTCCGCGCTCACCGCAGGGTTGAGCCCCCTCTCTGGTCTCCGAAAATAACAGTGGCAACAGCGCTCCACACTCCGCGCTTCCACTGCGGCACCAGTTCAAAGTAAATTGAAGCTCTCAGCCCAGTGCCAAGTCTCCAGGGACCCTCAAGGCAGGCCAGCACACATGGCTTTCCAGTAGAGGGGGAGTCCTTCCAGCTCCCCCAGCAGACAGAAGGACAGTCCATGAGGCGGTTCCTCCTCACACACTGCAGTCCACGCAGTGTCTTAGTCCCCAGCAGGTCCTAAGTAAGCACACAGCACACACATGAGGTCACAGCCCCAATACTTATACCCCTTAGTGTCTTTGTTTTCCCTCTGCCACAGGGCTCTGCGCCCAGTCCAAACCAGTTCTGGGGGGCACTCAAACATTTTCTTAGATGTGTACAACACCTTCCTTTGTCAGTGTAGGGTCTGGCCCCAGGCACACCACAG
Source organism: Calotriton arnoldi (assembly GCA_963921515.1). Classification (NCBI taxonomy): domain Eukaryota; kingdom Metazoa; phylum Chordata; class Amphibia; order Caudata; family Salamandridae; genus Calotriton; species Calotriton arnoldi. Next base: position 1,603,814 of record CAWUFW010003225.1, read on the forward strand.
GAGGGCGGAGCCAGCATTGTGTGAGGTAGGCTCTGTCCTAATCAGGCCCAGGTGCTACTCCTCCCACCACTCCAAATGCAGATGGGCCTATTCAGCCTAGTGCTGACTCGCCCAGCCCCTCTAGAGCCACTGCACCTCCCCAGCCCCTGTCACTCCAGAGCCAGACATGCAATACACATCAGGCAGGCACAAAGACACGTAGTACACAGAAATGCCCACTTCTTCAAGTGGCATTTCTAAAATAGTGATAATAAATCTGCGAACACCATTATGCAGCATTTATTACCACTATTCCAAACATACCAAACTTGACCACTCTACTCCTCTCAGGTCAGGAATTACCACTGAAGCACATATCAGGGAATCCCCAATGCATTCCTATGAGAGGGCAGCCTCACAGTAGTGAGAAACCAAAATGGCTGTTTGTCACTACCAGGACATGCCACACAGTTAAGGCACATGTCCTACCTTTTACCTACAGCGCACCCTTCCCATAGGGCTAGCTATGGCCTACATTAGGGGTGACTGATATGTAGTAAAAGGGGAGTCACAGACGTGGCAACCACCTTATGTGCCACGTCACAGCAGCAGTAAACTGCACGCAGGCCCTGCAATGGCAGAGGCCTGAGACAGGTTTGAAAGGCCACTTTGGTGGGTGGCGCAACCAGCGCTGCAAGCCCACCAGTAGCATTTAATTTACTGGCCCCGGGTATATGAGATACCACATTACTGGGGACTGATAGGTAAATTAAATTCGCCAAACAGGTGTAGACCAATATTACCACGTTTTACCATAGAGAGCACATGCACTTTACACTGGACAGCAGTGATAAAGTGCCCAGAGTCCTAAAACCACCAACACCAGGTCAGAAAAAATAGTAGGAGGAAGGCAAAAAGTTCAGGGATGACCCTACAAAAAGGGCCAAGTCCAACACCTATCATGTGTTTCACTCAGCTTCCTCACCCCATATTAGATCATTTACCTTAATGCAATGAGACTTGCTGTGTTTGCTATATTAAATAAAGATTTACACACTTTATGCATGATTCATCAGAATACATTGCTAGTTTCCCTCTGCATTTCTAAACAGGCATATGTACTCACACTGAAACACATAGAGCATCCTGTAGCTTAGGTAAGAAGGTTGTTATGAGAACTTTTCTCCATGTAACAATCTTTGCAACAGTGTTATACTAATGTGCCAGCATGAATGTTTACTGTGGTAATGGGGCGAAGAAACATCGTAAGCTTAATGACACCATCAGACGATCGGTTACCATTGGTTCAGAAGAGACAATGCCTAATAACGTTTAATACAATATTGTTCAATTTTATATTAATGAGTATTCCTAGGAGATGCAGATGAAGCTTTGGAGGAGCCCTGAACGCAGTACTGATAGACCCAATCATCCTTGTCTTGCGACTCTTTTCCTGGAGAGTTGTACTTGCTAAGTTACTGACAGCTACTGCTAAAGGTGACTTATTTTCCTTTACCTAAACCTTTTTCAGATCAATGCTATTGCAGAGATCAACTTAATATTGACGGTTGCCCTGCAGCTGAGGGGAACTCGGCTGAACTTCCAGAACTACCTTTCATGGGAAGTTTTGTCTTATGCTTACTTTGCTCTTCTCCGAAAGGAACTCTTTATGGGTTCTATTTAGAGCAGGGTAGGTCCCTTAGCTAGTTTAGTGACGCTTTCTATGATGGAACACTGTGTATTGATTTATGCTGTCACTAATCAATTTCTTTAATGATATTTCTGTAAACCAACCAATCTGAATAAAATGACAAAAACAAATACTAATCCTTTAAGATAAATAAAGGTGTTGAAACTTTACAAACTCTCATCAATGACTGAACATCTACAATTCTAATTGTCGATGATATATGCATGATTTTTATTTTGTTTTAGCTCTATTCATACCACGGTGGGAACGGTCCATTGACCATGTTTAAAAGCCATCAGTATTTACCAAGGACGAAGTCTGTAAATTGGATGTTAATTTTTTAAACCACACTTGGCTAATCCTCAGGCTTTTCCACATAAGCTGTTGGTATAGTTGATCTCAGGTGCACAGGGAAAAACTGCATCAATTATGGTAAAATCCCGCTGGTCGAGATTTAATTTCAAGTGAATGATTATTCAGAATATAAAAAAATAGTTTTAGTTACCCTGTAAGAGTGATAATTGAGTTTCCTTCAGTGGAGCAGACAGATTTAATTGTTGAAATCACTTGCATATTGTACCATAGATTGGTATACAGAAGCTAGATGGGATGCACAGCAGAAAGTATAGAGAGCAGATGTTATTCTGGGAACAAGAATGTATTCTTTCCATAGCAGTCGAAGGAGACATTATGAGAAAATGAATGGAGAAGAGGAAACATATTGAGACAGAAAAGAGTGATGCTGAAACAGAAGGAGAAAGTAGTGACATAGATAATGATCTTTTAAATGACTTGTTGATGAATCATCCACCACCATACAATGAATCTCAAAGTGAGAGTTTTACAAATGGAAATATAGCAGGGATTCCAAATTACCCTATTATGCCTGAAATACCAAAAGAGACTACACCTTTTTACTCCTGTAAGAGAGCGAACAGAAATAACAGTTCCTTTCAACCAATTTGATTTGAATGCTCCTGATGCTTTAACTGTTACTGTTACTATTGGTCCTGTTGTACCTCTTTTAATGTGGGTCACAGGTAAATACTGCCCATACTCTCCTATACCTTCTGGAGTAAATACTGCACATGGTACTCCACTAGAATTGATGACAATATCTTTGCTTCATACGCCTATGGCCCCGACTTGAAGCAATACTACAGGTACTAATAATACAGGTTCCATTTTAAATTGGACACAATTTGATCCTAGAAGCAAAATGGTTCAGAGGTTACCACATTTTTACGTCCTAAGAATAAGTGAGCCACTGAAATAAGTTACAATACTTCTGAAATGACTGTGCCAAAGAGGAATTTCAGTTCCTGATACGTCCGCAACAAATATGCAACGTGGAACAAGTACAGATTTTACCAATGGAGATTTGCATTCAGATACTCAGAGAGAACAATCTGGATTTACTCCTCAAGAATTGGAGGATTGGCTCAGAGGGTTTGGTATCCATATTAATAATCAAAGTTCTGAAACTGTTACAGTCCCAGTAAAGGGAAGAACACCAGATGTGGCCAAGCTAAAGTTAGAGTTAGAAGAAATGATTTTGGGAACTCTTAATCGATCTGAATTAGATAGCTACCAGGAGGAGGAACTATTGTTTCTCTGTAAAGACATTACCCGACAAGCTAGACAGACACTTGGGAAGCTAGGCGAATTGGCTTAGAAATATGAAACTGATGTTCAGATATCAAAGATTTTGCAAAAGACATACAGATTATACTTTAGCGACAGTGATCTTGCTAACATGAGGCCAACTGGAATGAAATTACAGATTAAGACAATATTGACGCTAATCAAGAAATGGATCAAAAGAGAGAAATGAGAAAGTAAATATTCAAAAAAGAAAGAAACACAGAGAGTTAGAATGCAGATACCTCCAGTTGTAATTGATGGAGGAGTTGGAGAAATACAGATGTTTCCTATGAGGGAAGTACCCGGTGGAGGGTATGTGCATGTGTCTTGGACTAGGGCTGGTATTTTGTCATTCACAAATGAATTCCCAAAATTGAGAGGTAATCCAGTGTAGAGGTACAGATAGATTGAAAGGTTTGTGAAAATTTCTAAAAGTTCTGTGGATAGATTTGAATACCCTTTTGGCATTGTGGTTCCTGGAGATTTGTGGACCGAGTGTAAAGTTTCTGTAGATTGGCCTGAAACAGAAGCAGAGAATGGATGTCCCATCTCCAGTGGTATTGAAGAAATATCAGCAAGAGATTACTTTCCTGAAAAACAAGATTTCTCCTAAAGACATTTATTGGCTAAAAATTGACAGAATGACCCAAGAACTTAAAGAATCAGATCATACCTATTATAAGAGACTGATACAGGTTTTCCAACAGTACAGTGGGAATGAAAAAGTGGCTGAGAAAGATATAAGACATTTGTTTACAGATCTGTGAATGGTTTGAGATCTGAAATCTCTTCCATGATTCATCAACGTTTACTATGCTGGCAGCACAGACCGATTGATGAAATTTTGCGTTATGTAAAGTACTGTGGAAAAGAATTAGAAATGAAACATAAGAAATTAAAGGAAAAATTTATGAAAACCCAGATAGAAGCAGTACAAAGAGATCAGAACCCTTGGGTTTTGACAACGCAATTCCAGCACAGGGAGGATTTAATTTGGCTCATGTAATGCAAGGTGTTTATGGTTTTCTACAGCAGAATTTTCAGTCACAAGGTAAAGGTCATTATGTTCTAGTAGATTCTAGAACGGGTTTTGATGTGTCAGCTTTAAAGAAAATGAATCCATGTCATGTGTGCGGAAAATTTGGGCATTGGAAACACGAGTGTAGGTTTAATGTGAAGAATGCTGGAAATCAGATACAGAATGGAGGGTATGCACAGTCTCAGGGAAATAACATGGTTGAGACTCAACAGATACAAAGGCAGAGAGTTCAAAATCCTAATACATCACCACAAGCCCCGTTGCCTCAACAGATTGTTCAGGTACAAAGGTACAATATAAATCAGAGTCAGCAGATGAACAGAAACTCTTCCCCAAAGCAAAACGCATTACAACAGTATTTGATTCAGACAGACAATTTCAATCAGGACCCGCCAGACTGACGGTGCCTGAGGGGGAGGAGGGCTACCTACTTGGCACAGCTTTAGAGGTAGACCAGAGTGGTCCATATGTGGACAGAGAGGTAAATGGGAGTCATGTCTCATTCCTCGTTGACACTGGTGCTACCTGCTCTGCTGGTAGAACAGCAAGGGCTCCTAAACTACCCCTCAAGAGATAAAGTATCCAAGTTGTAGGAGTTCAAAGAAAAAGTTGTCCACCCCAATTTCTGAAGCAGTTCCTGCTAAAATAGGGTCCTTTGAAGATAGACATCGATTTGTGGTGTATGATTCAAGTCCAGTGAACCTACATGGACGTGACTTATTGTGCAAGCTTAATCATTCCATCTATTGCAAACCAAACGATATTGAATTTTATACCAATGATGAGGATGTTGTTTTTAAACTTGCCCGGCAGAGTTCTGACATGGGAGTGTACCGTCTCCTGGTGAGAGATGATTTGTCCATTGAATTGAGAAACACAGTGTTACCTAAAGTCTGGGACTTTACGGGTAAAGATATTTGACTAATCAAAGGTGTTGGATCAGTCCAAATCCCAGTCAAACCAAATGTAGAGTTTCAGAGAATTCCACAATACAATTTGACTCCAGATACTTTTGACGGTATTAGTCCTGTGATTGACTCAATTATTGAGAAAGGAATCCTAAAAGGGATAATGGGGAGTCCATTTAACTCTCCCATTACGGGCTTGCAGAGGCCGAATGGCAGGTATCATATTGTGTAGGATTTGTGGAAGGTGAATGCAATAGTTGTTCCATGTTGTCCTGTGGTACCGAATACAGCTGTGATATTGTTTCAGATTCCATGTGAGGCCGAATGGTTTTCAGTCATTGACTTGTGCCAGGTATTTTTTTCTATCCCTTTGCATGAGGATAGTCAGTTCCTCTTTTTTTCTGTTTCAGCAATCATGTTTTGGCATGGTGCCTCATTCTTCGATCAGATTCTCAAAATGAATCTTGAGTCTCTGGTAATGCCAAATCATTCAGTACTAGTACAGTATATTGACGATCTGCTGGTGGTGTCAAATACTAAGGAAGCTTGCGAGACTGATGTTATTGCCCTTTTAAATCATCTGGCTTAAATTGGACATATAATAGCACTGACTAAGATACAGTTTGGCCAAACTGATGTCCTGTACTTAGTACACCACATTGAAAAAGGAGGATGGAAAGAGTCACAAGAAAGAATCTCTATGATTCTTAACGTGAGTCCTCCAACTTCTCAAAAGAAGTCTGCATATTCTGTGGTGAGCTACTGTCGACAATAGATTCCATACTTTTTCTTAACAGCAAAACCTTTCCAAAGGATGACACACAAAGACGTGTCTGATCTTGTACCTTGGGATGACAGTTGTATGACTGCCTTCACTGAGCTGCGAGAATGCCTTGAGAATGCCTGATTATAACAAATGCTTTGTGTTGGTCTGTACTCAAAGAGAAGGCTGTGCTCCTTCAGTACTGACACAAATGCATGGATGTAACCACAGGCCTGTAGCCTACTTCTTGGTGACTCTTGATTCTGTCACCGCAGCTTTGCCTGGATGTTTGAAAGTGGTTGCATCTGCATGTGTGAGTCTTGAACAGTGTGAAAGCATAGTTATGGGACATCTATTGACTGTGTTTGTGCCTCACTCAGTGGAAATATTGTTGACCCATACTCGGACACAGTATCTGACTAATAGTTGATTGACAAAGTATGAACAAATACTTCTGGGCGCAGAGATTATAACACTTAAAAGATGCACTATTCGAAATCCATCCACTCTGTTGCCACTACCTGGAAATTAAACCGTAACTGATGAAGTTGAACATGATTGCTTGGATGTGACTAAGTTATGCATGAAGCCGAGACCTGATATATAAAATAAACCATTGCCTGAAGCTGATGATGTGTTGATTGTTAATGGTTCCTGTTTGCGAGACATTGAAGGAAATCTGAAAGCTGCTTATACCGTCTGTACAGTTGCAGGTGTTGTGGAAGCGTCATGATTGCAAGGAGTGTATTCAGGACAGGTTGCTGAATTGATTGCCTTCACGCTGGCTTGCAGCATTCCAGAACAACTCAGAGTGACAATTTTTACTGAAAGTTAGTACGGATTTGGAGTCGTACATGACTTCGGGCAATTGTGGTCAGAGCCTGGGTTCATGACTTTCTCCGGATTGCCTATATGAAATGGAGAAAGTGTTGTGGTCCCTACAATAGCCTGCTCAAATTGCAGTAGTCAAGTGCATAGCTCATAGGCAAGGCACTACCTTTGTGAGCGTTGGCAATAGATATGTTGGTAAGACCGCTAAGCTTTGTGCATTAAAAGCCCACACCTTAAATGGGGTGTTAAATAATGAAACATCAGATGTCACAAATTGCAACCTGTTGTTGACTGCTATAGACACATGGGAAGAGGTTAGGAGATTTCAAAAAGAAGTGACAGAAGCTGAACAGCAAAGTTGGGTGCGAGCTGGGTGCACCCCAGACATTATCATGTTCCTGCACTTTTGGGAAGAGATGCACCTCTTTCGACAAGGGTGGTTCAATACCATATTCAGATCGATTGCTGAGAGTCTTTGGTATCGCTGTGTAGTGTGTCAACAACAAAATGCTGGAAGAAAAACATCTGTTACAATCAGTCATGTAGGGAAATCAGTAGGTCCCTTTAATCGAATGCAAATGGACTTCATAGAGATGCCCCTTTGCAACGGTTTGAAATATGTTTTGGTCATTGTTTGCATGTTCTCAAAATGGGTGAAAGCTTATCCAACACAAAGTAATGACAGTCTCACAGTAGCTAAATTGTTATTGAGGGAGTTGATTCTAAAGTTTGGATTTCCGACTTCTCTTGAGTCAGATCGAGGGACTCATTTTAACAATGCGGTCCTGAAAATGTTATGTGCAACATTACAGGTTAAGCAGATGCTCCATTGCAGTTACCATCCAGAGGCTTCTGACTCGTGGAGCAGATTAATGGCACATTAAAATCCAGATTGGTGAAGGTGAGTGTTTCAACATCTTTGAAGTGGCCTGATGCATTGCCTCTTGTGTTGATGAGTCTGAGAAGTACATTAGTCAGGAGGATGGGACTGTCACCCCATGAAGCCACCATGGGCAGAGAGATGAGACAGACAGCTGTTCCAGCAAATACTCTTGTCAACATTACAGATGACCTAATATTGAATTATTGCAAAGGTTTGGCTGATGTGATACATTCTGTGTCTCACCAGGTGAGGCTGCCCTTGCGACTCAACAGGAGCAGTGCCATGACCTCAGTCCTGGTGACTGGGTAATGGTGCAGAAGCACATGTGGAAGCCCTGCTTAAAATCCCATTGGAGAGGGCCCTGTCAAGTGATCCTGGTCACCAACACTGCTGTGAAGTGCAGATGCCTTCCAAATTGGGTACATACCACACACACTTGCGGAGATCCATGTCCCCTTGAGGATACAACAGCACCTGTTCCCAATGTGCCAGTGGTTACACTGAGACAGAGGGAGCAAGTTACCAAGCTGTTGGGGGTTGAGCAAGCAGCTGGGATAGCACTCCTTTGGCCTGAGGGGGGCTGGGAAAGTCAACTATTGTCGGTACAGAAGGGTCCCAGCCAGTATAGTTGACTATGAGAGATACGGATCCTAATGAAAGGCCTAGTGCAGCAAGAAACTGAGTTGTACAAATAAACAGTTGGCCCAGAAGAGGTGAAATACTGAGACACTACCTAACTGAAGGACCACAAACCATTCCTGAAAGCTCTGAATAGTCCGATCAGAGTGAGAGTGATGATGAACGAACAGCTGTAAGGAGATCAAAAAGAGAGAGAGTACCCAGTTAAAAGTATTCATCTCCTGAACTGACTTATCTAGTAGCAAATGAATGGGAACTTGAATTTTCTGCCTTTTGCTTTAACAAAATGAGTCCACCTGACCCTCCTTGAAATAAACTTTGTTGTGAATTTGAATTTCAATCTTGATGGCCTGACACATGATATAATAAATATACTCATCAATGTAGCTGATCTGTGTATTTTTGCACACTGAACGGATCCATTGAACTGTGCCTTGGATTTTTTATGGCAAATTTTATTGTGGTGCTCAAACCACTTGCTGCTATGTTTTATTTTTTTTAGTTCAATGCTCTGAATCATGAGAAGCCACTGAAATCTCTCTTAGATGCAAACGTGTATTTGCAGTAATCGTTTCCTGTAATTTCCTTGACATTAAGTGCATTGCATACTATTTTAAACATAATGCATTATGTACCCGTAGATGATTCTAAACTTATAACTTCTTTCAAAACTATCCAAATTAATAGCACTGATTCTAATGCTTTGTATGACAACACTTTACATCTTGATTTTCCAAAAACTCACTGTTCATTAAATGTTCACACTGGTTTAATAAATGACATTGACACAATGGATGCTAGTGATTGCTAAGTATGTATGCAATAACCTGCATCATTTGCTGAAGGTGTTACCTATCATAGTTTACAGTTAACATATGTAATTTCTTATAGTGTATTGACTAGTTTGTTTTGTGGTACTGATCACTTGCAGTATTATTATTCAAATGAAGATATGGTCTTTTCTGAAGTTCCTGTATTAAAAAGCTTAAATGCACAGCCTGAAGCTTCACTAGCTGAAACTACGGCTTATCTATTTAAACCAATTGAATCTTTGGACATGGCTTATGCACATAGAAATAACCTAACATGTAAACTAGGGAGAGCTTAAAAGAAATTCATAGATTTAGTAGAAAGGAGATGGGGTAATGCAACAGTTAAAACTACTACACCTCCTAAACTAACTCTTTGGAATTTACCAGAAGTAGAACATAAAATAGCAGAAGGATAGGCTATCTTAGCTTCAGACTGGCAACATAAAGGAAAATGTTGTGTATATAGAAAAAGATCAAATATTAGCACATGATTAGTAGGTTTTAGAGAATGTCAACATACAATTCATGTTTATGAGAACTGGGGAAGTTATTTAGAAGGAGTCGATGCTAGCTTTCCTGGAGTGTGCTATATTTGTGGAAAGAATGCTTTTTATAAATTACCAAAAGGATGGTATAGAAGTTGTAACCTGGGAATTGTTTTTCCGAAATGTATGATTTGAAACAAATTGAAGGAGAATTAAAAGAACAGAATGGGAGAATGAAGAGAGGTGTGAATACAAGTGAAATACTGGGTGATATTATTGGAGCTTTAAATTCCTTCTATAGTAGAAGCATTCAACTCACATAAAATTAGAAAACTTTCTACTATAGTTGATATCCACCAGTACAACCAGGCGCGGTGCGTCCATTCGGGCGTTGGGGCGTAGCCCCCCCGCCCGCAGCTCCCTCGGCGTCTTTGAACTTAAGTAAACTGAATCAGTTTACTTAAGTTCAAAGACGCCGAGAGAACTGACAATCATGTCAGTCAGCATGACGTCAGACCGCCCACCCCTTCAGAGTCTGAAGGGGGTGGGCGGTACGGCGTCATGTTGACTGACATGATTGTCAGACGGACCAGGGGCAACAGGCAGCAGCACAAGTGCGCATGAGTGGGGAAGGGCAGCGAATTTTCGCGCCGTGCCCAGTCATGCGCACTTGTGTTTGCACTGACTGCGCATGCCCATTAGGAGAGCGAGGGTTGAGCAAAGGCTCAAACCTCGGTCTCCTAATGGGCAGGCGGCGAGTACTAACCGTGCCCTAACCCAATCCTGGCGCTGCTGGCAGCGCCAGGATTGGCTGAGAGGGGCTGTAGGCGCCAACGGACCCGAGGCAGCGCGGACGGCAGACCTGCTGCTCAGGTAGGATTAAGGATTTCTTTTAATTATTTTAAAACTTAACTCCCCCACCCCCGCGCGACACCCCCTCCCCCACCCGCGAGCCGCGACTGAAGATGTCTCTACTACTGCAGTTTACATCGAAGCAGCTTGTTTCTATGTGATGGAGTGTGTCTCTTCGTGGGACTGCGCCCCTGTCAGAGTCCACGTTGAGAGGATTCTATCCTAAAACTGTCTTTCTTTGACGCAGGTCTCGCATTCAAAGTTTATTATTTCCCTATTCCTAAGGTGCGAGTGTGTCCCATAGACTTGAACATTCTCTTACACGTCGCTCGCCTTCTTGTGCGGTCTCTTTTAGTGGGTCTCGCCGAGTCCTGTGATCTCTCACCGCCGCCGTCCACGCGCAGTCTCTTTTAATGCGTTCACTTCTTTAGAGAATGCTTTCTAGGTGCATCGGTCTGTCTCTTGTGAAGGTTGTCAGTATATCCCCGAGAGCTCGCTTTGTCGCAGTCTCTGCTGGAGTTTACTTTCGGGGTGCAGTCTAGGCTGCAGTCTCTCTAGGGGAGACTGGGTACATATTGTGAACGCTCCCTTGTGGGGCAGGTGTCGTGCCTCCGTCCTCAGAGCATTTACTATGAAGAGGATGTCTCTTCGCGCTTGTGTAGTCTCGCTAAAATTGTGTTTTCAGAAGGTGTCTTTTCTCGGAGGTCTCTCTCTATGTCCGGGGTCTGCAGCTTCTTGGGTGCAGTCTCGGTAAAAATGTCTCGTTCGTAGCTGGTAGCGTCCTCCTGGGTTCAGGAGGTCTCCTGCCCCCGCAGCAGGCTCACGAACACTCTCTTTGGCGTCACCATATTTTAGAGTTCTTTCCTCCGTCTCCGAGTGTCTGTTCTCCTAGAGACTGCGCATCTTTGCCCCCAGAGGCAGTTCAATGATGTCTCACAATCTCCCTGAATGTGGTCTCTTTCTCAGGGCCCACTCTCTTCTCTCGGGCTCGAGATAAGTTTTGTCACCAAGGCTGTCTCCTGGCAGACCTGTTTAGTGGTTCATGTTCACAGTGATGTCTGTTTTCTATTCTAGTGTTATGAATGTAATATGCCGTCTTCATATACTTCTCATGGGGGGCTTTTCTCAGGGTCTGTTCTCTCAGAAGTATGACGTAGACTGGTGTTTTTTTGTCTGCTGCCATTGTCCACAGCTGTCAGCTATATACGAGAGACCCTTCCTCTGCGGGATCAATACATTGCACCGAACCCGCTCTCATGCTGCAGTTTGTGGAAGGAGGCGGAATGGTCTCCTAGCGATTATCGCAGACCTCTTACCTGGGGCTTTGCAGTCTACTATCACACAGGGGGCTGGCTGGCGAACCCCACGTAGTGTGGAGAGGAAGATGCCTGGCCCTCATGGGGGGTGAATGACTGGGACCATGGGGATCAGTCCAGGAGTCTGAGTCTACCGTCCCCGCTCACAACACGTGAAGCCTGAGCTCCGGGAGGTCACAGGATCAACGAGCAGAGGGAGGTACGCCTGCCATGGCTACGGTTGGGCTGGTTTCTGAACCACACAATTAGAAGCCCAAAGCGTCCAAGGACCCCAATGTATTGGGCTTTGTGAATGCTGCACAGCTAGTCCGGGGTGAACCAAATTTGAATTTCGGATTCATGAATCCCTTTTGAGTATCGTGGTCTTTTCTCTCTGTCCACCCAGCTCCCCATTCCTTTCTCTGCACACTCTCTCCTCTCACCCACATCCCTCTACCTTTCTAGGTCTCTGTCCACCCAGCTCCCCTTTCCTGGCTCTACATTCTCTCTCCTCTCACCCACCACTCTCTACTAGACTGATGATATCCATATTCTATGAGCGAGAAAGAAGCACCCATTCCTTGCACACAAGGGAACGCGCGGGCATCTTGAAAGCAAAACAGGCTTGTTTAAGTGGAAAAACATGATGTGCATGTGGCTGGAATTAAAGGTGCATGCTTTTTTAAGCTACCTACATCATTATCATATGAAATCTCTTTATTTATTTCATAACTACACTTTCACAATTGCTTTATCAACTCTCTTGCTTCCTCAAATTTACTTAAATGCACCATTTGCCTGCTCTTTTTCCCCCCAAATCTCCCCGAACCCCACAATATGGTGGCTGGACTCGCTAGCTACACTCGCTCGCCTCCGGGCTCTCATAGAAAACTTTTACGCCCTACCACTTTCAAATGTCACCAGCCGCCCCTGAGTACAACAGGAGGATTTTCTGTTGTAGATATTGAAATGATTTCATTAAGATCGATGGTGATGCAAAATTGACTTGTCTTTGACATCCTTCTCACGAAGGAGGGCAGAGTTTGTCAGTTGGTAAAGGTCTGACAATGTTGCACCTACATACTGGATAAGAGCAGAAATTTAGAGAGCTTTATCAAAAACATTACTGACTTAAACAAAGACTTGAAAGGGTTCAAATCTAATGATGCATAAAATTGTCAACTGTTAGTAACTAGTTGGGTATCTTAGGGAAAGGACTAGTGATTTCAATCTGGAGACCATTAGTGGCGATATCTTTGTGCATAATGCTGAAAATATTATCTATCAAATTCTTTAGGTATAAAGTGAACATACAGGGAGTGAAAAGAACAAGATCTGATCTTGGATTAGAAGACAAACAATGTAAATACCTTGATGAAATGTAAATTCTGGAAGAATCAAGGAGAAAAAGGCTGAAGACGAAAACGCTGTAATTTGTGATGATCTGATGTGGAAAGTTGTGATGGCTTGATTCGCCATAAAATCAAAAGCCGTAAAAGTGTGCTTGGATATGTAGAAATAGCAGGATTAATAAAATAATGAATGTAACATGTTTATTAACAGATTACTTTATATTTTTAACAAAGTTGTTATGGAAATTTTATGATGAAAATTAGCATTTTTATTGCCTTTATTGTAATGCACCATAACAAAATGAAAAGCCATGCAAAAGGTTTATGCAATATGTTATATGACTGGAACTCTCAGTTAAGGTGCTTGACATTATTAGGGTCTTATATTTCCTAAAACAAATGTATTTAAATGATTTTTAGGAATAGTTGGCAAGTAGGTACTTTTGAAATTTTGGTATTAGGGCATAATTAGAGTTGAACATTTTTGTGTAATAATCACTTACAACGTTACAATAATTTTCATATATGATTTGTTTGATTTATTTTGTAATGCTTAAAATTAATTATGGGTTCATTTTACTAAATAAGAAATGCTAACTTTAAAATGTATTGAATTACCTTTTTCCTTAGGCTGCATTATTTCATAGCCTGGTGTAATGGACATTTGTCTCATTTACTTAAATGTAGCTTTCTCTGTTCTGCTTATGCAACATTCTTTAATTAATATGGCACTTTTCCAAATACTTCATTGTGTGTGAATTGGTGGGAATGTGACCTCTCGACTTAATCCATGAAGAGAAAAAATGGGGCTTATTTACAAGTCCCGTGCGTAACCGGTGCGTCACTTTTTTTAACGTACCAGCGGCGCAGTGTGCTCGCCATTATTTACAAGGTCACGCAAAGGCCTTGTAAATACAGCTCCTTTTCACGCATCACTTTGCGTGACAGAGGCATCATGGGTGTTGCTGTGGGTGTTCCCACGCAACACCAATTGATTCTGCCGCATTCCCAGATTTACAACATTTCGTAAACCTGGGTATGCGTCAGAATCCCACGCCTTTCCAGGAGAGGCATAAGGAGACACAACAAGGAGAAATACTTTTATTTCTCCTCGTTTTTTCCTCTTTCTATGACGGCTGCATTCTGCAGCATGCATAGAATGAGGAAAACAGAATCAACAATTGATTTTGTGCATGAAGGTGTCCCTTCCTGCACAACAACAATCATCCCCGCAACGCAGGCATCCTTGCGCCAGGGTGCAAGGGTGCCTACGTTGGCGCATGGCAGCCAATTGTGCGCCAGTGCAGGGGAAAGCACAGGGATGCATCATATTGTTGTAAATATTACACATCCCTGTGCTTTTAAAATGACACAGCTTGGCGCAGCAAAATGGCTTGTGGCACCGTGTAGCGTCATCTTGTGATAAAGAGGCCCATAGTAAATACGCTCTTTATCAACTAACCTGTGAGGACAGAATGGACAGTTGTTTCACATGAGCAACATGGGAAAGTATGTTGGAGAATCAATTTTGTACCTGGTGAATGGAAGAATGGTCACATGACGGTCAGACCATTGCATGGTGACAATGATGTCACAAATGGATGATTTGCAGTATAAAACGTGACTCTCCAAGGAGCAGGGGGACTCAGGCACAGAGGAGCCCGTTCATTTTCTCTTCCATTGCTGACTACCTGCCATACCATCTTTACATGCACCTTGCCTTCTTTTTCCTTTGCTGATGAACTTACCTGCAGGATGATTTGGAGAGCTGTCTGGTGAGAGACCAGACCTGAACTTTCCTGATTACTGCTCCATTGTCCTTGCCCATGGACCCTTCCCTAGTGGACTTTCACTTGATTCCTTTGCCCATGCTAAGAAAACTCTTTTGAACCATCCTCCTGCCTTTGTTGGTGGAAGGAATCTTTAACCTTAACCATCCTCTTTATGGATTCATTTATTTAGAAATAGAATTACTTTGACTAAATGTGTGATTTTATACTGTGAGCTGTAAGACTAATGACAGAGCTACTTAAAATGCTACTTATATGCATTGATTTTTTTTTTTTTATTTCTTTATTGATTTTAAGCATAGGTTACAATATTCAAAAAATAACCAATACCACTTATCATATTGACATTGCAAGTTGACCAATTATACAGTATACAAATGCTCTGAGCAGTGTGCATTAGTTGACCCAGGCCTGTCGGGTTTGACCATCTTAATTACGGCCTGCGGGATCCTGTTAGGACATTTATGTTGCCTCACGTTCGTCACCCTTGAGCCCTATCACCTGTCCGGTTGAGGCTCTGCGGCCGGATTGGCGATGTTGGCTTGCTCCAGGAGATATGACTGGAGGGGGGCCCAAATGTCTCGAGGGCGGGAGGATGGTGGAAGGAGTTCAGCATAGGTGGTTAGTTGTTCTTGGCAATAGACAAGGTCATTCAGCCATACTTTGAACTTGGGTGCCCTTCCCCTACCCCATCTGCAGGCTACCCTCCGCTTAGCGAGCAAGAGTGCCAGGGAGATGTATTTCCGCAGCGAGGCAGTCAGTGCTTCAGTGTACCCTAATAGTGTGACAAGAGGGTCGTCGGGGACGTGCAAACCAGTCATTCTATCAAGCGCCTCCAACACCTCCGTCCAATAACTTCGGATGGGAGGACAGTCCCAAGCTAGGTGTCTGAAGTCTGCCCCCTCCTTCCCACATCGGTCACAGCGATCAGTGTCACAAAGATGGAGGCGCATCAGGCGCGCGGGGGTATAGTAGAGACGGTGTAAATATCTATAGTGGATGACGCGCAGCCGACTGCTAGCAGATATTTTCCCGGTTTGTTGACAGCAGAATGACCACTGATCATCAGTGATGGGGGAGTCTAGTTCTTCCTCCCAACGGGTCCTAGCCGGAAGGGGGTTGTGCATGCAGTCTTTTTGGGTGGTGCGGTAGAGCATTGAAATGGCATGTGCAGGGGTGTCTTTCTGCAGAAGATTATGCAATGGAGACAGTGTAGGAGGTTCCTGTGGGAAGCACGGGGTGAGGGCCTTGACATCCTGTTTCAGGCGGACATAGTAGAAGCGTTCTAGGGGGGTGGGCGTGGTATTACTGAAGAACTCCTCACTGGTGCGAAATGTGCCGCTCGTATACAGCTGACCCCACGTCTGAATGGCAAGCTTACAGAGGAGTTGGCAGCAGCCGCCTTCCCGCGTGACCAGAAGGTCTAGTCGGCCTCGGAGAGGCAGCAAGGGGGAATATAACGTGGTGATGTGGAGGCGGTGGGCCAGGTCATGCCAAGCGCTGGTAGTGCAGTCTACAGTGGAGGAAGCGAGTCGTCGCGGGATAGCAGGTGCGCTTAAATATGCGGAGCAGGGGGTCGGTGGCATGTAGCCGTCCTCGATTGCTAAGTGAGGCATGTATGGGGGGGGTCCATCCAATACACCGCAAAGTGGGCCTGGGCACAGCTGAAATACAGCTCCAGGTCGGGGATCTCAAAACCCCCGCGCTAAAGGGCCATGTAAGAGTGTCCCAGTGCAATCTAGCTTGTTTCCCTCCCCAGGTGAGGCGGATGAGTTGAGTTTTTAGGGCTTGGAAGAAGTGTCTGCTGGGGGCATAGGGGATGTTGATGAAAAGGTAGAGCAACTTGGGCAGGATTACCATCTTTATAAGTGAGGCTCTCCCGGCCATTGAAATGGGCATAGCGATCCACCTGGTGATTTTATCGGTAAGAAGGTCTAAGACGCGCCCATAGTTTGCCGCCATCAAGGCATTACGGTTGCGGGTGACGACTATCCCCAGGTATTTGATTGTGTCCTCACACCATGCGAGGGGGTAGTCAGGTGTGAGCCTTGAAGTTGCGTCAGTTAGAGGGAAGATTTGGGATTTCCCCCAATTGATGTTGATGCCTGAGAGGTGTCCAAAGAGGATAAGCAGCTGTAAAATGGGATTAAGGCTGTCTTCCGGGTTACGCAGATATAGAGTGAGGTCATCGGCGTACAGGGAGATTAGGAGCTGTCGTTCAGAGTAAATGAGGGCATTGTCACAAAAATGTTGGCGGACCTTGGCGGCCAGGGGCTCAATTGCTGGGGCAAAAAGGATAGGGGACAATGGACATCCCTGCCTGGTGCCTCTGGCTACGGGGAAGGGGGAGGACCTAGTCCCATTGATCAGAACACTGGCTTGTAGATCTGTGTAGAGTAAGTTAATACATGCCAGAAAGGGGGCGGGGAAGCCCATCCGCTGAAGGACAAACGACAAATAATCCCATTCAAGGGAATCAAATGCCTTGGTGGCGTCTAGGAAGACAGCCACCGCGTTCATGTCAGGATCAATGTCCTGGAGGACAGCAAATAGGGTCCGAAGGTTATGGGAGGTGCCTCTGCTGGGTATGAACCCCGACTGGTCGGGGAGGACCAGGGCAGTCATGAGAGGGCTAATGTGATTCGCAATTAATTTTGCTAATATTTTAGCATCTACCTTGATGAGGGAGAGGGGTCTGTAGGAGTCGCATTGCGCAGGTGGTTTTCCCGGTTTAGGTAAGGATATTATGAGCGCCGCTCGCATTGATTGGGGGAGTATACCCGTCTCTCTAGCCTCCTCGTAGACATGCCGCAGGACGGGGATAAGTATATGGCGGAAAGTTTTGTAAAATTCAGCAGGGAGGCCGTCTGGGCCAGGGGCTTTGCCAGACTGTAGCTGCATTATGACGGCAATGATCTCGTCATCCTCGTGATGCGCAAGGATGAATTCCCTCTGGGTGTCTCCAAGCCAAGCAATTGCGGTATCATCAAAGAAAGGGGTGAAGTCGGCAGGATGTGTTCTGTGTGAGGTGTACAGAGTGCTGTAAAATCATTTAAAAATGGCAGCTATTTCCGCAGTGTCTCTGTGTGTGTGCCCTTCCTCATCAGAAATTTCTAGTATGGTGTTGGAGAATCTAGGGGGATGAATCAGGGCCTCCAGGGCTTTGCCCGGTCTCTCACCCTCCCCATATCGGCGAGCTTGAAAAGATTTCCCTCTGAATTTACATTCCCTTTCGGCTGTCTCCTGGTAGTCAGTGAGGAGTTCCCGTAAGTGCTTTTGTAACTCAGGGGCAGGTGTAGCCTGCAGCTGGGCCTCAGTGTGCCCAAGTTCATCCTCTAATTTACGGAGGGTGGCGTGGATGTCCCTCAATATCCCCCCACTTTTGGTGATGCAGATTCCGCGCACGGTGACTTTGAAGGCTTCCCATACCGTGGTGTATTGTGCAACTGAGTTTTCATTGCGGGGGAAGAAATCCTCGATCTTTTGTTCGAGCTCGGCTTTAAATACAGTGTCTAGCAGGGCCTGCATGGGTAGGCGCCAAGACCGGTATGGGGATTCTTCTTGAGGGGGCGCCAGCGTGAGAAGCACAGGAGAATGATCAGAGTAGGTGCACGGCAATTTGGAGGCACGGATCAACCACGGGATTAGGCCCCTGGAAATGAGCCATTTGTCTATTCGGGACCAGGAAGAATGGACAGTGGAGAAACAGGTATCTTCTTTGTTCAGCGGGTGAAGGCTACGCCATGCACCCCCAAGGCCGTGGTCTGTGACTATGTGATTAAGGGTATTGTGGGCATTGGAGTAGTGATGGGGTTGTGGGTGTGAACGATCTAGTGATGGATCTAGAGTGACATTAAAGTCACCTCCCCAAGCCACATGAGTTGAGCCAGAATCTAGTATCTTTCCCCAGAGAACCCGGAAAAATTTGGGGTCGTCAGTGTTCGGGCCGTAGCAGGAGACAAGCGTAAGGGATTGAGCAGCTAGTCTGCCCCATAGAATGCTGTATCTGCCTTGCGGGTCAGCAAAAACCCCAATGAGGGTAAAGGGAAGTGTACGCTTGATCAAAACAACCGTGCCGCGTGCGTTGGTGGAGTAGGAGGAGAAGCATTGGTAGGTTGCCCATCGGGAAGCAAATGAGGAAGGGGTCGTGGGGCTGAGGTGTGTCTCCTGGAGCAGAGCGCAATGTATGTTGTGTCGGTCTAGGTAGGAAAGTATTTGACGACGTTTGCGAGGATCTCCCAGACCTCTCACATTCCAGGTCAGGAAATTGTATTTAGGAGGGCTAGGGCGGGTCTCCATGGCTACATATCGTGAATGCTCTAGCGTGTGTCAGGCGGTGGTCGAGTCGGTCAATTGCGTCAGTCACATTTATGCGCGTCAGGTTATCGGTAAGTGGCAGTAAACAAATTCTCCCCCCTCCCCCCACTCACATCAGCAGTCCAATCCTGCTGTGACATAATACCCTCCCTCTCTTCCCCAATGCCGCATGCTCCATGCTCCCAACAGGGGAGGATGGATGCAGGGCTACGAACTTAGGTAACCAGAGCAAAATAGGGATTCCCTGAGTGGGTAACGGCCAGAGGGCGAACCAGAAACACCTCGCGTCGGCGAGGGTGCTCGTGGGAGGATAGTGAAAAGTCTCATCTTGTACTGAGTGTTGTGGTGTAGTCTTCGGGTGGGGTAGCGGTCATCGCACCCGCAAGTGAGGCACAACAAGGATTAGGTATCTCGACCTTGAGGAAGGGTGTTACATAGTAAACGGTGGGCTGATCGAGTTGATGGCAGTTAGAGGAGTCGAACCGAGTCTGTGGCATATTCCTTGTAGAGGGGTGAGCTCGTTACTCAACGTCTGCTGTGCCACCAGTGTCAGGGAAGCGTGTGGAGGGGGAGGCACGATCTGTATTCTTCTTGGGCAAAGTTTTTATGAAGTCCTGAACGTGTTGGGGGTTTGTAAATATATGTTGCTTCCCCTGATATGTGACTTTGAGGCGCGCTGGAAAGAGCATGGCATAGACAATGTTCAGTTGTTGAAGTTTTTTCTTCACCGGTAGGAACTTTCTGCGCGCCTCCTGAACGGCCATGGTGAAGTCAGGGTACAGTGACACCTCCTAACCGTCGAAGTGTACCTTGCCGTGTTCCCTGGCGAGCCGTAGTGCGGTGTCTCGATCCCTGTAGTTTAGGAGCCTCGCGATGATGGGGCGAGAAGGAGCTCCAGGTACAGGGTGGGGGGCAAGGGACCTGTGCGCTCTCTCAACAATGAAGACCGGTGAGAAGGCCTCCCTGCCAAAGGCCGCAGTAAGCATGAGCTCCACATAGTCCCCCATTTTGTCCGTGGCGGCCGATTCCGGCACTCCTAGGATCCGCAGTTTGTTGCGCCTTGATCGAGATTCTAAATCTTCATTCTTGGCGGCTATGACCCTCAAGACTCTTTCCATGTCGAGTGTTTTGTCAACGGTCGTGGTAGAGGTGTCCTCCAGGTCGGAGATGCGGCGTTCCGTTTCATTAATCCGTTCTTCGTGGCTCTCGTTCTTGTGTGTGAGGGTGTCCATGCAGGCGTTCATCGCATCCATTTTGGACTCTATGGATGTCAGACTGGATTGCATTATCAGGAGGAGTTCTTTCAGATCCTCTGTTGAAGTGGGTGGGTCAGGAGTAGCGGCTCCAGGCCACTCACCCTCCACATCCGCCTGCATTCGTGTTGACTTGCAAGCCTCAAAAGTGAACTTAGGCTGTTTGCCGTCTGCCTTGCCCATGGCGGGTGCTGCCAGTTAGGGAGAGGCAGACGATGAGATGCCCACTGGGCTGATATTGTGCGGTTCTGGGGAGGGCAGCGGCGGACGGGGTCTCGCAGGCCATCACAGGTAGGCGCAAGTGCCAGCCGTTATACAGTCTCTGATGGTTCACCTCAGGGTCCGGAGGCGGCGTTATAGCGGGTGATGACGGCGATGGGCCTCGCTGGTGGCAATGGGAGAGTAAGAGTGGTAGTCAGCGGCAGCTGGAATGGATCGCTGTCAGGGTCCCTCCGGTCTAGCCACTGTCGCAGGTAAGCAAGTGATGGAGGGAGACCGGAGTGCGTAGAGGTCAGGTGGGCCTCCAGATGTTGCTAATATGAGAGATTGCAGCCAAGCAGGGTCATCAATACGGAGATGGATTAGCGAGTAATGCTGGGCAGCAAGGCAGGTGTGGAGGCCGTGAGAGCGGTCCGCCCTGCCAGCAGGAGCAATGCAGGCCTCGACGAGAGGGCAGGCAGCAACAGCTAGCGGGCGCAAGCCCTGTGGGCGTGAGGGGGCTGTGCAGGGTTCAACAATGCAGAGAGGCCGTCAGTGAGGCGCAGGCCTCCTGCCAGGGAGAGGAGGCCATTTCAGAGAGTAGGCACAGCAGGCCAGGCTGCTCCGGTGCGACCGCACCCACGTGGATGGGGCCTGAGTTGTTCAGCAGCCATGGAACAGCACTCCGTGGGTCTGGGGGTGCAGCCGAAGGGAGATCGCCTAGGGGATGGCGCACTGCAGATGGATCATGCAGGGCACCGTGACGCGGGCGTGGGGCAGTGAATGGAGGCAGCAGTCATCGCAGGCAGACTCACCAGTTCCAGGAGGTGCAGGGTGTCTCAATCCCCGGTGCAGGCAGGTTGTGCGGCACACACATGCAGCAGGGAAAGGCGCAGGCCCTCCGCTCCGCAACAGGGCCGGCGAGGACCACGCCGGGCCAGGGCCCCTCTGCCCTCCGCTGGGTCCGCTGGCTCCACAGCGGTGGAGAACGTTTTGAGCCGCACCCCCGGCTCCTCAGTGGCCGCCGCAGCCTCCGATGGCAGCTCTCAGCGCAGGGCCGTCAGAGTGGATGGGCGCTGAGGCGGAGCGAGGGCCACGAACGCTCCCGTCTGGTCGATGCGCCGCAGGACCCCTCAGCCGCCGGGGGGAGATCATAGGGTGGCCAGCTCCAGAGAGGAGTGCGTACTCCCAGGGGCGCCCGACAGCCAGCAGGATGGCCCCGCACCTCGGGCCGAGGAGTCACCGGAAGCAGCAGCCACTCCCGGCGGCGATGCGGTCACAGGATTATTGCCGATCAGGGCCGCAGCGGTGAATTCAAGAGGCCGCAACCGCAGCAGCAGCCATTTTGAGTTAGAAAGGCCAGAGGATAGGGAGGCAGTCCCCGTGGTCTGTGGCGCAATTTGCAGCAATATCGTCGCAGCAGCGGTTTGCAGTTGGTGTCCGCTATCCCGTCATCGATTTGTCTGGCGTGCAGGGCAAGAAATGAGAAGGATATCGGGCGGATTGTGCCCCGAGCTGCAGGAGCCTCACGTGAGTGCGGCCATCTTGCTTGGCGCCCTCTAGCACCCCATTGATTTTGGTTCTTTAATACAATAACCAAATTATCTAAAATAGTTTGAGTCTTTTATCGTGTCTTAATGTTCTTTCAGCAGAAACTGTACTTATAGCTATCGGATTTCTAAATGCATGATAGAGAGTCTTTGATTATTTTTAGAACATCAGGTCCTTATGCTCTTGTTCTATGTAGCCACAGCAGAGCTCCGGGTTTGTATAGTTCTTGTTAGATTGAGCTTCTTTAGAAGGTTGAGTCGTCCAGTTGCAATACTCAATTTCTATAGTAGTGTTCTGAGATTAGTGTACTTGAACCTGAACTCTAATTTGTGAGTTTGCTACCAATTATTGGTCCTCACTGGGTGGCCAACAGTTCGACTCCTTGATTTCTCACCCCTCACTACGACGAAGAAAGGTCCATCTGAGGACCAATGCCTCAGTGGGTGAAGTAGAGAATCATAACAACTGTAATGACCCAGTGATAGAAAAGCCAAAAAGAAGCTTCCGCTGCCACACTCCCTTTCCAATTCAATTTAATTCAATTTATTTATTATGATTTAGAATTCCGCAGAATTCCACATAAAGGTACATCTTAAAAACACATTTCATTCCACAAAAATTTCCAATGTAAATTCAAGTTGTCATTTTCATCTAAAAGCACGAATGAACATAGCAGAGGCAGTCGATCTTGGAGTTTTCAATGCAAGAAGGGGTGAACCTTAAATAATCGAATTGTCATACATGTATTCTTACAGATTTATACACATTTCTAATCTAATACTATCATAAAACATTCAGTGATAAAACTTATTATAAAATACAAAAATTTAAAATTCACTATACAGTACTAGATCATGGACGAAATAATAAAATAATTTATCTATTCACTAATCTGTACTGTATAACCAGCAGCATAATAACAGTGCAAAGTAGTTCAATACCATAAACTCGCCCTTTTTAAAAAAAAATGTTTTTATATAAAGTACACAATGGTTTAGCAGCAAAACAGGGGTTTAGTAAAGTGCTTCAGATCCTAAAGGATAAGTAACTAGAGGAGGAAAAAAAAAGTTTATAATAGTGCCCATGCTTAATTCCAACCTAATAAATTGGCCAAAAATCAACTAATACATGATAATTTAGCAGCAGAGCAAATTTAGTAAAGTGCTTGGGATCCTAAAAATGAGTAACTAGCAGCGGAGAACGTTAGAAAAAGTGTGCATGCTTAATTGCAAACATAATAAATCAGTCATAAAGACCGGAAGGTCGAGAAAAAGTGCAAGTGCTCTGTACATACGTATTAAGAAGATCTTTACTAACGAGTAACTAGCAGCAGAATTTTTTTTTAAAAGTGCACATACTCAGTTGTAAACATAACTAATCGGTCATAAAGACCGAGAGATCGAGATAAAGTGCAAGTGCTCTAAACATATATATTAAGAAGATCTTTCCGACCTTAATATATGTTTAAAAATTGTTTAAAAAAGCTAAAAAATTTAAAACACATCAGTTCGGATGGGGGGGACAGCAGACAATTTCGGGCCTGTTCTGCTGTAGTGATATTATACTTTTAAAAACAATTCCTTAAATGTCTACGACGTATTGATTGTAATGCGGGACAAACAAATAAAACATGATTCAAATCTTGTATACAAGAATTACATAAATGACAATACCTTTCATGTCTAGGAATACCCTCCCAAGATCCTGTTACAATTCTTAGGGGGAGTAAATTCAATCTCAGTAGCAAAATCACCCTGCGCACTCCGTGTTTTTCCATAAGACATAAGGTTGGGGATTTTTGACAATACTGCTCCCCGCAATACAATCCATGTTTCTGTTCTCTGAACACATTTTAATATCTCTTTCACGAGAAACCCCGTAGATTGTTCTCTTAATTATACTTTTCAAGGCCCTTTTACAAAGAACCACCACCCCATCCATATCTAAACCAAACATTGATAATGCTTTTAAATTATTCCTAAAAATAGCACTTTTTTCCTTCATATTTACAAATATTTCTCTGTACAGCGCCACCCTTAGCAAATTCTCAGAGCTATTTATCAGTGCATTACACCATCTAAAGCACGCGGCCATTGATAGCACATATGTAGAAAGAAGACCAAATTCGAGCCTAAGCGCTGCAATCGGTGCTGCGCGATTCAAATTACATATTTGGCGCCAGATTTTACCTTCCACTGTCTCGAATTTGGCCCACTCGTGTGCATCAATTGTTTCACTGGCGTAGCTCAGGGTTGGTGGAATCTTTATTTTATAGACCGAAATAATGTGTGAAAAATGTCTTTTCCCACAGTGTGTGTACAGACGATTAATTGCAAAGGCTTGTGAAATCGCTTTACCTTTGCAATGGTCCATATGTCTAGTAGCTGAGCACCTATTTGTAAATATTTTCCTAAGTATGGATAAAATTTTACTACTTCCAATTTTTCTTTTCCCAGGAACCAATTCAAATTTTTTCTGACCTTACAACCTTAATAACTAAAAATCATAACTTTGCTTTTTAAAATATTTATTTTTAGATAATACTCTTCTGTGTACCTAATTAACTCAGAAAGTCGTCTTTGCAGTCCAATTGGAGTTAAATCCATTATTATTGCGTCACCTGCATATAGCAGACAGCTCAACTCTAAGTTTCCTAATTTAGGGGGATGCCCTTTACTAAGGCCCACTCTTCTTGGCAGATCATTAATGTAGATAGAGAAGAGTAAAGGGGCCAAAAGGCACCCCTGCTTCAACCCATTGTTGGTTACTATTTTCTTCGAGAGACCTTGTGTTCCCCCCAATAATACCTTAGTCCAGGTAGAAGAGTGGAGAGCAATTATTAATCTTAAAAGATTCCCTGGTATCCCCATAGTAACAAATTTCCTCCACAGCTTCCCCGATCTACCCTATCGAATGCTGTGGAGAAATCTATAAAGCCGAATATAACGGCACACCCCGACATACTGGATATTTTTCAGTTAAAGTTTGCAAAATAGAGATATTATCCAGTGTGCCACTATTCTTACGGAATCCTGTTTGTTCCAAAGGAATATAGTTATTTCCAAATGCCCACTCTTGAAGATGAGTGAGAATACTCTTTGCAAACAGTTTCCCGGTTGCATCCAGGAGCGAAATCTGTCTAAAACTGGCCGGGGAATTTTTTGGACCCTTTTTATATAACGGAACAAGTATACTTCCCTTCCAGGATTGTGGAATATCCCCATAGGTATATCTTCACCTATCCTCAACTTTGCTCCAATACAGCATTTTGATGGATGCATATAGATCACAGGATCCCATACTATGTCACAGCTAAGTAAAATAGCCAAACCTCCACTTGCATGCCCTTTTACGGATTTTTTTGCTGTACTACAGTACACATAAAAATTCTCAAACTGAAACTCTTCCCCCATCCACGTTTCCTGGAGGCAAATTATTTTGGGGTCTAATTCTAATAATGATTTAAGCTTATAACTCGATTTTCCTACCCCCGCCACATTCCAGGATATGATGTTTCCCAATTGGCTACCCCCGCACTATGGGCTTTGTGGTAGTTGTTTTTGACCCATTCAGTGTACCTGCAACCCAACTCCACTTTGCTACCTCATCCTCCCCATTAGCACTAGGGGGCCATCGGACTTCAGGTGCTAAAATGTTAATTTCTCTATCTCCTAGGTTTCTTCCTACTGTTATTTCTATATCTTTAAGGTTTATGGGGATATTTACGCCCCTATTATTAGGGAATCCATTCCCTTGCATCTGATGAATCGTTCCTAAGCTTTCTGATGGAACTCGGCAAGGGGGTACACTAGGGATCACATCTATACCTCTTTTCCTAAAGCAGTCCGCATTAGCTATAACCACTGCTGACACTACCCCTGTCGAAAATGTAGCTCTAGTGCCTGGGGGAGCGCTCCTCCAGTCTAAGTAGACCAACTCAATATCTTTACTAGTTATTAATCCCAAATCCTTTATTTCTGTTAATATCTGTAGGAGGGCACTTCTATTCAATAACATTGGTTCAGTTTCAAACAGAGAGACAAAAATTAAGGTCCTGCTCACTTGCCCGACTCCTGGTCCAGTATTCTTTATTGATCTAATACCAGGCTGCCCTAAAACTGAGTCTCTCTCTAACTTGCCCCCTTTACTGTTCAGAACTGAAAACAGGTTCCCCACCCCAACTGTCCCCTGGCTGGAATCAAACCTCGCTGGAAAAATATCCTGCCCACAGGTATCGAGTGCGGCACCTCCTGAGGCTACGTATTGATCTATTACCGGTTCACCTAATTTTTCCGTTACACTTCCTAATATGGGGTCTCGGCTTATCTCATAGTTTATCGCACTTTCTTCCTGGCCCTCTTGACACGATGGGGCGATCAGCACCAGGTTCGAACAGATCGACTGTTTATCATTTTCTTGCCCAGTTTTTCGACCCGTATTCAATGTGAATTGCCCCAAGGTCCCTGTATCCTTTCTACTAGGCGAAGATTTTGTACTATTTGCTTCCTCACATACTGGAAGGAACCGCAATTTTTTCTGTTTTCGTTTAGGGAAACGTCGATTCCTCATCTTCTTCTTCCCCCTTCGACCAGTTCTGAGGTTGCCTTCACTCAATACTGGGACCTCCCCTAAGGGTGCACTAGCTGAGGTATTTGCTAATTATTCAGTTAACTGTAGGCTTAGGTTATTTGAATTACTTTTTTTAAAAATAGGGTAAACTCGTAATGGGGGAGGTACTGGGGATACTTTTGAATTTAATTTTTCCCCTTGGCTGGTAAGCTGTACACTCTCATGGAGTTTAACTGGGGGTAAACTTATAATTGGACTACCTCTAAGCGAGACACTTTTAGATCCCACATTCGTTTCTTTCATTTCCCCGTCCACAAATTTAGTACCACTATTTAACATCTTGTTACAAATTTGACATAAATGACTGGGTACTTCAGGGACCTTTTCCAAATTCTTTATGGCTTGCTTAATCTGATTAAGTTCTTGGACCCCTATCAGTATGGGCGAGAGAACTTCCAATATATGATGAGTATTTATAGAACTTTTTTCTAACAAAGATAAAATTGCGGAGAGGATTCTCTCTAATGCGTAACAAATCTCCAGAGTTCCCCCCATCCGCACGTTCTCAATTGAATTCATACTGTTCACTACCCCCTTATCCATTGATACTCCTGATATCCTTTCAACCGAAAGTTCTAATAAATCAGCAGCATGGGAAGAACTAGTAGGTGTACTACTATACAGAGCAGGCATATGTGGTTGACCAGCTATTAAAACCGGAGACAGTTCTGGATCCATCTCCAAGGCACCTGTCTTTTTCAGCTGTGCCGTTAGTTCTTCATTCTTTTCCATTTGCTTAGCAATATCCGGTAGAGTATAATCCTCCATTTTCACCTGCCCAGAGCTAAAGCTACGTTCTATCCGCTGTGGCACTTTTAATGACAGTTCACTCAATTTGGTCGGCAAGAAACCAGGCTCAAATTTATTCATACTTCTTGAATAGACTTGAGAATTGTCAAAGAGGGATACCAGTCCTGCCAATGGAGATAATGGGGTGAGTCCTTTTCTTATCACATTATTATCCGGGGGGCCTTCTACTTTGCCCACCGACAGATCCGTTTCCATTTCCAGATTGCTACCCACCCCTCCTAATTGTAAAACAGCAGTTTCACCTGGTGGCTGTACTGGTTTTCCACTATTATTGTTCTGTTGAATAATTACAGCAGGGTAAAGAGGTACCTTAACTTCTAAATTAGTGAACTGACTGTCCTCCTCATTCTCTGCTGTTACATGAGTGTCCATCACCTCATCTTCCTGGGCCTCCCTTTTTTCCTCCTTTAGCCCCTTCCCACGCTTAGAGCTCCTTACACCTTTTGTAAACATTGACATCACCGATGGGTATGTTTTCAAATGCGAAAGGTGATCCCTATTTCTCCTGCGCCGAATGGTTTTCTGGAGCTTAAGCGGACTCCTCTGGCTCGGATAACAACTTTCTAAGCCTGCTACTGTTTTCGCTTTTACGTTTGAGCGCAAACACCTAGATGGCATTACAAAATAAAATTCTCTTGCTGCTTACTAGGCTGCTTTAAGGAATGGGACTGCTTGAAGTAATGGAGGTGAAGAATTCAGTGCACTCTGGCTCGCAGTTGACTTTAACTGTTCAGTCCTTTAATAGCCTTCACAAATCTTTACTGAAAAGCGACTGAAAAGCGACTGAAAAGCGACAGTAATCCTTTTTTGAACTTGAGGGCAGCTTCAAGGGTGGCAGGTTTGGTAGTTTTTGCAGTCTAGCAGGCTATTTGCCCTTCTCAACAATAGAGACTCACTGTGAGGCAGCTCCCGTGGGCACTCCACACTCCAAACATACTACTGCGTGGCCCCCTGCGTGACTCAAGGGCGCGGCACCAGTACAACCCAGCCGCTGTGCTTAGCACGCACCCACCCCCCCAACAGAAGCGTCCGCCAGAGCGGAAAAGCGGAAAGCAGGGAGCAAGGTAGGTGGATTGGTGGGTGGGAGGGAGGCAGAGAGGCTGAGAGACTCGCTAGAGGACCGCGGGACCAGCTGGAGAAAGCACTCCGCAGCCGCTGCGATTACCCTCTGCCACCGCCTCTCCCTCAAAGTTTGTGCCCTGCAATTGTTCTGCAGACCTGCGACTCCTGCGCCTGCCCCTGCCGCAGACTGTAGCCGGAGGGGCTCACCCGCAGCTCACCCGCAGCTCGGCTCGGCTCGACTCTGCGTGTGGGTTCGGTTTCTCGGTGTATCAGGTGCTGGACCTCCGCAACTCACCCGTAACACACCCCCCGCCTGGCCTCACCTCCCGCCGCGTTCGCTCTCACTGCGGCGTCGGCGGTTTTGGCAGTAACGGCTGAGGGTCCGACGGCTCAATAGCTTGATGGCTGAGACTCAAACACTGCCCGCCTTGCCTGCCTTGGGCCGCGTTCTCTTCTCGCTGCGGCTCTCGGCACGGCACGGCGTGGCGGTGGCGGTCTGTGCTATGCGGTCTACGCTCTGCGCTCTGCGCTCTAGTCTCCGGGTACAACGAAGACGTGGACAGGACTGCAGTCAGCCAGCAGCAACTAACTTTCCAGAGAACTCTTTTGAGTCATAGCCTCTAAGAATCCTAGACCACTTACACATAAACATTCTACCACTATGTTATAAGATACAACAGCATGCTCCCCTGAGAAGTCATCAATAGCATGAGTATCGGTAATTTCAAGGATAAATCACCCCTATTATAAGTGCACCCCAAGTTTTCATGCAGAAATTGGGAACATTTGGGTGAATTTGGATTACTATACCTGATTGCTGCTGCTGTTTCCCATTAACATCCTCCCGGTATTTGACTCAGACAATTTCTGCTGATTTCTACTGCTAAAGTATATGAGTGAAACACACAGGATCTGCAGATCTCTTAATACTGTAGGGACTAGTGAGGATTTGTGGGCCCACAGGCAACAAATATTGTGGGCCCCATGTTAAGAACATGTTTCAATTTATTATCGATATTCAGCTAATTCAATCCGCATGCTGCCAACCAATATTGAATAGTATGTTGAACTTTCAGCAACATGACAAAAAAACAGATGAAAGCACAAGCTGCCTGTGCCAACCAGCAAAATAGTACCAAAAAAAGACTTGACAAAATATTTATAAAGCCATTTCTTTTCGCACTTGGATCTCCATTCTTTTTTTTTCACCAACAGCAATATTTTACAAAGACATCCGTGTCTGAGCAGCCCATGCCTCCCATTGTATGCAGGACACAGTAGGATGACTTGCAGGATGTTTGTATGTGTGTATCCGGTATTTGTAAAGCGCAAACTAATCACCCCCAGGGGTCTCAAGGCCCTTGGGGCTGTCCGGGAGATTAAGGGAGCTATTGCCCAGAGTCACAGGGTGCTGGACTGAGCTGCCACTGGGGATCGAACTGTGAGCGCTGTGCTCCGGAGTCAGCCGTTCTGGCCGCTGCACCACACTTCTAGTGCATAACTTTATATAGGGCACATATACATTGTGCTTAAAATTGGAGCTTTAGTTGCCAAATAGTCATAATCACAAATAATTCTCCTTCACAACTGACATTCTCAGTGCACCAGTGAAAAACAAAGCACTGTTTCGAGGATTTCTACTATTCTCTTGGATGAAATCTGTTACTTTTCTTCTTAATTCTCCTCCTCTGCTTTGTCCTGTCCCTTCTCTTTCTATGTGTATACTTCTTTGGTTAGACAATGCCCTTTTACTTTGCTCATTAAGAGAAATGGTAAAGAGGCAAAGTGAGGTGGTTAGAAAGAAAGATACAGAGGTAGAAAAAGGAAGCGGTATGTAGAGAAAGATGCATAGGGAGACAGATAAGGTTTAAGAGTGAGCCAGACAGATCTAGAATAGGGAGATTAGTGGAGTATACCAAGGAGTGAGGTAGAAAGAGAGAGGTAAGGTAGAAAAATGGTGAGCTAGAGTGAGGTAGATGGGTAGAGAGATAAGGTTGTGAGAGATGTATGGAGAGAGGCAACGTAGAAAAAGCAGTTGGGGAGAGAAAGGGTCAAAATGATAGGAGGTGTAGAAGGACATCTCGGGTAAAGAGAGTAGCGAGGATTTAGAGAGAGGGGGAGAGAGAGGCAAAGGGTAGAAAAACATGAGATATAAAGAGAAAAGCAAGAAAAGAGATGAAGTTATGAGACAGTGTGAAGGTAGAGGAGGAGAGGTGTGATTGATACAAATATGAGAGAGAGGGTGATGGTGCGTCTTGAGCGTTGAGGTAGCCATTTGAATATCATTAGGCTTTGTTAAACAGAATACAAACAATGGTCCTACATGTGACAGACTATGTGCAACACTAGGAACATTTGCCATCTAAACTATTTTATGATTATTCAAACCTGTGGCCAGAGATTACTCTCCAATCTTTCCAGCAAGTGCTTTAACCTTTTTAGCTACCTTACCAATGTTATACCCTGCTAATTGCTGGAAAGGGCTGGGTCTTTGCTGTGGGAATCTTAACCCCCCTTATTTACCTTAAGAGGCAGCCTTTTGAGACTTATTACGGACAGGGGCATAGCTTGGTCAGTAAGCCTGGGGGGTGTGAGCTTCAGCTTTTCCGACAATCACGCTGGCATATCATGTTAATCATTATATAAGAAACAGCACGTGGGGGAGCTTAAGGGCCAGTGGAAAGGAAAAGACATGCAGATTGTTTACAAGGAAATATTGGAATGTGGAGTTGCACCAAATTTGGCAGCGCCGCACTCTGGCATTTACAAAAGGCAGGGATGTGCCTTGCTTACAACAATATGGCGCATCCCTGTGTTCTCCCTAGCACTGGCGCTAAAATTAGCTGCCTAGCACCAACAAAGGCACCCTTGCACTGTAGTGCAAGGGTGCCTGCATTGCAAGGAATGATTGTTTATGTGCAGGAAGGGACACCTTCCTGCACATAAACAATCATTAATGATGTTTTGCAGCACACATAGAAAAGGCAAAAACGAGGTGAAATAAAAGTATTTCTCTTTGTTGCACCATTCTAAGGCCTGCTATTGCATGGCATTATTTTTTGGCGCTGCCTCAGATTTACACATCTTTGTAAATCTGGGGCAGCGTCAAAATATAATGGGTGTTGTGGTGGTATGACCACAGCAACACCAAGTGCATGCCCCTTTCACGCAAAGTGATGCATGTTAAGAGGCCGTATTTACAAGGTGGCGTTAAGCCACTCAAAGAGGATTAGTGCCGCTTTGTAAATATGGAGAAGGGCATAACGCCACCAAAACGCTGCCATAAGTGATGTTCTGGTGACACTATCCCCTTGTAAATATACCCCAGTATTTTATGAAATAACCAAGTTTTAAGAACTTCATAACAGAGACAAGAGTGCGTGTGTTTGGTTTTGTCTGAGTGAGTACTTAAAAATTCCCAGTGAAATCTGACAGGTACCTTACCATACCCGGCTGAAAGATCCTGTCCCCAACTATTTATTAAATTATACATTTATTAGGGGGGTGTAACACCACAAACAACCCCCTTGAAGCTACACCCCTGATTACGAAATGTCAAGTCAGCTTTTCAATCACATTTTCGTTTTTAATTTCATTAAAGGCGGAGTTTCTAAAAAACGAATACGATTATACTGGTGCACCAGAGGTTGACTGTCATTCATTCTCCTTCTCATACGTTGCCCCTCACGCCCCCGTTTCCTTCTGCTGATGTGTGGGGTCTCAGGGGGCATTTTATACAGGGGCAGCACTGCTTACTATCCAAGCTAGCTAGCACAATACTATATTTTTCAAATACCCAAACATAAATGACGGGCTTAGCTGGCACGCCAGCACAGACATCTTGCTGCTCTTATGTTTAGTTGTTAATATTTCTATGAAGAGGGCGGTATCCTAATGATGTCAATAAACTTTAGTCAGAAGTGCAAAAGTCGATAAATTATAGGAAGTGCCAGGGAAAATGCAGACCAAAAAATGCAAATTGAAGGCAAGTTTGCAATCTCACTTTTAGATAAAAGTGCATATATTCTCCTTTTACATATGTAGTGGTTTGTTGGGGTGCAAGGAAGACAGACCCAGGGCTGTGAATATAAACTCTTTATTATCTCCTTTCAGGAGCGCCGGGAACCCGCTGCTCGCCTGTGGTCGGCCAGCCGATAGTGCCCCCAAAATGGCTGCCGCGCTCCCAGCATTCCCGGCCACACGTGACCGCGGAACACTAGAGCGCGACACTACATATCTCCTCCCTTTACAATATAATGTCTTACAACATAGTGTCTCTGGATGACGAGTGTACCGGTATTATTTCTCCACTTCATACTCACGGTACTTCTTAGGGAACACCACGGCCCTACCCGATCTGGTGTATCTTGGTGGTGTCGAGATGTTAGTGTCTCTGTTGTCCTGGGGACCTGTTGCTTCATTTGGATTGCTCGATAGATTTCTTGCCTCTGATCTTCTTTCTTCCGGACTCTCTTGCGGCCCCTGGGGACTCTCTTCTCCACCACTCTCCGGGTTGTACCTGGTACTGGTTTCTTCCACTTTGATGTTCACGTTGTTTCCTCTTGCTTCCTCTGCTCTGGGTGTCTGGTTGTCTGTACCTTGATGCTCTTCTTCCTTCGCTCCTGTTGACTTGTCTCCTGTCTTTTCCCAGTGCAATATCTTATTGCACCGTGTCATCCTGTCCTTGGACCACACCTTCCCATCACTCAGTAAGGCTGATCTGGCATATGTCTCTCGCACTCTTAAAGGTGTACTGAATTTGCTTTCACCTTTCTTCTTCAGTTGAGCCAGTTTTACCCTGACCCATTCCCCTTCTTCCAACACTTCTTCTTTTACTCTACGTCGCTGGTTGTAGTGATCTGTGTACAGCTTTTGAGCTTTCTCTAAGTTGCTCCGCACCACTGCGGGCGACCACTTACTTTGGATGGTCCTTTGCTTCCACGCTATATTATCCCTTGTGAATGGGTCCCGACCTCTTAAGATCTTGAACGGGCTGTACCCCGTTTGCATGGGCGTGATGCGGTAGGCCCATATGGTTCGTAGGAGTTCTATGTCCCACTTTTTCCCTGCATTGATGGCGGATTGCACAGACCCCATCACCACTCTGTTGAAGCGTTCTGCTAGGCCGTTTCCTGCCGGGTGGTATACCGGGGTGTGCTTTATCAGGATACCATTCCTCTCCATGAATGCCTTCCACTTATCGGACGTGAATTGTGGTCCATTGTCGCAAGTTATGACCCTGGGGATGCCTTCTCTCAGAAAGAGGGACGTGAGGAACTTCAACACTGTGTCTGTATCCATTTTGTCATGTATTTCCACTTCCGGCCACTTGGAATATCTATCCACTAGCACTACTATGTACATGGGTATGCTCTGTGCATCTAAGATCGAGCCCAGTATGTCGATCGCTACTTCGTCCCATGGATTGACCGGTTGTTGGAACTTCCCCAAAGGAGGTCTCATCGTGGTTTGGCTCTTGTCTGCTCCGCTGCACTGTGCGCACTCTCTAACATATCTTTCCACTTGATTGTCCAGTGCCGGCCACCAATATGCTTGTTTGGCCCTCTGTTTGGTTTTTACTATGCCCAAGTGCCCCTCATGTAGTATGGCTATTACTCTTTTTACCAGTGCTTCTGGAGGCACCACTCTGTCTCCTCTAAGCAGGAACACATTCTTGTCTTCTACAGACAGTTCTCCTCTCACTTCATAGAACTTCCGTTGGTCCGATGTGAGACGTTTTTTTTCTGGCCATCCTAAAATCACGAAGTCTTTTATTTCTTTGAGAGACGCGTCGTTTGCGTAGGCTGTACTCCACTCCTGCGCACTTATGACCACTTCTTGATCTTCGGCAAGGCAATGGTGTAGTCTTCTTCTTCTGTTGGCTGAGGCGCATCCTCCATGGCTGCTGCTCTGCTTAAGTAATCCGCTACCTTGTTCTTTGCCCCCGGAATGTATTCCACATCATACACATAGTCCAACAACTTCAACGTCATCTTGGCTATGCGAGGGGTGGCATTCGCATGTCCACTGGACGTTAATACTTTTATCAAAGGCTTATGACCAGTCCTTAGCAAGAACCTTGATCCCCACAGAAATTGGCGGAACCGTTCCATTGCCCATACCACCGCCAGCATCTCTTTCTCCACCACACTGAATTTCTCCTCGGTTGTGGACAGTGATCTTGATGCAAAGCTGATCGTCGTCAATATTCCTCTCTCCGACCTTTGCATGAGGACTGCTCCCAACCCTCTATCGCTGGCATCCGTGGTGAGAACAGAGAGTGCTCCCTGATCAAAACCCTGTAAGGGTACTGCATCGCATATGTCCTTCTTTATACAGATGAATTCTACATCGGACTCCTCTGTCCATTCAAAGTTTGTCTTGTCTCTTAGCAACTGACGCATGCTGTGTGTCTTGGTGGCGAAATGAGGCACAAACTTGCTGTAGAACTCTGCCATACCTAGGAAGGACCGGACGTCATCTTTATTCCTTGGGATGGGTGCATCTTAGATGGC
Source organism: Calotriton arnoldi (assembly GCA_963921515.1). NCBI lineage: Eukaryota > Metazoa > Chordata > Amphibia > Caudata > Salamandridae > Calotriton > Calotriton arnoldi. The sequence continues at coordinate 1,639,111 of CAWUFW010003225.1, forward strand.
TTTCATGTTGGCCTCTTTAGGGGTGATCCCTTTATTGCTTATCTCGTGACCCAGGTACGTCACCGTCGACACTCCTAACCTGCACTTATTCCATTCTGCCGTGAGACCATTGTTCTCCAGAATGCGCAGGACCTCTGTGAGTTTTGTGTCATGATCTGTCTTCGTCTTCCCCATGATCAGGATGTCGTCCTGGAAGTATTGCACACCATCCGTGCCTTTAAACAATTTGTGCATCAACTTTTGAAACACAGCCGCGGCGGATGCCAGCCCAAAAGGCATCCGTCGAAATTGATAGCAACCAAATGGTGTGATGAACGATGTCAATTTCTTGCTTGCCGGATGCAGTGCTATCTGGTGGTACGCGGAGGTTAGATCTATGGTCGAGAACCACTGAACGCCCTTAGTCTGTGCCAGCATTTCATTTATCCGTGGTAGGGGAAATTTATCCACGACTATGTTCTTGTTGAGTTCGCGCAAGTCGATGCACAAACGCACCTTGCCTGTGGGTTTCCGTGCCACCACCAGGGGAGCCAACCACTCCGCGCTCTCTATCGGCTCTATCACTCCATTATCTTCCAGGCGTTGTAATTCCTGCTGCACTGCTTCCCTGCTGTTGAACGGTATGTTCCTTACTTTGTGGCTCACTGGCTGTGCTCCCTCTTTGAGGCATATTTTGTGCGTGAACTTAGTCAGTTTTCCTATCGTGCCTCCGAAAACCTTTGGGAACTCCCCCTTCCATCTGTCTGCTTCGTACTCCTGTTCTTGGCCGGTCATCAGTACTTGGGTTGCTCCTCCTGGATTGAGTTTGATTCCCAGTCCTCCTTGGTCCATCCACCCCAACACTGATGGTCCTTTCTCTGCCACGTACAGTTTTCCTTCAGTCGTGCGCCCTTTGAACTGGAACTGCAGTTTCTGGAACCCCACCATCGGTATAGGTTCTCCCGTGAAGGTGACTGGTTTGATATCGGGAGGGAGTAGATGCATGCCTGGCACCTGGGCGAAGTCTCGGTCCCACACTTTGCGTTGTATGATTGTGTAAGGGGAGCCTGAGTCCGCCACCGTGGAGACTGGAACCCCTCCAATCGTTACTTCACACACTGGCTTGCTTGTGCGCTCTCCGCCCACACCCAACACGTGTTCCTCTATGCACAGTACTTCCTCCTCTTCTTCTCCTTCTTCTCCTCCTTCCTGGTCAGAATCTTGTGTTACATACTTCACCGTCGTCTTCCTGGGTTTCCGTCTGCAGACTTTTTCGAAGTGTCCCATTATCCCGCAGTATAGGCATTTTGCTCTGAAGGCTGGGCATCGCCTATCGGATGCTGCATGGGCTATGTTGCCACATCTGTAACATCCCTTCTTTGCTTCTCGCTGGAACTGTGTGTTTGCCTGCACTCTCGTCTCCGGCCTTTGTTGCCATCCAGAATTCCTCATGGTCTGCGGCTTCCTTTCCTGTCCCCGGGTCTCCGTCACTTTTCCGACCAATGGTCTACTGGTAGCTTCCCTTTTCGCGGCTTCCGCGCATCGCTTGGAAAGTTCTGCTTTCTTGACGAGTGCTACAATTTCTTTGAGAGGAGAATCACCACTGACCCACAGCTTTTCCTGTATGGACGTGTTCACCGTGTGCATGATGATCTGATCCCTTATGAATTCATCGTGTAACCCTCCGAACTTGCATGTCGTGGCGAGGCTCTTCAGCGCGGCTACGTACTCATCTACTGATTCTCCTGCCTTCTGCTTCCTTTGAAAAAAATTGAAGCGGTCAATGGCCGTGCATACTACTGGTTGGTAGTGACTATCCAGGTCATCTATGGCGTGTTGGAACACGTCCGTTTCTTCTGGTGGCCTGGTTTTCTTTACCAGGTTCCTGTATACCCTGACCCCTTCGGGGCCTAGATTATGAAGTAGGATCTTCTTTTTCCGTTTGCTTGGAAAGACCTCCTCTCCTTCATCCTCCAACGCAGACAAATAATTCAGGAAATACTCCTTCCAATCCTCCCATTTCATAGCAGGTTCCCCTGGGTGGGGCAGGAACGGTAAAGGATTTGTGAGGGAGAACGTCTGCGCACACATCCCTGCTTGCTTTGCAATCGGTTCGTCACTCACTCTCGGTGGAGGACTTCCTGGGGCACTCTGTCCCTGTGGTTCTGCTGCCACTTCGTGGGACGACGTGGCCGCTCCTGTGCGACGTGGACCTTGGTTAGCCAGGTTCACGCTGCGTAGTCGCCGGTTGTGTCCAGGGCTCGGGGAGGTATGGGGTGGCTGTCGGCTCTGAGCTCCCCTTACTGTCACCAGCCGACTTAGAGTGCTGGGTTTTATTTAGGGCGCCTAGGCCCTGCGTAAGGCTTATATGTCCTGAGCTGGACTCTGTGGCTGCGCTGTACCTGTCCTTGACGCTCTGCGGAGTCTGGACTCCGACCAGTAGTGGCGCCGCTATGACCAGGTGCGGACCGGGAGACAGGTACTGTTTCCGTCCTGTGCTGGACACGAGCACTCCCCTCGTCGCTCTTTGGCTGCGTCGTGGGGCCACGCTGTGTGAACTATCCCGGCACTGGTTGGGCCCCTGCCACGCTCCTGGCAAGGTACTCGTGGTATGTGCACTGCACTCCACGTGGTCGCTCTCGGGTCGTCTTCTCCCACTCTCGTCGCCAATTTGTAGTGTTTTGTTGGGGTGCAAGGAAGACAGACCCAGGGCTGGAATATAAACTCTTTATTATCTCCTTTCAGGAGCGCCGGGAACCCGCTGCTCGCCTGTGGTCGGCCAGCCGATAGTGCCCCCAAAATGGCTGCCGCGCTCCCAGCATTCCCGGCCACACGTGACCGCGGAACACTAGAGCGCGACACTACAACATACAGTAGAGATGCTTCTGCGTCGCGGTCATTCACACTTCTACCTTAATTGCAGCAATCCCATTTTCGTACTGGAGTAGTACCAGGAACGTCGGACGGACTGCTAAAGCTTCGTTTTACTTCCCAGTCACTGACTCTGTCAGACATGACACTCTGTACCCATTCTGTAAAGGTGATGCCACTTGAGTACTGTGACATGTCCACGTGCACTGAGCAGTACTAGTTGACCCTCTCTTACGGGCTTTGATGATTAAAAGGTACACGTCTTGAATAGGTATTGAGCTGAAAGGCCATGCCTGGCACAGCTGCACGTCTGTTATTTACGTAGGTCGCCGATCCCTGGTGGCACAAGTCATTTCCGGGGCATTTTCTTCTGTGAAGCTCACAACTGAGACGACCTTTGCACCGGACTCTATAAGGTATGCGTGCTGTTTTCAGAGGCATGGCGACCCGGCACTCATGGCAGTCTTTGACGTCTATTATACCTGCACAATGTGTTGAAGGATGCTATGAGCCCACACTCACTCGCTTCCATTCTGGTATGAAAGATATGGTGAGGAACAAACCAGTTCATATTCAACATGTCAGAAACTGAATACAAGCTCCATTCACAAGAAGGCTTTTTTTTAAACAGGTGCAGAAGAATTGCTGGAAGGAAAATTGTTCATGCTCTTTGTGGTATATTATAAATCCTCTGCTTTGTTGTAAAAAAATTTAATAAAAAAAGGAATGTGGCCTTGCAATTGGAGGTTGGCTATCTCTTCTGAGGAAGGGGCACGTCGGGGACTGGATTTACTAATATTTCACGCAACGCAGAATAGCAAGGCGCCTTGCTTCACTGAGTTGTGTGAAAGGAGAAGAGCCGAATGCACCATATCTACTAAGATATGCTGTACGTCTGCTCTATCCAAAGCGCTGGCGCACTTCAGGCAGCCTAAGTCGAAAGCAGGCACCCCTTCACCATGGTGCAAGGGTGCCTACATTACAAGCAGAATTGTCTTTGTACAGGAAGGTGTAGCATATTGATGTTATGGTCTCTAGGACCCTCATGGTTCTGGGCGGACTCTGAAGAGGAAACACGTCAATTGCGAGCAGATGTTAAAGTGTGGTTAACGTGAAATATGATGTAATGCGCAGTGTGTGAGTGTATGCTGGAGAATACAGTTATGCTTGATAGCAGCTCCTGCATGGCGTAATTTATCTGCATGTTCCTGGGCTGGGGAAGACATTATAGGGGGGATACCTTCCTGCACAAAAACAATCCCACAAGGCATTTTCCTCTTTCAACGTGTGCAGTATGCAGCACACACAGAATGAGTAAATAAGGAGAAGAAGAATCTCTTGCGCCATCCCTGGGAGACCTGGCGATTTCATGCAATTCCAGGGTTACAAACCTCTGTAAATTTGTGGTTGCGTGAAATCAATGGGTGGAGGTACGGGACCACCTATGCTCAGCCCATGGAAGTGCTCCCCAAATGAAATGTAACACAATGCAGCATGCTGTACTGACTGAGTTACATTTCTTTATAAAGCCACACAAGGCGGTGAAAATCCGGCTAGTATGGCTTTGTAAATATCTTCTAGCATTTTACATAATGGCTGTTAGTACATATGGCTCCTGATTTGCAAATGTCTGTTCTCTGCGATAGCACAGTAGAGCAGTAGAGTATCAGAAGACACATAGAATAGATCAAGTAGAGTATCTGACGTGCTTTATATCGATTAAAGCATTTCACTCCAACAGTGTTGTGCTGTCTGCTCTTTCAAAAATGAGGGAAAGTAGAAATACCATTGGTTTTAGTTCTTCTGTGAATGCAAGCACTCAAATCTTAACAGTCAGTCACTGTGAGTCAAGAGTTCTGCTGAATAATTCGCTGGCCACAGATCACAAAAAGTATCTGCACAGAACAAGTATTTCCACTCATGAATGCTAGTTTAGGGCAGTGATTCAGGAAATGTTTCAGTTCAGTTTCAGTTCATTTGTTAATGTTTTGTCCTCTTTGACATCGTAGTACAATCACGACACGTCAAAAACGTATTCTTAAAATATTATAGAGTACTGTATATAACAACCTACCCATTCCTTGCTGTAGCCTACGACAATAATCAGACAATTAAGACAGCCACTAGTCATGAGACCTTGGACTGCTCTTATCAATACCTTACACCATGTTGATGTCAGAAGTGCAATCAGAAACTTCAAAAGGCCATGAGGAATCTTCTTTTTTTTGTTTTGAAATTATTTTATTGAGATCACAGATGCCAAGAGGAACAAAACCAAATACAATCAGTGGAAATACAGGAGAGTGGTACAGTTGTCAAAGGTGATACATGTGAATCTGTCAAAAGGGGGCGGCAGAGCCAGTGTAACCAGATACCTGTCATCATATTCCACTCCCAGAGGTGGAGGGGGGATGGGGAGGGGGGAACGGGTGTGGGGGGGGAGAAGAAAAGAGGGCAAAGCAGAATATGGCAGGGCCATGAAGGGTCTTGAGAATAACTAACTTAAAACCTCAAAGTAGGGCTTTTAATGAGGTGAATTGCTGTATAAAAGTCAATAAAAACTGCGTAGAGCTGCGTAGAGAGGATGCCGTCTATAATATCATAGTTATCTAAACCAGTTTTTTCCATGGCTAATTTGTAAAGGACTAGTGATTTAGCATTGAAACCCAGTTGCTCCATTGGAATAACCCATTTATCTAGGTGTTCCAAAAGACTCTTAACAAAGCCTCCCGGGAGCATCCAGGAGGCCAAACCGTTTATTGCCAATGATTAGCCATATTAGACTGAACCTTACTTTCTGTTACAGTACGATTCCAAGCTTATTGATTACAAGCAAATTTAATCCAGAGACTTTCTAGTAATCAAGGGGCATATTATCAAGAACGGAGTTGAAAATTATCGCCGCTTTGGTGGCAGAAAACTGCCGCTAAAGCGGCGATAATGGGCTTGATAATATGCCCTGGAGAATTCCAATAGAAGTCCATGTTCTGGTGTGAACATGGGCTTCTATTGGAATTCTCCAGGGCATATTATTAAGCCCATTATCGCTGCTTTAGCGGCAGTTTTCTGCCGCTAAAGCGGCGATAATTTTATTGCCGTTCTTGATAATATGCCCCCAAGTTGGCTCAGGAGCCTTCTTTGTGCCTACATGTAGGGCAACAAAGCACCAAAAATTCCTAGTATATTTTTATGTAGCTCCTTATACAGCTCACATCATGACAGATCTTCATGTCTACTCTTACAGAAAATCTGATTTTTCTGATGCTTCTTCCTGAGGGCCTGAATGTGTTTTGATTGGCCAAGCATTCCACTTTTAGTTCTGGCATTTGAGACAGCTTTAGCTGTCTTGCCAGACTATTGTTTTTAAGAAAAATATGACATATATTGCAGACCCATGAGTGATGGCATACTGCTTGTGCACATGTGCACATCCTCCCCAAAAAAGTTTATTTCAACACCAGTACTTCGTTCACTAAAATTTTGAAAGATTATTTCGTGGACTTTCCAATGCTGTTTTGTTTAATTTTTTTCTTTTTGTTTGTGTTTTTCATTTAAATCTGTTTTATTAAGGGGGAGAAGAATCAGCATGTACACAGCATGTCGCCTACAACCCTTTGATGGGCCGGCCGCGGTAACAAGTGAACGATCAGAGGGCGAGGGTAAGACATTGGAAGACTATGCATGGGCATTGGATTACACAGCAAGTCGCCTACAACCCAGACAGGGCCGGCCGCGTAGTGTGACAGTCAAGTGTGGCAGTTGCAAGCTTTAAAACTTCTCCAGATGTATAGAACCATAACAAATACAGGAACTCAAACATAAAGCAATACATAAACGAAAGGAGAAGAAGAATGAGAGGAGGGGAGGAGCCCCCTAATACTCTTAGAGGAGAGAGGAATGAAAAGGAAAACAAGAGAGAGATAAAATAAATAGAGAGAAAAAGAGACAAATAGGAGAGGAGAAAGAGAGGGGAGAGGGAGGGCTAGGCACGACAGGTGGTTACTGCAGCAAGCGTGGCCGGGGAGACTGGGAGAACTATGTAGTGGCGGCTTCAGGCAATGCGGACAGACATGTGACAAATTGCAGGGCGGTAACGCGGGAGTCAAGGGAGTGTGTTGGAGAGAGGGAGATGTATTGCGTCTTCAAAGAGGCGTAAAGCCCGAATGGTCGGGGGCTGAAAACGGGCATGTTCTAGTTTACAGAAATGGTCTATGAGCGGTTGCCAGAGTTTGGTGAAATAAGTGTCTCGGGACTGTAAGCGAGCAGTGAGTAACTCCATCGCCATGGTATGCCACAGGCGAGTGAACCAGAGAGTGACTGGGGGAGTCTCCGTTTTTTTCCAATGTAGAGCTATGAGCTGTTTAGCCACGCCCAACATATGAAGACAGATATGCCAATCTCTACGTGTCAGCGCGTGTAAATTATCAGGCTTGATACCCAAGAGAACCGTGGCTGGAGTGTCAGGCAGGGGGAAGCCAAGGACCAGTTTGATGCGGCTGAGGATCTCTTTCCAGTACGTGGCCAGAAGTGGGCAAGTCCACCAAATGTGAAGGAAATCTCCAGGGGAGTTCAAGCATCTCCAGCAAAGAGAAGAGGATGTAGGGAACATTTTGTGTAGCCTGTGAGGGGTGTAATGCCACTGGGTCATAACCTTATAAGCAGTTTCCCGCTGGGAGATGCAACGATAGACCTGTGGAATGTCGCGCCAAAGACGATCCCATTGTGCAGGCGTGATGTCCATAGACAGTTCAGATTGCCATTGAGATTGTTAGGGGTGTAGGGCGATCCACGGGGGGTGCTGTAAAATATTATACGTACGAGATATGAGGCCCCTGGAGTTATCGAACGAGCGAACCAGCCGCTCAAAGGGAGTAAGGGCACGTGTGGCTGCCTGTGTCAGAGATTCGGTGCGTAACCAGTGTCGAAGTTGCAGGTATTGTAGTCGAGCCCCCTCGGGGAGTTGGAACTCTTGTTTACACTGCTCAAAAGTCTTGAAGGTGGCCCCTACATAAAGGTCCCGGAGTGTTCTGCACCCGCCATCCAGCCATTCGGCGAATATGGGGGGATGTAGGGCAGGTGGGAAGAGGGAGTTGCCAGCGATGGGAGTGTGGAGAGATGGGAAGGTAGTAAGCCCTTTGGACACCGCTATCCGATCCCAAATGTCGAGGACAGTCTTGGTAGGAAGAGCTATGTACGCACTGCTGGAGCGAGAGGCCCGGTGTTGCCAAGGTAGGTCCCATATAGAGCGCCCAGTAACCGCCCTGTCCATATGGAACCACACCTTCTCGCTCTCCCATGCCATCCATTCGGAGATGAAGCGTAGGTGCAGTGCCCAGTAATATTCCATCAGGTTGAGGCAAGCCAGGCCGCCTCGATCCCGGGGCAGCATGAGAAGTTTATTAGAAAAGCGCGGTCGACGACCTCCCCAGATAAACCTGGTGAACTCGCGCTGCATGCTTTGGATCTGATGTTGTGGGATAGGGGTGGGGAGCGATTGAAACACGTACAAAATTTTCGGTAGGATGGACATTTTAAGGGCATGGATACGGCCTAGCCACGAGAGAGAGAGAGGTTTCCAAGTGCGCAAGTCCTCAAGCACCGCTCGCCTGCATTCCTGCCAGTTGGCTTGCGACCAGGTGGCAAGGGTGGGGGTCAGATTAAGCCCCAGATATCTGATAGAGTGAGAGGCCCACCTGTAGGGGACAAGCGCCTGGAGTGCAGGGAGCTCCTCTACCGGAATAGTGAGATTCAGGCCCCAATATTTTTTATGATTAACCTTAAGGCCCGATGCTTGCTCGAATAAGCGCAAGAGATGGTAGAGGGCAGGCAGAGACGCATGCGGTTGGGATAACGTGAGGAGGAGGTCGTCTGCGAACAAGGCTACTTTGTGCTGTTGGCCTCCGAGGGGGATGCCATGTATGTCAGGCGCCTGGCGAATCATAATGGCGAGAGGCTCCACCACAAGAGCGAACAGGAGGGGGGAGAGGGGGCAACCCTGTCGTGTGCCTCTGTATATTGTGATGGGATTGGTGAGTTGGCCATTAACCCAAACCTGGGTCGTAGGGGAGAGATAGGGGGCCATGATGCGGGACACCATCAGAGGGCCTAGCCCAATTTTGTTTAGGACCGCTTGGAGAAAGGTCCAGTCCACACGGTCAAACGCTTTCTCTGCGTCAAGGAATAGTAGGCAAGCAGGTATATTCCAATGGTGGGCTTTCCCAATGAGGTGTGCAACCCATCGTACATTGTCTGCCCCCTGTCGGTGGTGAATAGAGCCAACCTGATCGGGGTCGATAAGGCCGGGGAGATGGGAGTCTAGGCGCTTGGCTAAGATTTTAGTATAAACATTTTTTTTTATTGAAAAACAAACAAATCATACAACAAACATAAACACAAAATCAAAGCAGACTTAATATAATATTATGAAACAAAGGTCAAGCAAATTTGGTCCATCAATCAACACAGAATGATACATAAGGGGGTGGACCCTCGGTACCAACGCTACATTTTCGAGCCGTGTCCAAGGGAACGTAGCTACTGGAGGTTAGTATAAATTTTGAGATCGGTATTGAGAAGTGCAATAGGGCGAAAAGATGAGCAAAGTGTGGGGTCTTTGCCTGGTTTAGGAAGTAGGGCTATTTTGGCCAATCCCATGGAGGAAGAGGGACCTATCGTGTCTGTGAAAGAATTAAAAAGGCAAAGGAGATGGGGTTGAAGCTGTGGGAGAAAGACACGGTAGAAAGAAAGTGGCAAACGGTCCGGACCCGGGTATTTCCCAAGAGGAAGATCTTTCAGAGCACCATCAAGTTCACTCTGAGAGAGCGGCTCTTCCAACAGCTGCGCATGATATGGATTTATCGGAGACGAAGGGCAGTTATCTAGGACAGTCTGAATCTGCTCCGGGAGGGGCGTCTCCTGAGCGTAAAGAGACGAATAATAAGCAGGGAAAGCTGTAAGTTTAGCCGCCTCAGTGGTGGCTCGAGTGGCGTCAGGGCACTTGATATTGGCTATGTGTGCTTTGGCCGCTCGCGCCGTTAATCTCCGAGCAAGAACTGTGCCCACTTCGTCCCCTCCTTCATAGTAGCGCTGCTTAAGAGCTAGAAGAGCCCGCTCGGCCTTGTTGGTGTGAGGCTGGTCCTGGTCGAGCTTCTCGAGCGCCTTTATGTCGTGGGAGAGAGTGGATTCGAAAAGGCACGGCTCCCGCGCCCGGGCACTTGCAATAGACATGATGTGCCCGCAAATAGTGGCCTTAAAGTCATCCCATACCACGGGAAAAGGAGTCTCGGGAATATCATTCGTCTCGAAGTAAGAGATAATGGCGTCTCTGAGTTCCGCAACATCAACCGGATCCCGGAGGATGTGAGGGGGAAGCCGCCAGTGCGGCGGGCGACCAGTATGAGTAGACAGGTCTCGTAAGAGAAGTTCAATATGAGCGTGATCAGAGATCGAGATGTCCGACATAGAGGCCGATAGCGTCTCTCCGACCAGAGAGTGTGAGATAAAAAAATAATCGATGCGCGAGTAGGAGCGATGAGCGTGAGAGTAATATGAGTAATCGCGTATGTCAGGAGAGTGATAACGCCAGGCATCTATTAAGCCTAGGTCCGTCAGTTGTTTCTTAAGGGTGGAAGACATGGCCCCCGCCCCATGAAATGAGCTATCACTGCGGTCCACGTTAGCGTCCCACACCAGGTTAAAATCCCCCCTATGATAAGAGAGGAGTCTCTGCTCGACACTCGTTCCTGTAGCGTCTCTCAGAGATAAAGGTCTTGGGCCTGATTAGGGGCATATATATTACAGAGAGTAAGGGTCCTGCGACCAATTCTGACCGCCACTTTGAGAAACCTGCCATCAGGGTTGCGGATTACCTTGGGTTCCCCCTGCTGAACGCCACCCCGACACAGGATTGCCACTCCAGCCACTTTAGAAGGGGCAGACGCACAAAATTGGAGTGGCTAGCCAGGGTGGGCATGCGGGCTACATCCGCCTTAACCAAGTGTGTCTCCTGAAGAAAAATTACATCAGGATTCAGCTGCAGGAGATAGCACCATACCTGACGCCGCTTGTTAGGGGAGTTAAGCCCCTTCACATTAAGGGATAGGAATTTCAGGCAGGGTGAACTAGACATGGCTGGTGGGGAGTGAGGCCAGGTACAAGCAGCCGCTGGAGAGACAACATTGGCAGGGGCTGAGGTTAAAGAGGAGAGCCACCCTAGCGCATAGAGGCATGATCCCATGCCACAAAGTGCCACACTCCTGACAGAAAGAGAGAAGAGAAAGGAATAGAAAATCATAAGAAAAGAATACAAAAAGTCCAAAAAGTCTAAAAACAAAGCAAATCCAACTCGGCCAACCGGGCCGTAGGGTCCTGTTCCAGTAAGGGAATAGGCTAGGCTCACGGCACAAGCCATCCCGGAGGAGTCACTCTCCAAGGAGCAGGTAAGGGGGTGGGTCTCCAGGCGAAGGATCATCTCCTGGGAAGTACTCCGAAGCCACTGCCAGGAGGTTTGCAGTGCTGGGGAGAGTCCATGAAAGAGCACGCTAGATCGTCTCATCCATCACCGGAGGCCACCGGGGAGAGTAGGAGGAGCTGTAGTGCAGCGCGGCATGAGGTTGCTTGTTAAGGCGATGTGGGGTGAGAGCTGGCGGTGGAGCACCCCTCTTCCATCGAGCGGATGTGTTGTATGATATCCTGTCGAGCCTGGGAAGAGGCCCGGTCATCAGGGCGGGACAAGCGGCGGGAGCGACTTATCTGTGACCATTGGGATTTCGCTGGTTCCCTTTTCAGAGGAGGCAATCTGGTAGGGCTGTGTGGCGGCGTGAGAGAAAGACGGAGGAATTGCGCAGCCTCCTGAAGAGAACGTACCACCCTGCGTTTGGATTCCCATTGGAAAATAGGGGCAAAGGGATGCCCCCACTGGTATTGGATGCCCAGACTGCTCAGCTTGTCCGTGACGGGTTTGAAGTCCCTGCAACAACGTAGCGTAGTGGGTGCAAGGTCCTGAAAGATCTGAATTGTTGCCTTGTTGCATTTAAGTTCTGGTTTGGAGCGGGCAGCCTTGAGGATCGCTTCCTTTTCAGTGAAAAAATGGACTTGGGTTAAGATGTCAGGGACTAGACCAGGACGGCCAGGGGGGCCTGAGACTCAATGGGCAGTTGTTACGACGCCCCTGATTTTCCAAGTCTTCTTGCTTCAGTTGGAGGTCGATGTGTTGCTCCTCCAGGGTAGCCAGCCATTGCCACAACTGTTCCTGGTCTTCCGTACGGGCATCCACTGTTTTCTTGAGGTCGTCGACCCTCTCACCAATCGCCGTGACCTCTTTCCTGAGCTCCCGGACACATGAGTGAACTTCAGAGCGGAGTGAACCAATTTCAGACTTCAGTTCCTGCATAAAACTAGCCATGAAGGATTGAGTGACGGGTTCAGAGGTCCCCCCTGCCGATGAGAGCATGTCGCCGGATCCTGTAGTACCGGGCTTGTTCCAGAGTGCCGCAACAGGGTTATCCTTCGAGGGTACCGCCGTGTCCTTGACAGCTTTCGTATGAGTCATGGCCCCGCAGATCCCCCGCCACAGGGCCCAGGTGAGGCAGCCAGTGAAGGGGGCGAAGAACGTCCAGCGGTGCCACGGACCTCTAGGAGGTGGCGGGAGCACCTCGATGTGGGTGCGCAGGTGGAGGCCACCGAGGGCGGGCAAGAGAGGGGCAGATGGATGAAGAGAGTCCTTTCAGCAGGTTGCTATGCCCCAAATGTAGGTACCGTCCTCCCGGAGCTCAATGCCCCCACGGGTTCACCTCAGTGGCCAGCAGGTACCCCTCCCCAGGAAGAGAAGCCAAGGTCCACGTGCGGGGATGTGGCAGGGGATGGGGCAGTCGAGATGGCCCCTGCAGGGACCAGGGCCGCAAGCCGAGAAAGCAGCAAAGTCCAGGGCCGTAGCTGCCACAGGAGGATTCAGGCCTGGGTCAAATTCAAGACTCTCCCATGCAGTAGGACGTTGAGGTAGGGAGCAAAGTCCGTTCGTGCCCCACTCCGCCGCCAGATGGGCAGGAATGCGCAGGCCCTCCACGCACCCCAATGACGGCACCAGCGCATGGAGGGGAGCGTCCAGCAGGAGAATGGCGAGTGGGGGGGGATCCCCAGCGCGGATGCCAAGGGGCACTAAGAGAGACCGGCACGCACCCCCACAGGATGTCAAGGCATGACCCGCAACACCCCCATGCGACTCCGTCAACGGGGGATCGCGGCGTGAGATCTCGGGCCAGTTGCGGGCTCCCCGAGCCCGGGAAAGAGCGGAGCGCACCCAAGCAATGCAGGGATGAAGAGAAGAGGGCCCCCACACCGCAGGGGACTCACCAGGTCAGGGACACTCAAAGGTGTAGGCCACGGCGCGTTGCTGCCGGTTACGAGGAGCAGAGTACACAGAGAGACGGAGAGAGGACTTATCAAGGTCCCTAGTACAGAGTAAAGCGACATCGTGAAGCGTATCCCTGAAAGGAGATGCATGTACTTCTAAAGAAGCAAACACCACTGCCAGTCTGATTGATATTGCATCCTACACATTTGTTCTGGAAGAATTAGTATTGAGGGGAGTCAAATAATACAATGCGCTTGAAATTATGGGAATGAATTCAACTTTCATATTTGAGCCTTGAGAAAGCCCGGAGGGGGCGAAACGTACGTCGGCTGCTGCTGTGTTTCATGTTTAAAGATTTGAAATAAAACAAACAAAAGGACCTGATTCAAGACTCTTTGTGGACATCTATAAAAAGAAATTGATCTACGGCGAATTGAACCATACAGTGTGGGGGAGGAGGAAAAAAAACTTTTCTCACTCATTGAGTTACTTTGTATTTTTTGATAATAGTCACAACTATTTGGTGTGCTTCGGTGTGTTTTTGGTTAAACACCCTCATCCCATCCCCTGCCTTCAAAACTATAATGAATGTTTCCTGTTGACAATAATAGTTTACTTTAAGGCAGGGCCACTTTGTCTGCTTCTTCCTGTTAAGTTTACATAAGGCCTTTGATTTAACCACAGGAAATATTCTCTACTTGAAATCAGGAAGAATGACACCACCACACTTCCCAGCATAATTATAACCCTAATGGGGGAGCGTGGCTTGCTGCGAAGCAAGATGGCCGCAACCTAGGAAGGCTCTGCCGAGCCGATCCCGAGAATCCCCCCATAAATCCGTACACCATCCGCTATGGGTCTAAAATTCATATTGGTAAAAGTCAGCAGGCGCCCTGTGGTCTGTGGCCCCAAAGAGAGACTCTACCTGCTCCAAAATGCTGGTGTAGCAGATGCGGCGAGCATAGGCCTAAAGCTGCAGACTCCAGTAGCGGGCCCCAGCGACGCACAATGGACGTCGTGGGGTGGAACCGGCGGGTTTAGATCTGCGGAACGGCACAGAGGCCCTACAAGCCACGATCGCTAACGGCTCGAGGTGAGAGACGCTTGAGGGTGACTTGCTGTGATGCAACCAGTCTGGTGTGAACACACGCCGGGGGATCGGCACTGGCAGAATGGGAAGAGGCAAGCCCTAGCGCTGTAGAGCCCGGGAGGAAAGAGCAGGCCATCCACTGGGGTCAGATATCGGGCCTGATAGAGCCAAAGCAGACCCGGCCAGAAGAGGCATTGCCATAGCGGGCAAAGACCGCCAATTAATCGCGAAGTGGGGGCGGTAGAAGGAGAAGCAAACGGATGGTCGCATCCTCTATGTAGGAGAGGAGGCAGAGAGAAGTGTACCTGCTCAAACAGTTAACTGCTTCCCTCCCTCGAGGAGGAAACAAAATAAATTCTACCCAATCAGGCTCTGGGCCTCTGGAGACACACCGAGTTTAAGGCTGGGCGATGTGCCAAGCTGAATGAGACCTAGAGCAGGCGCGGGCAGTGGCATACATAACCAGACCAACTGGACAGGTCACCGGCAGGAACCCCGACAGGCCACCAGGAAAGTGGTACATACCTGGGCAGGCGGCGATGCGTTCTGCTGGAGACCCCCTGGGAGACTCCTCCCTCTCATCCATGAGTGCACTTGGTCTGTGATGGACAGCGCTGGTGGAGCCACAAGCATTGAGCCATGACGGGCGGAAAAGGGCCTCAAAGCGGTCATCAACCAAAATTGGACAGATATATACTGCCCAAGGAGATGGGGGGCAAACAGATGACAGAGGCGGACCCAGACTCTGCCTCATCACCGTCCGCAGCAGAGGCAGCACTCACTTTACGAGCCATAATGTCGGCATTACAAGGAGTAAGGACAGATCTTGCTGGGAAGATAGACACAGTGACTACAGAAGTCTCATTGATTAGGGAGGACCTGAGAAACATGAGCGCCCCAGTGAAAGAGGTGGAGGAGGTTACAAGTTCTCTAGTAGTTGATACAAAGGTGTTCCCGAAAAAAGTGCAAGACCTTGCTGTCACAGCCAGAGCTCTGGAGGTGAAGCTGGAAGACCAAGAGCGCCGCTCCCGCTGCAACATTGCCCCCATTATCAGAGTCCCGGAGAGGACAGAGGGGCCAGCCGTGGACCTATACGCAGAGGATCTCATATTAAAGTTGCTCCAGCCAAGGGGGCCATCCAAACGCTTCTCAGTGGAAAGGGCCCACAGAGTCCCGGGCAATCCACCACAACCTGGGGCCCTGCCGCGTCCCATCATTGCCCGGATATTTAACTACCGGGACAGGGATGTGATCTTGCAGACTGCCCGTAGCGCACCACCACTCAAAATAGACAACACAGTTATCACCGGCTTCCCGGACTTCACCATAAAGGTGCAGCAGGCACGACAAACATTCCTTGATGTTAAAAAAGCCTTGAGGGCAAAGGAGATAAAGTACTCTATGCTCTTTCCATCAACGCTCCGAGTAACAACAGAAGGCAAAGTGTGGAGATTTTCTACACTAGAAGAAACCTGTGATTGGCTCGACAGATGGTGAACAGTGGGAAATCAACGACGCACACATAGAATCAATAACGGGGAGGTGAAACAGGCAACGCTAGTACCAGTGGACGATGATCGACAGTCCCCTCGACGTGGCGGCTCTCTGGCAAGCCCAGACAACTGAAGTTGGTGTAAGGAACAATGTCCAGCAGGGACGAGCAGCGGGGCGGCTCTTGGAGGCTTGAAGAATCGGGGAACAACCCCAATACTAGGGACCAGAACTTTCAACAGACTAGGGAGATACAGATAAGAACATAATTTGTACTTCCCACTACTGCAATTGCACCTGATTTCATGTAACACTAAGGGGACATACCTCTGCAAGATTAATAATAAGCCCTATATTTCTAACAGGGGGATCAGGGTTGGCTTGCAAATGGCCCTATGTTTGAAAATTCATTTTTGGGGCGACAGGCACTCTGCAAGTTGGGGGGGGGTGGGAGTTTCTGTGCCCACCAAGCAGGGTAGCAGGGAGGGGGGAGTTACAAAATTTGGGGTTAGAAGCTTGCATGTTTATTTCTCAATACAGTAGATGTATAGATTGATGGATAGCGAGAGATGGGGCCGGGGCATGGCGGCAATGATGCCGCTCCTCAATACACTATCACTGCAACAACAGCAGCCCAAATAAGAATCCTGCTGAGCGAAATTGATGTACTCACAAACGTTTGATACATTCCCTCTGCCGCCACCCACTACACTCAGACTCACAAGGAGAGACCTAGTGGTCATGACTTGGGACGTTAACGGTTTGGGGAATAAATTCAAAAGTACGATGGTGATGCAATATGTTCCATGACATACCCCAGATATAGTCCTGCTACAAGAAACGCAGTTGATGGGAAACACTTCATGCTTTAGATAGATTTGGATACAAACTAGTGCCACATGCTGGATTCACCACTAGGTCTTGGGGGGTGGGAATATTAATCAGAACAACTTTACCATTTATACCCCGTAGGACATGGCAGGATTGCCTAGGCGGGTATGTGGCCACCACTGGGATGTGGGAGGGTCATCAGGTCAGCAACTTGTGCTCAGTATACGTACCACCCAGAATGCACTCAAACACATTGCCGGACATAAGTACATTACTCCTAGAACTCCCATACGGAGTGTTGATACTGGGTGGAGACCTCAATGCAGTAATGGACCCCTCCAGAGATAGACTGTCAAGTGCAGGGAGAGAGGTGGGAAATGACGCCCTGAAGACATTTGTAGAAGCCTTAGGCCTTGTGGATCTTTGGCGCAAACACAACCCCTTAGCTACACAATACACCTTCTTCTCGGCACAACATGGAGGATACTCCTGGCTCGACTATCTATTAACACATTCTGTCATGGCGGGCAGGTTCAGGGGGACAGTGCATTGGGCGAGAGGTCTATTAGATCATTCACCAGTAGAGGTGCGAATGTTGGGATCGACTAAAACTAGTGTTCTGCCACCCCACATTGACCCATGGCTGGTTAAAAACAAAAAGATGAGGGATAAAATTCTAGAACGGACAGAACACTACTTTCAGGACAATCAGTAGACAGTAGATTCACCCTCAGTGCTATTGGAAGCCTTTCAAACTGTAATAGTGGACACGTGCAGGCACTGGCGGGGGACAGAAGAAAGAGCAACAGCTTCAATATGAGGCACTCAAACTGGAACTCACTCGATTAGAGGCAACAGCTGGGGAATCTGGAGAATTAGATCCACAAATTGATCACTTAATCCATCTTAAGCAGCAGGAGATGAGAGATATTGCAGAAGAAAAGGCTAAGGACTATGCTTGAGGGTCCCAGAGGAGACTGTATGAAATAGGTGACAAAGCCACCAAGTTAATGGCGGGGCTAGAGAACAGGGACAAGGCGAGAAACTGGGTACTAAAGAATAATGCCCCAGATGGTCTAACCTGTGAGATGGGTGAGGATATAGCCCCAGCCTTTGCAAAATACTACAAACAGCAAGGGGTGTATGAAGGGGGTCTGGCAGTTCCTGATGCCCACAAGTATTACTGGGCCGCACAACTGGTTACGCTCAACAACTGGATCTTCACGGGAAGGGAGGAGCCAGCATATTGAATGGATCACCACTCGATGAGACAGAAAGGATACCTAGATGCACTGTATAGTAAGGAACTAACGAATAGACTACCAGAACATACACAAACAACTATACAAATTTGTAGGAAGGCGACTAAATTCCTTGGATGGGAAGGCAAACTAACAGAACGTACACCCCTATGGAATAGTGACCTTCTGAGAGAGGTACGGGGACTACTGGGCTTTCATGCGTGGACACTACTGTGCATTGAGTACCTACGGGATGTCCGGAAAGGTCAAAAGATGGTAGATTTACAGATTAAACAGGCAGAATATCAAATGCCAGACACTGAGCAATTCCGATACATACAATTCAAACACACCCTAAAAACACATTACACTGGGAGACCAAATATCTGAATATGCACCACTAGAAGATAGAATACTCCTGGATCCAATAACTGGAAAAGCCACCTCCCTCCTAAAAAACTAAAATCATGAATAACACTCCTGACCCACTAGTGACCCTGAGAGATAATGGGAGAGAGATGTAGGGATTCTGGAAGACGATGATTGGGAGGAAGCCATACAGAGCCCCTGAGAAATAGCCATGAGAGCACGATTCCGCCTCATACAACTCCGAATCCTTCATAGGTCATACACAACTAGAACAAGACTGTACAAGATGGGTAGAAGTGAGTCCAGCAAATGTACGAGGGGATGTGAGGAAGAAGGTAACTTTTATCACACGCTATGGAGCTGCACAAAGCTGCAAAGATAATGGAGCAAGATCACACAGGTGATGACTTCAGTGACAGGGCAATTGGTTCCACTAGATGCCAGGTGGCATACACTATGTAGTGCGGGGGAGACCAAATGGCCATATTAAGCTGTGGTTATTGTTGGCAGCTTTAATCGCAAAAAGGAATATAGCCATGGTGTGGGGGGGAGCACAGCCCCCCAGAGTTACAGACTGGGAGAAAGAACTTGATTGGTGCAGAGCAGCTGAAAAAGTTGTCTATCAAAGTCGGGAAAGCCCTGGGAAGTGGGATAAACTATGGAACAAGTGGATGGAATATAGAGGTACTTGGAATGTTGTAATGAGGTATACAATGCAAGATGTGAAGAAATTATGGTGTAAGACCAGAGCCAGTCAAAACTAAACTACTCAACTAGATAAAGCTGAAAGTGGGCATGTGTTAAAGTGATTTAAGTGATGAAGTTGCTTTCAACACTGTACAAGCTATGTCATTGACCTGTGATATTTGCTATGCATCCGTAAGTTTATTAAATTTAAAAAAAAAAAAAATTACAACCCTAATGTTTTTCACAGACATTTTGGAGTCTGTTTAATTGATAACTGATAACGTGTCTGTAAAAATGGAAGTAAGCACACTGTTTTTGTAGCTTTCAATAGTTCTCAAATTAATGTGAACAACTCATAATTGGAGGTTCATCTTAGATCCAGTGCTACTGCCAGAGCGGAGATTCTTGAATCTCAAACGTCGAGTATAATCATTAAATAAGTCCCGCCATTGGTTGTGTTAGAGCATGATTTTGCTCTTTCATTTGTAGGGGTGCTTCATGGGTAGTTAGCGCCTGCATGTAATCCTGTATTGTGTTAACATTGGGCCATTAGATCGTGTGCTGTAATAACGTGAAAAATGAAGTGCTAGGTGTATTTCAGAGTAAATGTGAAGAAATTAACATTGCAATTAAATGTGGCTAGATGAAAACCTTAAAGTGTAGGGTTCATATATGTAGCTAACAAAATTCTTGCAATTAATGTGCTTATGTAATGTGTTGATTTGAACATGCTCAGTAATATTGTTCATTTATATGTGTGCTTTATGAAATTATGTGCCATTTCTTATGTTGGCCTATTTCTCTATGCCTGAATTGTATTTCTCCCTGGAAGCTCTCGTATTAGACTCACTAGTGAATTTCATTTGCATGTGGAATTTGTTCTTTCTCACGTTTCTGTTGCAGGTTGAAAAATTCATCCTTTTTATTTAGACTAATGTCTTTGTTTTAGGAGTCAGCCTTAGAGAGGAGAAGATACATTGAACGGTGATGCTGATAATGAGGAACAGTGGGGCATATTATCTAGAAAAGGCGATAATGATCGCCAGCGAAAGTCATCAGCATTTTATTTATCGCTTCCTTTCGTGGACACATTTCGCAATTTTATCGACGTATTATCAAGACGTCGATAACATGCGATCGAGTCCGGGAAAGGAAGCGAAAACTCCCGCTAACACGCGATAGACAAACATGCGATAGCATGTAGTCAGCAAGTTAGCGTGCGTTAGCGGGAATAATATTTCAGCTAACGTGCCATGCAGCCTGAATACCCCCTGTTTGACAGGCGCCTCGCACTCTGCAGCATGAAAGTTGACAAACTATGAATTGGGTAACAGTGAATGCTAACATCAAAGGTATTAATATAGAACTAATCATTGACAATTTATAATCAATATTCTTAATGTTAGGTGACAGGCCGGATGATGATGTGATGAACTGCAATGTACCCCCTTTACAAGACAACGGCACCTCTGTACATGGTACGGGCTAATAATCCAGCATGAGGTCTACCTCTTTGCTGTCTGTGGCGGAGATCAGGGCTAGTCTCCCGTGTATGACCATGTTTAGTCAGGTTTTTTTCAGGTGTTAAAAACCTGCGTACATCGGGGGTTAGCGCGATTTTTTTTATCGCGGGTCATCCTTGATAATACAGCGAAGTGCTGTTAGCGATTTTTACCGCAAAATTTAGGTAAGTACCGCCTACCTTGCATGTCATTAGCGATACATATCGCTGGCATGCAAGGCGATAACAAAACCGGCAGCTAACGCCGGAAAGCTTGCGCTAACGCATGTTAGCGCAGGCTTGCTAATAGGGCGATTAAAATATCGCCTCTTTATCAGCAAAAAGTGCCGCTAAAGCGGCGATAATGCCCTTGATAATACGCCCCAGTGTACTTTATTTTCGGAGATAGTCGGGAATCAAGGTCATCGAGCTGAGGCCTGGGAGCATCGCTGCTGGGTGGAAAGTTACCTACAAGGAAGTGGTTTGCTTGGATGGTGTGATGTTGCGTTGCATCTTGGGATGTTACTTGCAAGCTCATGTACTGGAGTTTGGGACAGAGTCCGGGGACTTCTGCCTTGCCCTGAGAGAGGGATCATCTTAGAACGAGCTCTGTAGCTTTATGCTACTTGACCCATTTAACATGAATGGAATTCTTAGGCCTTCACGTGCTGACACCTTTACAGAACTTGCCTGGGAAATGCTAGTAGGGATGTCACGTTAGCGGTAGTGTAGGGCTAGACTAATGCTTTTCACCACGAACCCCCAATAAAGAGAAATTTGGATGTTGGGGCCATTCTTTTCTGTATCCTGATTCTGGAACTGATTATTCTGCGCATGCTGCTCCGTCTCAACTTCATTCGTAGGTTTGGCTTTGTATTAGTTCCAATGTATTTCTACACCCTCGTCTTGAGGTGCTTTTATGTCCAATTGTTCTTGGCTTTGTAATAAATGTATTAAACTCGATTGGGAGTCGGTGATTCTTCAGAATCATAGTTCATTGGAACAGGAATGATTGATTGGGTAATGATTTCCCTCCCCTCCACACTTCCATCCAGACAAAAAGAGACAACAGCCTAGGGTTCCAGAGTAAAATCTAGAACGTGCAACCCTGCTCCTTCAGTTGTATGGACGTTTGCTAGACGACAAGGGGAGATGATAACTGTTAGACCTGGCATCCTTGGCGTGGTTTTCCCTGACTTTTTGCCTCTACCTCCTGTGTTTTTGATGCTGTGCTGGATTTCGTTCTTGCTGGCTTAGATGCATTGGGCACTTTGCCACTGCTGATCAGTGTCAAAGTGCAAGTGCTCCCTGTGTAAATTGGTATTGAGATTGGCTCTCCCTGATTGGCATATTTGATTTACCAGTAGGTTCCTAGTAAAGTGCACTGAGTGTGCCAGGGCTGGTAAATCAAATGCTACTGGTGGGCCTGCAGCACTGATTGTGCCACCCACATGAGTAGTCCTAAAAAGATGTCTCAGGCCTGCCACCATGGTGCCTCTGCGCAGTTTGTTAACTGCCATGTCGACTTGGCAAGTGCAACCATTTGCCAGGCCCTACGCTTCCCTTTTCTTAAACATAGGACACCCCTATGGTAGGACCAAGGTAACCCCCTGGGCAGGGTGCAGTGTATGTGAAAGGTAGGACATGTACTAGTGTGTGTAACATGTCCTGATAGTGAAATACTGCCAATTTCATTTTTCACTATTGAAAGGCTATTTTGCCCCATAGGATAGAATGGGGAATGCTGTGTACCATTTTACAAGCATATCTTCCCATAGGGATAAGATAGAAAAATTGAGTTTGGTATCCCTGAACTCAGGATTTAATAACACATCTGTTAGTAAAGATGGTTTTTAAATTGTGTGTTTGAAAATACCACTTTTAGAAAGTGGCTATTTTCTTGTTCAACCATCCCGTGTGCCTCTGCCTGTTTGTGGATTGACTGTCTGGTTTCAGTGTGACAGAGACAGAGGATGTGCATTCCCTGTAGACAGCCTCTGGGGGGTTGAGGTGTGCCTGGCACTTCCCGGATGACTTAGGCCTGAGCTAAATAGACCCTGGCTGCATATAGAGCAGTGGGAGGAGATTTACCTAGCACCTGAATTGAGCCTGTCTCCCTTGCACAATGCTGTCTCCACCTCCTGTGGTCATGCTGCACCAGTGAAGGCAGAACTGGTTTGAACTGGGCTCAGAGCCCCTTGCACAAAGAGAACAAAGACATTTTGGGGTATAAGTATCAGACCCAAAACCCCAGACTTTAGATCATTCCTGGAATTCAAGAGGAACCTTTGCCAAGGAGAAGAGCTGGAGAGACTGAGGAGAAGCACTGCCTTGCTGTTTCTGCCAAGGAAAGGAGAAGGACTTTGCTGTGTGCTGTGTCCCCTGCTTGAAAGAGATCTCCAAGGGCCTGAAGTGTGCTGGCCTCCTGTTCTGAAGTCTCAGGGACACAAATACTTCACCCCCAGCTCCCCTGAACTCTGCTGCTGTGAGTTCTGACCTGCCAAGAGGTGCCTGTGCCAGTTTTGGGCCTCTGGAGGTTGTTGCTGCTGTTTGGGAGCTGGAAGAAAGAAGAAACTCAAAGAACTCCAGAAATCGAAGCATCGCTCTTCTTGCGGCTGTTTTCCCGACGCATCTCTACGGCGCGAGAAGAATTTCCATGCATTGCTGCGCCGATGCGGAAACCGCCGCAGCGCCTGTCGCCGCTGCAAGAATCGACGCATCGAGGGATCGCGGCTGAAGAAGACCGATGCAGTGCCGCTCAACGCCACTGCATCGATCGCCGACGCATCCCGGATTTCCAGACATTGTACCTGTGCAGCAACTTCTTCCGACGCATCACCCACGGACCGGAACCATCACGAAGAATCAACGCATCACTCCCCGTACAGACCGGATTCGACGCAACCCTTCCTCTGCGTGCAGCGGACTGTCGCATCGCCTCCCCAAGGTCTCAGGAGTGTCGTATCTCTTTGTTTTCCGATGCTACGGCTGTTTGGCTTGAGAACTTTGACGCATCTACAGGTACTTTTGTGAAAAGTCACACATCCATAGTTTTCTATGGTACAAGTTCTTGAACGCTTTTTAAAGTCATATTTTTAACTGTGTATGTTGGTTTTTGTAGTTTTGGTCTTGTTTAGTTTAGATAAAGATATTTTATTTTTCTAAACTGGTGTGGTGTCCTTTTGTGGTGTTTTCACTGTGTTACTGTGTGTGTTGGTACAAATACTTTACACATTGCCTTGAGGATAAGCCTGTCTGCTCGTGCCAAGCTACCAAGGGGGTGAGCAGGGGTTATCTAAAGTGTGTATCCCCCTTACCCTGACTAGAAGCAAGGGTCCCTATTTGGACAAAGGTACCCACCTCTGCCAACTAGAGACCCCCATTTCTAACATTGGTGGTCAGCGGTGAGGATTTGAACCTGTATTTGTACTTGACCCACAGTGATTGGTGTACATCACTAGCTTAGTGCAGACCACTACGCAACCACATACTGTGTTTTGTTTTTGGTTCTATTTTTGAGTGACCCTTAAAGTATCCACGCATCATGTCTCAGAAGAGTAAACCAGCAAGTGAGGTAGCAGAATTGGAGTTTGATATTGAAGTGTTGCAACCTACAGAGTAGATCAGCTCAAGCAATTTTGCAAAGATTTTGGATGTCCCATGAAGAGCAGCTCCAGGAAGGAGGAGCTGCAGAAGGCCTTAAGGGCCTGGTGGGAGGCCAAAGAGGCTGGGGAGACAGGTGATGCAGAGGTGGATGAGGATGCACAAGGGAATGGTTTCAGGTCACAGGATCTGCCTGTATCAAGAGTAGCCTCCAGGGCTGGCAGCAACCAGTCTGCTAGAAGTTTTTCTCCAGAGGAGCTGGAGGAAAACCAAAGGGTTAGAGATCATGAATTAGAGATCTTAAGGTTCAAAATGAAGCAATTGGAAATGGAGAACCAAAAGGCTGCCATGGAGAGGGAACAGATGGCAGAGGAGAGCAAAAAAGCTCGTGCTTTGGAGGAAAAGAAATTGCTTTTGGCTCATGAGTTGAGTATGAGGGAACTGGACATTAAAGCCAAGCAAGTGGAGTCCAGTTCAAATGGTGGAGGCATACAGCCAGTGCAAGGGGGTAAGGCTTACATACCCAAGGACCTAGTGCAGAATTACCAGAAGGGCGAGGATGTCTATGCATGGTTTGCGTCTTATGAGGCAGTACTGCGAATGAATGAAGTGCCTGAGAAGCATTGGGGGGCGGGCTTGTGGAGACACTTTGAGGCCACTGGGAGGAACACCCTGACACCTTTGGAGGAGGTGGGTAACCTGACCTATCCCCACATGAAGGAGGCTTTATGCCTTAGGTGTGGGCTCACACCAGAGCAGTACAGGGAGAAGTTCAGGAACTTCAAGAAGCTTGATTCTCATACTTGGGTTGAATGTGTGAACATGTATAACCGTGCACTGGATGGTTGGATAAAGGGCAGCAAGGTAACTGATTACCCGGGGTTATACAACTTGATTAGTTGGGAGCACTTGAGTAGTCTGTGTGTTCCAGAGCTGCGCCAGGACCGCTGGACTAGTACCAGGGTCCACAAGGGGATTGTGGGTAACCCATCCAAGGGTGGGCAGGGTCCCCAGCAGAAGAGTGGGGGGGACAAGGGTAACCAAAAGGAGTTCTCTAAAGGGCCCCAAAACAGTTCCCAGGGTAAGGAATCCCAGCCCCTCAATTCTAAAGTGTCCTGGCCCCATAAGGGCAGGCACGACAATCGGGGTCCCCGCCGGTGCTACAACTATGGTCAAGAGGGCCACATAGCGTGGGACCCCAAGTGCCCTAAGGCAACCCAGCACCCACTGGTGCACCATCACCGGGGTTAGTGAGTGTAGTGCTGGGGGAAGAGTTGGTTCCTAGTGAAGGTGGGGAGAAAGCAGTTATGATCCTTGTCTCATTAGGAGACAGAGAGATGGTCCAGGGATCCTATCTGCCGGAGAACACTAAGAAGTACAGGCAGTGGGTGACCATCAATGGGAGGAGGGTGGTAGCTCTGAGAGACACAGGAGCCAGTGTGACATCTGTCAGGTGTCAATGGGTGTCTGAAGAGCAGGTTATTCCCAAAGTCCTTCACCCTGTAGTTGCAGCAGACAACTCTGAGCGCCTCTGTAAGGTGGCGCTAGTTCCCTTTGAGTGTGGGGGGTCTCAGGTTCCTTAAAGGTCGTTGTTAGTCCGTCCATGCCTGTAGACGGTCTGCTTGGCAATGACCTGGAGAGTTCCCCATGGAAGGAGGTGGAAAGCCAGGCTCATTTGGAGATGTTGGGTCTGCCTGAGTGGGTCTGTGTGACCACTCGGTCAATGGCAGCCTGTAGGGGTAATCAAGAGAACCTGGAGCCTGAAACAGTGGCCCAGTTGCCTGCCAGGAAGAGGAAGGGCAGGGGGCCTGGGAAACCAGCCCCAGAAGTTCCTATGGTCCAGGAGGAGGCAGAACCTGAGGGGGATGCCCTGGAACCTACAGGGGAACAAGTGGCTGAACTGGGAGACCTGCCTGAGCTGACGCATTGGCAGCAGGAAGGGGGTCTCTCCAGGGAGGAGTTCTGCAGAGCGCAGATGGAGTGCCCTACTCTCATTGGTTTGTGGCAACAGGCTGCAAACCAGGCAGCAGGTGATCAGTCTGGATCACATCTGATTTACTGGGAAGATGGATTGTTGTATAGTGAGCCTAAGGTCGCTGAGCCCAGTGCAGCCCGTGTGCTGGTGGTACCCGAGCGCTTCAGGACCTTCCTACTGGGTCTGGCTCATGACGTGCCTCTAGCAGAACATTTGGGGTGGGACAAGACCTTTCAGAGGCTTGTCACCCACTTTTACTGGCCCCAAATGAGAAGGCACGTTGGTACGCATTGTAGGTCTTATCAGACTTGCCAGGCAAGTGGCAAGAGTGGAGTGAAGTGTAAGGCTCCCCTCCAACCCTTTCCTGTGGTGAGCACCCCTTTTGAGCAGGTGGGCATTGATATTGTGGGGCCCCTGGAACCTAAGACAGCCTTAGGCAACAAGTTTATCTTGGTCTTGGTGGACCATGCCACCCGGTACCCGGAAGCTGTCCCTCTCC
Source organism: Calotriton arnoldi (assembly GCA_963921515.1). Lineage (NCBI taxonomy): Eukaryota > Metazoa > Chordata > Amphibia > Caudata > Salamandridae > Calotriton > Calotriton arnoldi. The sequence goes on from CAWUFW010003225.1 coordinate 1,665,599, forward strand.
GGACAATCACAGCCACTCTGGTGGCCCATGCATTGATGGGGATCTTTTCCCATGTGGGGTTCCCCAGAGAGGTGGTCTCTGACCATGGTACAAACTTCATTTTGAAGTACATGACATCTTTGTGGGAGGAGTGCAGTGTGGCATACAAGTTCACCACTCCTTACCACACTCAAGGGAATGGGTTGGTTGAGAGATTCAACCGAACACTGAAGGGCATGATAAAGGGTCTTGCAGAACCCATGAGATGGAAGTCGGATGTCTTTTTGCCATGCCTGGTGTTTGCATACAGGGAGGCACCGCAGAAGTCCTTAAGGTTCAGTCCCTTTGACCTGCTGTATGGTCACCCTGTGAGAGGACCTCTGAGTCTGGTGAAGGAGGGTTGGGAGAGAACTCCCGGTAAGACCCCACAAGATGTGTTCAGCTATGTGCTGGCCTTCAGAAACCAGACTCAATGCTTCAGGAAACTCGCTCAGGCGAACCTGGAAGCTAGCCAGGAAGAAATGAAAGATGGTATCACCAGAATGCCACTCTGGTCCAATTTCAGCCTGGCCAGAAAGTGTGGGTGATGGCACCAGTGGAGCCTTGTGTGCTCCAAGATAAGCGGACTGGTCCATAAGAGGTGGTGGAGCGCAAGAGTGAGGTGACCTATTTGGTTGACTTGCAGACTGCTAGGAACCCTTTGAGGGTCCTGCATGTAAACCGCCTCAAGCCGCACTTTGAGAGGTCTGAGGTAACTATGCTCCTTGCAACAGTTGATGGATTGGAGGAGGAGAATAAGCCTCTTCCTGACCTCCTGTCAGCGAAGGAACATGATGGGTCAGTGGATGGGGTAAACCTCTCTCCTACCCTGACCCCAGAGCAGCAGAGGGACTGTCGCCAGGTACTGGGACAGTTCGCCTCCCTTTTCTCCCTGACACCACGAGTCACCAATTGGTGCATCCATGATGTGGACACTGGAGATAGTCTACCTGTGGAGCAGAAATTTTACAGGGTAGCTGACAAAGTCAGGACCAGCATCAAGGAAGAAGTTTCCAAGATGTTGGCGTTAGAGGTGATAGAGCCCTCAAGCAGCCCCTGGGCTAGCCCAGTGGTCTTAGTGCCAAAAGCTGCTACGCCCAGTGCCACACCAGAACTTCGGTTCTGTGTGGATTACTGTGGGCTCAATGCGGTCACCAAGACTGACGCGCACCCCATCCCCAGAGCTGACGAGCTCGTTGATCGGCTGGGAGCTGCTCGGTACCTCAGCACATTTGATTTGACGTCTGGGTACTGGCAGATTACCTTAACCAATGGGGCCAAGGAGAGGTCTGTATTCACAACGCCAGAGGGGCACTACCAGTTCCAGGTTATGCCCTTTGGGTTGAAGAACGCCCCTGCCACCTTCCAGAGACTGGTCAACTGGGTACTGTCCGGGCTGGAGGAATTCAGCGCCGCTTACCTGGATGACATTGCTGTGTTCAGCTCCAGTTGGGAGGAACATTTGCAACACCTCTGTGAAGTGTTGAAGGCTCTGCAAAGGGCAGGCCTCACTATCAAGGCTAGTAAGTGCTAGATAGGGCAGGGGTCTGTGGTGTACTTGGGACACCAGGAGGGAGCGGCCAGGTGGCGCCCCTACAAGTGAAGATTGACACTATTTTGGCTTGGGAGCGCCCCAAGACCCAGATAGAGGTGAGAGCCTTTTTAGGTCTCACCGGGTACTACCGAAGGTTTGTCATGGGGTATGGCACCATTGTTGCCCCCTTGACAGAGCTGACTTCCAGGAAGCAGCCCAGGAAGGTGATCTGGACTGATGCCTGCCAGACCACTTTTGATGCCCTGAAATCTGCCATGTGTACGGCGCCCGTGCTTAAGGCACCTGATTTCTCCAAAGAATTTATTGTGCAGACAGATGCTTCAGAGCATGGTGTGGGAGCAGTACTCTCACAATTGAACGACGAGGGCTTGGACCAACCTGTAGCTTTCATCAGTAGGAGGCTACTTCCCAGGGAACAGAAGTGGAGTGCAATTGAAAGGGAAGCTTTTGCTGTGGTCTGGGCGCTGAAGAAGCTAAGTCCCTACTTGTTTGGGACTCACTTCTGGGTTCAGACAGACCACAGGCCCCTCAGTTGGTTGATGCAGATGAGGGGTGAGAATCCAAAACTGTTGAGGTGGTCCATCTCCCTACAGGGAATGGACTTTACGGTGGAACACCGCCCTGGTACAGAACACGCCAATGCTGATGGTCTGTCCAGATTCTTCCGCCTTAGTGATGAGAACTCCCAAGAGGGTGGCTAGTTCCCCCCACTTTTCAGCTGGAGGGGACACGTGTTAGACCTGGCATCCTTGGCGTGGTTTTCCCTGACTTTTTGCCTCTGCCTCCTGTGTTTTTGATGCTGTGCTGGATTTTGTTTTTGCTGGCTTAGATGCTTTGGGCACTTTGCCACTGCTGATCAATGTCAAAGTGCAAGTGCTCCCTGTGTAAATTGGTATTGTGATTGGTTCTCTCTGATTGGCATATTTGATTTACCAGTAGGTCCCTAGTAAAGTGCACTGAGTGTGCCAGGGCTGGTAAATCAAATGCTACTGGTGGGTCTGCAGCACTGATTGTGCCACCCACATGAGTAGCCCAGTAGCGGCCCGTGGAGGGAGTTCCATGGGGCAGGGTGGGGGAGGGGCAGGGTGGGGGGTAGTAAACACCGGAATATGGATGAACGGAGGTAAGTAAACAATTAAATAAATAAAACGAATTTCGTTGCGCGCGCTGTATCGCATTTTGCGATGCAGCGCACGCAACGAAATTCATTTTATTTATTTAATTGTTTACTTACCTCCGTTCATCCATATTCCGGTGTTTACTACCCCCCACCCTGCCCCTCCCCCGCCCCGCCTCACTGCCCCACGGAACTCCCTCCACGGGCCGCTACTGGAGTAGCCCTGAAAAGATGTTTAAGGCCTGCCACTGCGGTGCCTGTGCGCAGTTTGTTAACAGCCATGTCGACTTGGCAAGTGCAACCACTTGCCGGGTCCTACCCTTCCCTTTTCTCACACATAGGACACCCCTATGGTAGGCCCAAGGTACCCCACTGGGCAGGGTGTAGTGTATGTGAAAGGTGGGACATGTACTGGTGTGTGTAACATGTCCTGATAGTGAAATACTGCCAATTTCGTTTTTCACTATTGAAAGGCTATCTTGCCCCATAAGACAGAATGGGGAATGCTGTGTACCATTTTACAAGCATATCTTCCTATAGGGATAAGAGGATAAGATAGAAAAATGGAGTTTGGTATCCCTAAACTCAGGATTTAATAACACATATTTTAGTAAAGATGGTTTTTAAATTGTGTGTTTGAAAATACCACTTTTAGAAAGTGGCTATTTTCTTGTTCAACCATCCCGTGTGCCTCTGCCTGTTTGTGGATTGACTGTCTGGTTTCAGTGTGACAGAGACAGAGGATGTGCATTCCCTGTAGACAGCCTCTGGGGGGTTGAGGTGTGCCTGGTCCTTCCTGGATGACTCAGCCCTGAGCTGAATAGTCCCTGGCTTCATATAGAGCAGTGAAAGGAGATTTACCTTGCACCTGAATGGAGCCTGTCTCCCTTGCACAATGCTGTCCCCACCCCCTGTGGTCATGCTGCACCAGTGAAGGCAGAACTGGTTTGAACTGGGCTCAGAGCCCCTTGCACAAAGAGAACAAAGACATTTTGGGGTATAAGTATCAGACCCAAAACCCCAGACTTTAGATCATTCCTGGAATTCAAGAGGAACCTTTGCCAAGGAGAAGAGCTGGAGAGACTGAAGAGAAGTACTGCCCTTGCTGTGTGTCTGGGCTTGGCCTGCAGTTGTTGTTCTGCCAAGGAAAGGAGAAGGACTTTGCTGTGTGCTGTGTCCCCTGCTTGAAGGAGAAGTCCAAGGGCCTGAAGTGTGCTGGCCTCCTGTTCTGAAGTCTCAGGGACACAATGACTTCACCCCCAGCTCCCCTGAACTCTGCTGCTGTGAATTCTGACCTGCCAAGAGGTGCCTGTGGCAGTTTTGGGCCTCTGGAGGTTGTTGCTGCTGTTTGGGAGCTGGAAGAAAGAAGAAACTCAAAGAACCCCAGAAATCGAAGCATCGCTCTTCTTGCGGCTGTTTTCCCGATGCGTAAACCACCGCAGTGCCTGTCGCCGCTGCAAGAAACGATGCATCAAGGGATCGCGACTGAAGAGGACCGACGCAGCACCGCTCGACGCCGCCGCATCGATCGCCGACGCATCCCGGATTTCCAGGCATCGTACGTCTGCGGCAAGTTCTTCCGACGCATCACCCGCGGACCGGAACTGTCACGAAGAATCGACCCATCACTCCCCGTACAGACCGGATTCAACGCAGCCCTTCCTCTGCGTGCAGCGGGACTGTCGCATCTCCTCCCCAAGGTCTCAGGAGTGTCGCATCTCTTTGTTTTCCGACGCTGCGGCTGTTTGGCTTGAGAACTTTGACGCATCTACAGGTACTTTTGTGAAAAGTCACGCATCCATAGTTTTCTATGGTACAAGTTCTTGCAACCTTTTTAAAGTCATATTTTTAACTGTGTATGTTGGATTTTTGTCATTTTGGTCTTGTTGCTGGATTTATCAATATCATTCTTCTGCGTTTTTAAATGATATTTAAATTCAATTCCTAGCAATATTTATGCTCTCATAAACTATTGCAATGTTATTGTATGTGGCTAGGTATCTACAATGGGAAAAATGAAATGTGCAATTTCTCCATCACCAGGGCATATAAAACATCTTTTATAAAGGCCCTGCTTATAGTTACATGACCCCCCACACCTGGGACAACTAGGGGAGTCCCTGGGGGTACATAATATGTAAAAATAATGTAGGTTATCACTTTCTAAGTGCCTCTACCACCAAAGTCGGGTTTGGGCATAATTTACATTTAAAAGCAGTGCTGCAGAGCAGGGCTGCTTTTAAAATGACCTCAGGCACTCAGCAGTGCACACATACAAGTGCAACAAAGGCTGCTGGCCTCTTGATGTCCATGCCCTATCATGTGCTAGGGTCTTATACGTAGTTTCAATCCCCCTGCCCTATTATATACTAGGGACTTATAGGGTAGGTCATGTCAATTATAGGTGTACCCTAACACATAGTGTACCCTAATGCATGTGTGTGTTTTCACTTGTGTTTTCAACATAGTGCTGGACTGGGCCTGTCAACAGAGCCCAGGGCACAGTCAGAGTCAGTTACCACCAATAGCTTTCAGAAAAGAATGGGGGTGCACAGGGCACACAGGATGACTTTGCAACAAGGCCTCTTAACCCTAACGTGTAAAGTCATAATTTAACATGGCATCATTAGTCTGACTAACTTAAATCAACACATTATGTTAATTCATTCAAGTTTGCTTATAATTCCTAAATAGGATTACCTACTACAAATATTTGCATTATTTTTGTGTGTGTTATTCAGCATTGAAGCTAACACTTTCTAGTTAAATGCGTTTAGTTTGCAAAAGGAGGAAATACACTAACTAATCACTGCATTTCCTACTGTAAGAATACAACATACAGATGTTACTATATGTGTGAGACAACACAACAAATTTTGTTGAGATCTACTTTTTTTCTTTCTATGTTCTATGTATATATAATATTCATATTCTATTTCTTAACTTTATTTTGTTTTTAATGGTTATTCAGCCTAGGTGGGAATGTGTCCTGCGCAAAGGCATGTTTACAGTGCAGGAAAAATGTTACACATTGCCTTTTGCAAGCTGTCAAATTTAGTGTAAAGATCAAGTAAGGGTTTAGGTCAGACCCTCAGTTGCCATTGCTTTGTGCCTTTATGCACTTAAGTGACAGCTTATGTACTCATTTTCTTTTTGAAACAGAAGAAATGTCTGTATCAGCGTTACCTTTCCACTCCACTCAGTATCCTCTTGCTCTGTTTTTTTCCCCTCTGTGCCGGTTTTACTCTTTCCCCTTCGTGGTTTCATGCTTTTTTGTCCACTTTCTCAGGAACTTCCTGTTTATTACTTTGTTAAGTTCTACTTGCTCTCTATGTTCCTTCTGAGTGGGTCAACACATCCTCAATGCCATTGTAGCCTATTGCTCTATCCCCTTGCACACCTTTCCTCTCTGTCATCAATTTGTCATACCTGCTCTTCCTTTCCATAGTTTTTTTAGGTCGAGCCTATAGCGGCAGCGCACATGCGCTGCTCGCTTTGCGAGGCATGCAGTAATGGAGTATGGAGTGGAGGCTCCGCCCACTCTCCGCCCATGTTTTTAATTGGCTCGTGGCATTGTCTTTCGTAAATGCTGCCGTCTGATTGATTATGAGGATTGTTAGTCCCTCCTTATTATGGCCATGTTGTCATTTGTACCCTCCCATGGCTACTGGCCCCTTTACTTTGAGTGTTACAAGGTACTGTACGTGTTATTTAGACTGTGAGCACTACTTTGTCCGTACCTTCTCGCCCCCTTCTCCCCCCTTCCCCGACCGCACTCCCGTTGTCCGTGCTCCCACCCTCCCGTTGTCCGTGATGCAATGCAATATGTCTCGCATAAATGCGAGTCCTATTGCATTGCAAATGCTTGTTTTATTAAACAACCTGCTGCCGAAGGGCGAGATGAGACGTTACCTCTGCTTGCATGTATCGCTGTGTCTGCACTAGTGTCGCGACACACTGAGGTATGTATAATATGCATGAAATCAAAGAAAGAAGTCCCACCATGTGGGAAACAAGCACAACAAACCCCAAGAGTCCGTTTTTGTAGAGCGACCAACGTCGCAGTCTTGTAACCCGTGATGTTTGTATCAGTGGAGTGTCCATATTTACCTCACGTGTACCGTTTAAGTTGTGACTGACTCTGCTCTGACAGGTTTAGGACCTGTGCCCTTAAGGGTTACACATGTACATCTGCATTGTCGCTGGGACCTTAGTCAACCAGGCTATCACGCAGCAAATAAGACGCACATCGCATGTGTACAGGTGCGGGAGTGGCGTGCCTGCCTGCCTGGCAGCTTCAGAGCTCCTTCTCCTGAGCCTCAAAGGTCCAGTCCCGATGCCATGCCGTGAGTGTCTGTCCTTGAGGCCACCACCATGGTCGGTGCCCAGGTGCCGTGAACTTTAAATCCGATGGCGTGAGGTGAACGTGCCGCTCCCGAGGAGGAACTTTCCGAAAGTTTCGAAAGTGCCGGACCCGTTCCCGCCGGCCCCTGCGCCAGGGAGGAATCGCCCGCGACCCCCACGGAAGCCGGGAGGGAACAGCTCGAGCCCCTCTGCACTGGGAAGGGAGTTGAGGCTGGCTGGAGAGGGCTTGTCAGGAGCGAGCCTGGCTCACGGTTTTCCTCTCGGATTGCTGCCCAAAGGAGCGGGCGGTGGACGGGCAGCCGCATCTGTCACTCCCCTCCTCCCCACTGGAATTTGCATGCAGTTTTCCAGCTTCACTTGCGACCTCCCTAGCCCCCACCTCCCAGGTCCATGGAATGAGGGTGGGGAGGGTCGGTGGTGGTGGCTCCAAAGTTAGTTTCCTACCGCTACAGACAAGGGGAGCTCTGCCCCTGCTGTCGTCCGTTGTTCCCCAGCAGAATGTGTCTACAGACCAATGTGCTATCTCATGCCACCCCCTGGAGCATCCACTTCCCTCCCTAGCTTCAAAGTGGAGGGAAGGGGCCAAGAAAGGAAGGCGCTGTGGGGGCTCAGGAATATTGACGGGAATGCTGCCTGGCACTTGCTTTCAGTGTGAATCTCTGCTCTGCCGCTGATCTCAACTGGGCATGTAACGTGTTTTGTTACTGTCCCCCACCGGCCTCAGACAGGCACACAAATCCCTGCAACGTCATCGACTTACTGAAGAACTGGAGGCCCCACCCTTGGAGGATGGAGTAGAGGGGTACTTGTGCCACTCTGGGCGAACCTTGACTGGGTCAGAGAGAAAAGTGAAAGCACAGCCCCTTTTATTTATGGCCCCGCAGGCAAGAAGCACCTTGAAACAATTAAGTTTGCAGTGCTATACAAATACTCAATTCATTCATGCACGCATTCATTCAATTCTTTTTCTAACCAACCGTACCCTGAACTCCAAATTGTATATTGCGTCTCCTGAGCTGAAGGAACCAGATTCACAGAAAGCAACAGTAAATCTTTAGCTGCAGTGTTACTTCGGGCGTAAACTTACACATTTCTAATACAAGCAGTGGCCACAGCACGCCTAGAATGCAGCACTAGAGGCAGCTTTCCAGGTGTACTGCTGGGGTGTCGTGGGCCACTTTACTGAGATGCCGTGTCCCCAGAGTTGAGATGTAAGTGCTGTACAACACCCCACTGGGGGAATACAACTCCACACTGGGGAAAGGCAGCTCTCTGTCAATGGGCATTTTTGTTTATTATAAAAAAAAATCTTCGAGGTGAAACACCTTCACCTTTAATCCCATTAAGTTTGGAGGGTGTTGTAATGTACTAATTACCCAATGCACTCTCCCTACAGAGGTTCTCTGCCTTGCTGCTCAGCCTATGATGAGGTCATATAGAATGTTCAGTGTGTTTGTATTGAAGGGAGAATCAGTTGGTGTGGAAGGGCTGAGTAGCGAGGAGGCTGCTCCTGGTGGGGAACTTTTATGGATCAGACTAACATCCTGTAACCTGTAACCTAAGAAGCAATCTCAAGAATAAATCTACTACCTTTCCTACAAGACTTGCCTGCGCATCATTCTTCGTTTTAACACTGGCGACGATCTGAAAGAACCTACGTGAGCTACCTTGAATGGACTGGTATCTAAGAAACTGAAGAAGCGCAATTGAAAGAAATTAGCTGGCAGTCCTGAGCCCCACCAGTGACCAGAAGACCGGTCGGCCCCATCGTGGATGTGCCAGCGTTTGCTGAACTTGGGTAGACTAACAGAAGTTCCTGACATTCCTCACCACCTGTGAACGGTCAACCCTACCCTGGGCCTGCTAGTTCCTGCTGTAACTTGGATGAGGTGCCTGTGTCCTGTTTTGCTGCATGGGGCAGGTGCCCCTGTAAAGGAAGTTGACAAGAGCTGTGTTGAGTTCCAACTTGCTTATGTGTTTGTACTACCAGTGCCCCTGCTGGTGTCTTAATGGAGAAGACCCGCCAAGTTATTGTTTTGACTGGCTACTGATTTGATTTGGCAGTAGTGAGTGGTGCTTGAGAATTAGCAGCAGCTAACAGTTCTTGGAGAACCGACACCCCTGGTTACGCTGTTTTGAAGATGCAGAGACTGGTGTTGCCTCTGAACCTGCGTCCCGTGTGAAGGTGGAATTGTCCCAAGATTAATGTGTTGAGTAGAGAATACTGAGGATCCTGAATTTTCGCAATCCACACTAAGGTGAAGGAGCGACTAGCTCCTTCCCTGCGCCACCGCGTGTGAGCCTAAGTACTTCCCCAGAGAAACTAGTGCAACGACTTGTGTCTGGACTGGCATCTTTAGTGGGCATTTGCACAAGTTTGGGGAAGCAGAGACTGTGGCTGTGTGCTGTCCGGTGGGTGAGTACACTTTGTTTTGCTGTTTTGGATGCACTGGGTGCTTGCCGCTGCACCATTTTCAGTTGACCGCTGCCATTCAAACAACTCACGAGCCCCACCGCGCGCACACTCTCAACGCGCGCAGTCTTACCTAACTTGCGATGCCTCTATGCTGTCTTCTATGACGTGTGCTTCCTCTCAAGGCTCACGGCTATTCTGGACGTTTTGGAGCACGGTGAAGCCGGGAGCCACCCGGCACGGCGTCAACTGCGTGCCGCCATCTTGTGGTTGGCTAATGCCACAAGTGTTGCATCCTGGTGTTATGACAGTGCGAGCCTGCCGATTTTACACGTGCATCGTGCTGTTTGGAGCTTGGAGTCTCCTCGCTGGTGGAAGTACTTTGGATTGTTTGCCTGGGAGCTAGAAGAAGAGTACACTGCATGTACCAGAGGGATGAAGGATCGAGTGAGAAATCGCTCACTGAAGGGAAGTTCATAATGTCTTATAAGACTCTCATACCATTTGCTGTTATTTGAAGGGAAGTTCATAATGTCTTATAAGACTCTCATACCATTTGCTGTTATCTGAAGGGAAGTTCATAATGTTTTATAAGACTCTCATACCATTTGCTGTTATTTTAACATTTTCTTGGTATAACTAAAGGGGTGTAACTTTACTCAGATGTTTCTATCTTTTGTGAGGGGATGTGCTCTTTTGTCAAGTCAGTGGGGGAGTCCACGAAGTGGGTTTGGTCATACATACTGTTTATTTTAAGGGTTACGATACCCTGTCTGTTTGCCTTGAGTTATGACCGTGTGTTGTGTACTACGTTTTTCTGAGTTTCCATGCGTTAGTGGGAATGTTTTCGGTTTAAGTATAACCTGGACTTGTTTGGGTTTATGGACTTGTTTGGGTTTATGGACTTGTTTGGGTTTATGGATACCTATAGGATGTTTGTGAGTGCTTAGGGTTAAAGGATACCCTGGATTTGTTGTCATATGCGTGTTTTGGGTTAAAGGATACCCTGGATTTGCTTTGGGTTTAAAGATACCCATAGGATGTTCAAGAGTGTTTGGGTTTAAGGTTACCCTGAATTTGCTTTGGGTTAAAGGATAACCTGGATTTACTTTGGGTTTAAAGATACCCATATTAAGTTTCAAGAGTGTTTTGGGTTTATAATTACCCTGTCTTGGTATGGGTGGAGTCTTATTCCTCTTCTTTGAGGTAGACCTGTCCTGTCATTAGTATGTGCAGTTGAGGGTTGTAGATCCCTGTTCTGCCGCAGTCTTGTGCCTTAGTTTGTGGCGCAATGGGTACTCCGTGTGGTGTGGTGGTATAGTACCCGCAGTTTGTAGTGTGAGTTATGGTGGATAGCATCCACTGTTTTTAAGAATGTATCTCTTTATCTTGCATTCTTTGTTGTCTATGATCATTACCAGGGGGAAGGATGTGTTATAATGTTTTGTGGTTATGCATCCTCCTTTTCTGTCAAATGTGTGTTTTACTATCTCCATGCATTTTTATTGTATATGATCATTTTAAGGGGGGGGTGATGTTTTATGCTTTTGTCGTTAATGCATCCTCCTTTGCTGACATGTGTGTTTTATCATCTTCATACATTTTGATTGTTTTCGATCAATATAAGGGGGAGATGTGTTGTAATGTACTAATTACCCAATGCACTCTCCCTACAGAGGTTCTCTGCCTTGCTGCTCAGCCTATGATGAGGTCATATAGAATGTTCAGTGTGTTTGTATTGAAGGGAGAATCAGTTGGTGTGGAAGGGCTGAGCAGCGAGGAGGCTGCTCCTGGTGGGGCACTTTTATGGATCAGACTAAAATCCTGTAATCTGTAACCTAAGAAGCAATCGCAAGAATAAATCTACTACCTTTCCTACAAGACTTGCCTGCGCATCATTCTTCGTTTTAACAGAGGGCTTCTGTTCCCATCCCACTTTGGAAAAGAGTCGACTCCAGCACTTTATTTTTGCAGTTTTATATAGCGCAAACTCGACCCGAAGGTATCGGGCGCTTTAGATGAGCAGCAGTTGCATTACAGACGGACACATTCATTTTTAGGCACGGGGAGATTGAGTGTTTTCTAGATTCACATGCTGTTTGAGCCTCCCGCCAGACTTGAACCTTGTTTCCCTTGATTCAAGGTCGCCTGCTCTAGCCGTTAAGCCGCTAGATAACCGCTGACCACTTCCTGGGAGGTTGGAGAGAAGTGTGTGATGCTCACAAACGCGCAGGAATGCAGGTGTTCACAAACTCTACATGAAAAGCACGCGTTGTTACGCCCATTCGCAGTTGTTTGCGACTGTGTAATTTGTAAACCATTGTGGCACACAATTACGCAGTGGTAAAAGCATTTACGCCTGCTAAGTAGTCTTTTGTTAAAAAATTGAATGCCAAAACGCAGTCATTTTGGGCAGTAAAAGTATGCTTACCAACGAAAATGCCTTTGTGAATTGGTCCCCAAGTTGTCCTAGACCGCCTTACCCCTAGAAAGTGAACATTCAGAATTTGCACTACTTAGGATCTTTGACGGAGTGCAAATACGGAGCTGGATTTGGAGCAGGTCGGCGCTGTGGCACAGCTCCCAGGAAGGTGTGCAGTCTGTGGGCCAGGCCGTTTCAGGCTACCTCCTGTCTATGTATCTAAGCACTGATCTCTTCCTTTGGTTTCGTGCTCTGTGAGAATGAAGAATCCCGTACTACCTGCGCATTATTAAAGCTTTGGTGCTCAATTGCCACCATTCGTGCTCTTTAATTAAACGATTTATGACTCTAAGTGCAGCCACAACATCGTTTACTCATCCTGGCTTCACCTGGACAGCCTGCCACCCTGTGCATCCTTAGTTTGCTGATCTACATCAGGTTCGAACTTTAGTTTGGGAGAGGGTGTGGGGTAAAGGGTAGGGGGTTTAGTGGTCATGCGATTCCTGCTGTAATTTGTATATAATCTGCAAGTCACACGCTCCAATCCAAGTATCTGATTAGTAATTTATTGCCTTTCATTTTATAGCACTTTATACTGTGGCATGGGTTTCAAAGAACTCTGAATAGTAACATTAGTTATTATCTATCAACACTGGTACTCTTTTTATTGGCCTTGGAAGGATGAGAGGTGATGATGGGATTCCAGCTCAGCTATTTTGAAAGGGCTGGTCTTCCCCCCAATCCTCGTTGGTTACATGCAAGGAGCCCCCCCCCAGCTTTAATGTGATAGCTTAGTCGGTCAATGCGTCTGTTGTATCTGTGTGTCTCAAGTTGCAATTCAAGTAGGACAGCCTTTCATCCTTTAGCTGTCGAGACATTGAGTACCATCCATTTGGTAATAGTATTTTTCATCAAACGATTATGAGACAATTCATCCTGTGACAACTGATCTAAATGTTCAGTAATATCATTGCCCATGTGAACACAGCAGAGGCAGCTGCTCTGTTTAGGTCGAGCCTGGGCAGCGCATGCGCTCCTCTGCGAGGCATGCTGTATTCAGGTATGGACTTGAAGCTCCGCCCACTCTTCATCCATAATTTTCATTGGCTTGTGTCATTGTCCACTGTAAACTGTGGCTTTTCATTGGTCAATAGACTTAGTAGTCCCACCTTAGTACCGCCTTGTCTTATTTTGTAACCTCCCATAAGGACACCCCCGTTACATGTGTTGTTACTCTGCAGGCTTTATTTACAGCCTCTGAGCACTATTTTCTCAAATCGCTTTGTCTCTCCTATCTCTCCTGACGCTTTAAAAAAAAATCTTTATAGCACCGGCACCAAACACATTTGCAATGCAATAGGTCTCGCATTTGCGAGAGTTTAAGTTATTGGCATTGTAAATGACAATGCCTTTTATTTATCTGTTTTAAAAACAACACATAAATAAAAGGCATTGCCATTTACAATGCCAATAGCTAAAACTCTGGTAAATGCGAGACATATTGCATTGCAAATGCTTGTTAAGGTCTGGCACAAAGACTACTTCAGCTGTTCGTTAGTCTCTTGTAAAAAACAAAAAAATCATAAGTTAAAAAAATACATATGTGCATGCAGAAAGTGGCTCTTCTCTGAATGGTGTAGTCATTTGTCAGTGAAATTTTGCATCAACTCACTGCAGCATGCAGCATGGGTCAGTGAGTCCAACTGACCATTTTTTCCTATTGAGTGATGGTGTTTTGACTGATTTTGTGTACACAGTTATTCAACTAAACAGGTGCCCTTCAGCGCTAAGGTGATGATTACTAGTTTGTAATAAACTGCTTTTTTATTACTAGGATGGTGCTGCCATATTTTAAGCAGCATTATGTTTTTGTTTAGGTTTAGCCTACAAACAGTAACCCCATGTTTTAACAAAAAAATCATAATAAAATAGGCTTTTGGTCCACCCTCTTTATCCATTGATCTCTTCAAGAGTCATTCAGATTTTGCTTCCACCACATCTTACAGCAAGGGGCAAAATTTAGCAGTTGGTTCTCATCAGTGCCATTGATGGTAAACTGCTTGTACACCGCTGACTAAAAAGTAGTTAACTTACGTGTCAGGAATCCATTTACTTTCTGCTTTTATTCCTGTGTTTTTATTTATCTTGGTTATGGGTTACCTTTTGTTTGCAAACGCATGTTCTGCATGTTTGCATTGCAGCCTTTTATTTTAGTATTACTTTTACACATTTGTTGCCTATTGCACACTTCTGCAAAAAAGAAAAAATTGCTTGGATTGCCAAGGCCAGACCTATTGGCTTTGTCATGCTTGCTATGTTTCCTGCATGCTATATTATTTATTTCAGGAGTCAACGATTTCTCTGTTTTATTCCTTTTCGCAATATGTCTTGAATAATTCACTTCCTTATTCAACTAAATTATTGCTACATAATTTGACACTTAGGCCTCACATTCTTTAATCCTATTCTCCACAGGGTTAAAAACTTGTGCCTCCACAATAGAATAAATCTTTACCTGGATCATTTCTTGAAATATAGCAATATTTCAGGGATGCCATTGTGTGTATGGTTGCATAAAACGTGCGCTTCAGAAATACCTCTCCCCAACTTCCAAAATAAGTGTTCATAAGTGACCAATTCCAACACAAGTTGTAAGACTTATCACTAAATCAATTAATTGCAAACCAGTTATGAATTGAAAATATCCATATGCTGTAATCACATAGTCAGTTATGGACGAGCAACTGTGACTTTTCCTTGTGAAGCTAGGCGTTATATTGCGCTCAATACGACCTTCAGTGTAAACAACCAATTTCTGTAAACTTTTCTAACACAATTAAACCATGCTGGTCTGCCTTATGTGAGCTGGATCAAATCCAGGAACCTTCCTAGCCGACTCAGTGCCTCCTTTCCGAGGCCCCTAGCAGCACTTTTGCATCGACGGAGCGTCGTTTTTTGACGCTCCGGTGGCGCAATGTGTCGCGTTATATTTACAGGGCTACACAATGCCACTTTGCGTGGCTTTTCATGTGCCACTTGCAAGCAGAACACTGCGTGAAAGGGGTGTTCCATGGGTGTTGCTGTGGGTATTCCCATGCAACACCTATTGATTTTGAAGCATTCCCAGATTTACGAGAAATCGTAAACCTGGCAATGCGGCATATTCTAATGCCACACCAAGGGTGGAGTTAGAAGGGCGCAACAAGGAGAAATATCCTTATTTCTTCTTGTTTTTTCCTCAACATGGCGCAAGGGTGTCTGCTTTGGCGCATGGCAGCCCATTGTGAGCCAGCGCAGGGGGAAAGGACAGGAATGCACCGTATCTCATAGATACAGCATATTCCTCCCTTTTTCTATTGACGCAGGGCAGCTCAGCAAGATACCTTGCGGCGCAGCCATGCGCCAAAACCCCATAAATAAGTCTGTTAGTGTCCTCCAGCTTATAACCATCAACTGCTTAGTTTGAAACTAATTATTTAAATACAGTCTACATTTGTGTTATATTATAGCTGCAATATTGTGAGATTTGAACAGTTTTTGTATTTAACATTTTATTACGTGGAATCAGAAAAAAAACAGTATGGGCTGTTAAATGATCGCACCAGTATGAATCTTCACATTAATTCCTAGATCTAAATGTTCAACTGTTTGTGATCCTACTGCTAAGGAGTCACCATACAAACTGACTATTATAACAACTTGACCAGGGGTGCATTTTATCTTGGTACTATATCATTCTTCTATGTTAAGAATCTAACATCAAATCATAAACCCAAATCTACATCATAATATATCTTTCCTATTTTCAGGATTTAGGCAATCAAAACATTCCCCCCAAAAAATGTCCTTTTAGTGGAACTCCACTCCAAATGGGAATAATTATAACACAAGGAGTCGCATTGTCTTGCTGCAAATTCTTCATTTATGTATATTCTTTGTAGATAAAAATTAATCACCCCAACCAACGTGTTTCATCCATTTGGACTTCATCAGGATTTGAATTTTTGCGAAACACTCCATATATGTCATCTCTGTGGAAGGAACCTCTATGCTGTATTGTTTCGTTTGTTCATGTAGTGATCAAAGGTTATGACGAGTATCTTCTTCACACCTCAATATCTTGGTAAATCTTTATTCCTTCATAGTATGTTGCTTCCTCAGAAAAGGGTCCCTCCAATAATCATTCTCAAAAAAAGATTCTGGACTCTAAAGACGGTGGTTTTTACCTGGCTTGTGTCATGGAGATACTAATACTAGCGGTAAGACTGAATCTTTTTGAGAATGATTATTGGAGGGACTCTTTTCAGAGGAAGCAACATACTATGAAAGAATAAAGATTTACCTAGATATTGAGGTGCAAAGAATTACTGGTCATAATCTTTGATCACTATATGAACAAATGTGTGGAGCTACACTAAAAGGACATTGTTTGGGGAAATGTTTTGATTGTCAAAATTCTGAAAATAGGAAAGATGTATTATGATGTTGATGTGGGTATGGGATTTGATGTTACATGATTAACATATAAGAATGATATAGTACCAAGATAAGGGGCACTCCTGGTCAAGTTGTTATAATAGTCATTTTATTACGGGGCATATAAATGATAGCAGAAACACTCCTGGGGCCTTAAGTGCACATTGTACTGTAGACATAACACCTAACATAGATTGGCAGTTGAGGGGTAAAACTTGATAGCACCAGGAGATACAGACAGTAAGGCTGCAACTGGTTTGACTTGAATTTGATTTTTTGCCATGGCTAGCAATGCCCATGGCTTATAAAATATTTGCAAACCCAAGTTTCATCTAAAAGAATGTATGCTACATTCTGACCACATAACTTTTTTTCTATCTTCTCTATATTTCATGAAATTATACCACACTTAGCTAAATAAAGGTAAATAAATCTCCCTGATACCTTATGTGTTCAAGGCTCCTACTAGCTGTGCCCATGACTGATCTTTATACTCCTATGTTGGTGTGGTGCCAACTCCTGCTGATGTCATGTTCACCACTTTGCCCTATAGGCCTATACTGATATATTTTTTTGATAAACAGATTTTATTGATGTGTGCACAGAGAAAAACAATATGACACACAAGTAGCTTGTCGGAGAAAGGTATACAGCGTTTGCTCAAGTCATTGGCATTCAGTTGATACAATATAATAGTATAAAGCAATACAGCAGCACTCCTGTCTTTAGTTGAAACCTTAGGTTAATTGGCCCAGCCATTTTCCTCAAACTTGACCGTGCTTAAAGAGGCAGCCCCTGGCCTCATAAACCAGTTTTTTCTGTTGTGCTCACCAATCCACCCCCAAGTGACATTACAAAAGGGTGGGAGGAATAGGGGTCTTCCAGCGAGTGGCACTATCAGGTTTGGCGACCGTAAGGGCTGTCCCTAAGAAGGACCGATCGGCCCTCATGCCCCCAGAGCCCTCAAGGACACCCAGCAGAAGAACTAAAGGGGAGAAGGGAACCTCCCATCCCAGCACCTCAGTCAGCTCTCCTGCCATCGCAGTCCAGAGCTTTTGTATCTCTGGGCACAGCCAGACCGTGTGATAGAAATCAGCAGGAGCATCACCAAAGCGGGGGCAAGTAGGCTCAGGGAGGAGTCCCACTGAGTGAAGCCTAGCCGGAGATCGGTAGGCACTATAGAGGTAATATGTTTAGATCAACCGCAGTGTGGAAAAAATTGTGATAACCCTTGTTGCATCACTGCATCTCACCAATCTTCATTTCAAGGGGAGTCAACCAGTTCTCCCGTCGGGTTCTGAGATGGTCGAGTGTGCCCCGGGCATTGACAATCAAAGTACGATAGATTTGGGAGATACCGCTTTTGCCCAAATCACTTATCCGAAGTTTAGCCTCTAGTGGGCTGTACTCAGGGAGGGAGTTGGTCTACGGGGCATGATGCTGAAGAACGTCTCAGTTGGAGGTATTTATAGAACTGTGTATTGGCTCAGCCGTTAAGTGGTTTGAAGTTCTTGAAATGACCACATAGGTGTCCCCGACCAGACGTCCCCAATGAAGTTCCATCGCCTAAAGCCCTGCAGCGGCACCACCTCCCTCAACCAAGTACCCTGCCATAGAGGTGCTTTCTGCATGAGTTTGGCATAAGGCTGCCCTCCAAGCTAAAGGAGCCATTTTGTTCACTAAAGAATGTGGAGTTAGGGATGGGGGAACCATTAAGCATGGATAGAATTCTACGAAAAGGGATAGTTCCAACTGGTAGGCGGGATCCAACCAAACCCCATTAAACCAATCATGAATTGCTAGAAAAATGCGATGACAAATAGTAGAGGTTGGTCATCCAGGCCACTGTCATATGGGGCTTATTGACAATGAGCATAGGCTAAGCGGGGCCTGGAGCCATGCCACAGGACGGAGGCCGCTATCCTGCCCAGGGCCCGAAACCATGGCCTTGGTATGAAGAGTGGCAGATTTTGAAAAATGTAGAGAAACAGTTGCAGGATCCTCATTATATATAGAGCTATGCGACCCATTAGGTTTAGTGAGAGGGATTGCCATTTAGCAAGGTTGGCTTTAGCTTTTCATGTTAGGGGCTCTAAGTTAAGGGGCCAGATAAGTTCAGGGTGTAGCTCAACCCAAATACCCAAGTATTTGAACCTGAGATGGCGAATGGGGATAGGATCTTGCCAGTTGAAGCAGTCTTGGGATGATTTGGAAGGGTTCACCCTGAGACCCAAAGCCTCCCCGAAGAAGTGCAGAAGGTGGAGACAGCGAGGGCCACTCACCATGGGGTTTGCCAAATAGAGAAGGAAGTTGTCTGCATATAAGTCTATGTGATCTTTGTGCCCGTCACTTCATCCCCATCAATGTATCTGAGCATCGGCATGGATGAGTTGCGCTAGTGGTTCGATCGCAAGTGTGAAGAGTAGTGGAGACAGGGGATAGCCCTCCCTGGTCCCTTGGCTGATGGGGAAGGGTTGGAGTAAAGGGCCTGGACCATTCCACAGAAGCGAGGCCCGGCCACCACCAGTGTCAGCATTAGTTAGAGATAACCCCAGTCCACTGTGTCAAACGCCTTTTCAAAATCTATGCAAAGTCAGGCTGTATCAGGAGGCAGAGGATAACGGTGGGCCAGGGCCATGTGAAGACATTGGAAGCAATGTCTTGTGCTATGGGCCAGCATAAAGCCGCATTGGTCTGGACTATCAGTGTGCATAGGACTTGTTTGAGCCGGGTGTTCAGCAGGGTTGCGAAGATCTTAACTTCCCCGTTGATGAGGGATATTGGACTGTAATCGACGAATACTATAGATGAAGGTTGTGTTTTAGGAGTAACCACAATCCTGGCAGTGTCTATCTCCACGGGAAAGGTGCCCAACTGATCAACCTCCTTTTAGAGGGCAAGGAGTTACGGGGTCAGGATATCGTGAAATGTAGTGTAGTACTCCACGGGAAAGACGTCGGTGTGGTACTTCCCAGGAACCACCACCGAAAAGGCTGCGACAATCAAGGGCATGCACGAAGACAAGGTCTATATGCGAATGGTGTGTTGTGCAGCTGATGTGTGTGTAAATTGACGGTGTCTTGGGTTCCATACCCTCCAGGCTTTGTAGTGGCCTAGTCCGGTAGCCCAGTCAGAGAGGCGATGGACTCCTGCATGCCTGGATACAGAGGGAAGTCCAGTGGCGTGGTCTTCCGGGACAGGGACCGCATTAAAGTCACCTCTGATTACTGTCAACCCTTGTGGAAGATCCAGGAGGATCTTGGACAGATCGTGGAGAAAGGCACCAAGGGCCCCGGACAGAGCATAAAAGCTCACCAAATTAAAGGTCTGACCTTCCCAGTGAGTGCAAGGAAGTGGCCCTGTGGGTCTCGGACCTCACGAGAGATCGAGAGGGGGAAGGAATGCAGCAGCAGGCTGGCCACTCCATGGAACCCACAGGTGTAACCTGCATGAAAGCCCCTGTCATACCCTTTGTGTGCCAGGAAGGGGTGTCTCTTGGAGCAGGAGAACCTCTGGGAGGTGTTGGTGGGCAAAAGTGAGGACTGCGGTACGTTTGACATGGTCTAGGAGGCCTTTACCGTTCCAGTATAAAATGCAAAAGTATACCATTGTGGGAGTAAAAAGTGGCCTGTGTAATAAGGAGGAAGCAGAGGGAGATGCCCCTTCATATATATTTGGGCACACTTGATGGACGGAATGTTCAAATATGCAAATATTCACCCCAGTCACAAAGATCTGGGTTTGATCCATAGTTCTTTTGCTCACCACGCCACCCCAGTTGGACCCAGCCATGTGCAAATCAGTCTTGACCCTGTTCCTCATGGGAACAGTCCAGCCCGAACTGCCAAGCCAGGTTCTCCCTGGACCAGAAACAAGCATCCTGGAACCGGTTTCGGGGCATCACCCCTCATCAGCTAGGCTATCTTGAATCCAGTGGCGCAGTGAGCACGGGACTCACGTCTGGGCATACCCTTCCCACTTAGGGCAACAAAAGCAAAAGGAACAATTGCTGGGCGGAATGCTGAACAATTCAAACATTCACCCCCAGACACAAAGATCTGGGTTTAATCCATCGTTCTTTTGCCCACCACGCCACCCTGTATATGTGGACATGAGTGCAGCCTGCAGTGCATGAGTAGGAGCCGACCCTTAGCATATGGCGCGTGGAATATATGAGTGTGTTTCGATGAGTAAATGGAAACAAAAAATGAACAATAAAACAAATTAATCTTAACAACAGTGACATTATACTGAATCCTCACCCCAACTCCCTCCCCACCCAATACTTCCATCCCAAAAGCATCTGTCTCCCTAAAAAGGAAAACTGGGAAGTAAAACAACATGTATGAAGGGGGAATAAGGTGCAGTGGACCCCTCCACAATTGAAGGTTAAATGACTGCCATCGAAGTAGGGTTAACAATGTTCAGTTGAGAATGCGATCGTGTTCTGGAGACACTAAGTAGTGTAAGGGTTACAGTGCGGGCCTCTGAGAGAGATCTGTGTCTGCCGGGTTCTCTGCAGGTAATGAGGATGCTGCGTCCAGGGGAGTTTCTTGATCCGATCTCTGCTCCCCTCCACCAGAGGCCTAGGGGTGCTGCAATAGAGAAGGAGAGTGTCCTTGTGTTTGAAGAGATCTGAAGGGTGATTTGCAGTTAGTGGCACGGTGCCCCCTCTATGAGCAAGTGCAGTATCTATGTGGCTTGGGTGGGAGGGTGCTCCCAGCTGGTCCGGTGGGATGAGATCCCTGCCGCAATGCCTCTGCATGGGCCCGAAGAGGGTGTTCCTCCATGAGCCACGACCAGGCTGACTCTGGATTTTCAGAGCAGAAGGATTTGGTGGCATGGATTACTTGGAGCCTGAGGGGAAGCAGGAGGCGGTATTGGATGCCCGTGGCCCTGAGTCTCTGCTTGACCTCGATGTAGGAGCACTGTTGTTGCTGCAATTCCTA
The DNA here is from genome assembly GCA_963921515.1 of Calotriton arnoldi. Classification (NCBI taxonomy): domain Eukaryota; kingdom Metazoa; phylum Chordata; class Amphibia; order Caudata; family Salamandridae; genus Calotriton; species Calotriton arnoldi. Next base: position 1,686,914 of record CAWUFW010003225.1, read on the forward strand.
GGTGTAGTCAGGGAAAAGGAGGACCCTGATGTCTCCACAGTGAAGCTCCGGCCAGGAGTGGGCCTCCCTCAGGATAGCATCCCTGTCTCTAAAGTTGAGCATGCATGCAATCACTGGTCTGGGAGAGGCACCCGGGGAAGGTTTTGGAGTAAGAGCCCGGTGAGCCCTTTCTATTGCGAACCAGGAGGACAGTTGGTCAGCAGGAATCCAAGATTTGATCCATGTTTCCAAAAAGTCCACAACTTGCTGAAGTTCAGTGCCTTCGGGGATGTCAATCACATATACATTGTTGCGTCGGGATCGATTCACAGCGTCTTCAGCGCGACGGTGCAGTTCTGATGTGTATGTGAGAAGGCTGGAGACCTGAGATTTAAGAGATGTGACTTGATGCTCCATCATGGATATCCAAGACTCAGCCTCAGTGATCCGGGCCATGGCATTTTGGAGATCTGATGTTGATGGTCCATGCGCAACTCCTCTGTGAAGTTTGAATGGCCTGGAGGATTGTGGCAAGATCCCCCACCATTGAGGTTGCATCCCCCCTCCCCGGTGCCTCTAGGATGTCCGTCCGTTCACAGGTCCGGTAGTGTATTGCTCCATTTGAGTCTGTGAGGTCGCTGGGCGGGCAGGTTTATCTTTACTGATGACACTGGCACAGGGACTTTACACAGCACCTCTTGCAGTGGAGATACGGCCCGCTTGAAACAGCTCTGCCGCAGCATGAGCAGCCGATCTCGCTTGAGTGTCATCCATGACATGGAGAAGTGAGCGGAGGCGGGTAGTTAGGTGAGTGTCGGGCACTGCCATGGTCGGCACGGACATACCCCACAGGGTTTCCCCAAAGGCAGGGCAGGAGTGGAGCAAAGATAGAAGGCGGTCTGCAGCCCCCCCAGCCCAGCCACGGCATAAAGGAGGAGAAGGTGTGGTGTTGAAGCCTGGAAGGTAGTGTTAGGCGTTAAGGTTGTCAGGTCAAGTTATACCTGCAGGAAGTCTAGGCAGGCCCAGCGGGAAACTCAGGCCAATGAGTATGCCTCTCAGGGTAGTCCAATAAAAGCAGACCATTGTGCAGCCCAACGGAGGCAGGGCGGGACCGAGAGCCACCACCACCCACTTATAAATGCAAAGAAGAGGAAGGGGTGGCCAGCCGCCTCCAAAATATAATATGCTGAGGTTGTTATATAGGGATGCACCTAGTGGGTAATGGGGCCTCTAACTGGGTGCTGAAAGGGAGCAGTTGTGCCGCTCCTGAAAGTGGGTCTAGACCGCACACCCCTTACCCCTCAACACTCCCTTCACCTGCACCAGGAACAAATGGGCTACTCAAGAGGGCTCTGCTGCCCCTCACTCACCACTGTGGCTCAGGCCCGGGCTGCCATATTCCTCTGGTGTGCCTCGGAATTATGTGGCTGGAGGCCCTTGGAGCTCAGCGGGGGAGGAGAGCTCAAGGCCTGCAGCCTCTGGGCCTAAGCTAGCCTAAGCAGTCAGTACCCCAGAGCAGGAGTCTCCCAGGCCTCCAGTCCCTCTTAATGTCTGTGATGGTGAGCGGTGACGCGGCACAGTGCCCTAGATTCACCCAGGCAGGTTTGCAGGTCGCAGCACCGTCCTTCATGGGCCCCAGCACCCTGAGCGGCAAAATGGGGCCTCCTCGTCGCCAGCCTCTCAGGGCGGCACCACAGCAAGTCCAAAAGCCCAGGGGGTCCAACGGTTGTTAGGACCGGGTTGCAGGCAGGGAGAAGGGAAGAGCAGAGCAGATCTGATCCGTGGAGCACCAATGCCGATCGCTTGGCCCGCACCTCACGGCTCAGACAACCAGCGGGCGCAGTCAGACCACCCGCACAGTAGCGCTGCAGTGCAAAGTTGTTGGAGGGAAGAACCATGTCACACCACCAGTCAGCACAGTCCAGCAACACTGCAGCCTGCAGGTCACCTCTGCAAGGAGTCTCAACAGCATGGGTCACATCTGCCACTCTGCCTTGCAATAAAGAATGCAGGGACTGCAGACTGATGGGCGATGGCAGGTATATTACTAGCTAAATGCCGGGTTAAAGGGCTTCCACTCGGAGCTCCGTTAGAGAGCGTCCGCCATGTTGGCCTCTCAGGCCACGTCCCCCTATATTGATATATTTAATGGAGTTTCATTAAGAATATATGAAGAAATAGGGGAACGACCCATAGGACCGGGCAGATGATCTAAAACTAATTTGTCTTCATTAAGGTCAATTCCAAATTAGTACAAATTATGGACTCCTTTACACTTAATGTTATACCAGTACAGTGTATTTTCAGGTATAAGTACATCCTCTCATGGGAGCGGGTTGTGGGAGTTCCATGGTGGAACACTAGCAAAAGGTGGTGAACTTGGACACACTCGCAAATGTGATGGCATTCACAATTTTTGGTGTTTTTTTTCCATGCTGAAAATGTTTGCAGGTTTAATACCTACTATACAAGGAGTAAACCAATTTTCAATATAAAACAAAATGTGAGAAAAATGCTCCCCAAAATAGGTTGGGGTGGGCGGAAAGAGAAAGAAGAAAACAAAGAAATTCATTGACTATGCTTTTATCTTGTGCATTCACACATGAGGAAATGTGTACTTGCTGCATTTCTGAATGTGTAAATATCTAAATGTGTATACCCACAAAGTGCTGCGATAGAATCAGCTTCTGAAGAGTTATCCAGCAATTCTTTGTGAATACCAAGACAGCAGGACATTTGCTTGAAACGCAGAAGTGACCCTATGCATGCAAATTTCCAACAACATTGTGATTTTGGTACAATAGTGTTAATGCATTTCTAAAAACAAATATTGAACTTTGAATGGGTTGTAGCAAGGAAGTCAAAGAGGTTCGACCAGTAGTATTACCCCGGTATTGTAATGCTCCAATGAATTTGTATGCAGTGTGCAGACTGTGTCCTTTACGTGTCAAGCTACACGTGGTTTAACATGCAAGAACCCCGTGGCGTGTGTTTAGAAACGTCACGTAACAGATATACATTGGCCTAATGCCTTGTCAAGGCAAACATTGGTAGTGTACCCTCCGTGCAGCACAGGGGCCAATGCCACTTGGCTGTTCGGGACATTTACCAAGCATAAGATGAATCATAAGGGGGCCATTTCTCTATCGGGGCTCCCAGAGGGACTGTTTTTACTGATTTTTACAAATAAATACTAATTATTATTTTTTTAAACGGAAATTTGGAATTCCTTTAAGTAGTACTATTTACTCTTACTCTTGACTGTCAAGCCAAAAGCTGTACATACTTTTGGCACAGGGAGTTAAAAAACAAATGCTATTCCCTTATGAAGGGTACATAGTTGCAAATACAGGTGTCATTTTCCATAGTGCTAATTTGTTTACGAGTATATTGTTGCATTCTGTATGGCTGCTTTCAGCACTACAACCCTAAAGGGCATCCAAGAGAAAATGCAAAATAATTTATTTGAATAATATGGTCATATACTAGCTGCATCATAATTTTTTCGCTAGAACAAACACTAATATGGATAAATACTGATGGGAAAGTCAAAAAGATAAATGCCATAACACCATGAGCCCTAATTATAAATCATACACTGGTGCTGCACGAGCTGAGAGGGCACATCTAGGGGCTCCTGGGCCGCCTTCCAGATTGTTTTTTTTTTGTTGTCTTTGAAGTGCATCCCCTTGAGCTAAATGTGGCTGCTACTTCAGTTTTAGCAATATTAAGACCTGGGCGGCGGTAGGACGCGAGCGCAGCAGCGTTATTATTGCTATCACAGTGAAGCCGCGGAAGCTGCCAGACAAAGGTCACGCGGCACTTTAAAGTAAGCATCATAAAGTAGCTGTCACTTTACGCGCCGGGAAATGGCCGGAATAGCGTCAGGAAAGTATTTCCGTAAACGGGAATGTAGGGCAATCACTTCCAATGTTTTTCAGTGTAATTTGTTTTGAGGGTTCAGTTTATGTAATAACTTAAATTAGAGGAAGGTGCCGTTTACATTTTGAGTCTATACAGAGTGGTTTATTTTGAGAGAAGTTATATGTGAGGGGGCTGAAGGGAAAATTAGCTGGTTTTCAGCAGCAGCTGAAGAATTCTTAAAATGTGATTGTACAGAGGGCAAAAGAAGGAGCGCCAAGATTTTGGGTTTTGATGTTTTTCCATGTTAACATTAAAATTGTTAGTAAATCGCGAGGCTCCCAAAGGAAACTCATTTCGGGGAGATGGTCCAGCTCTTTCACGCTTTTATAATTTAAATGAAAAATAGACGTTATCGCCAAGGCTAGGATTCTCAGCTGCAATTGATGTGCTGTTTTCCCAATACAATGATGTCTAATTTCAACGCACTAGTGTAAATTCGACGGTAGATCAGGAGTTCTGCCACAGTTAAGGTGGCCAGGTTGTGAAAAAAAAACAGGAAATTCACAAACATAAAAGAAAGACTACAGTTTTGGAGCAACCACGGGGCCCGGGATGACTTAACTGATGGCACCTATCGACAAGGAATACTCTCGCCAGTAAGGTACTATGAGGAACTGTATTGTAATGTAGATTTTCCTAGTACATTATGACGGAAAGTCTTAATTTTATTAAAGACACGGAGGCGAGTATTATGCTTTCTTTCTTGCATTTATTATAATAGCAGCCAAGATAAGTAAAACTACAGTTCCCAGAGGGCCAAGCAACCGCTGGCCAATGGGAACAGAGAAAAAACGTAACACATAACCAATGAGCAGGCAGTCACCACTATTACGTCACAATCTGACTGCGAACAGTCCTCTTTTCGCTGACGAGCAGCTCAGATAGAGTCCAAAAACAGAGGAACAATAGATAAATAATAGAAACAGCCAAAGTCCAGGAAAAAATGTCTCGACCAAAATCCAACCAGGATACTCGAAGATCAGGAATCGCTGTGGCAGAATCCGAAATAGCAGAAGGATCATCACCAGGAATGGAAGAATACCGTTGAAAAACTTGAATCACCTCAGGAAGATGCGGGAGGCAACGCTGGAGTCGCTGTAGGGAGGGAGAAACACAGATATTAGCAGTGTTGAGGCGGGATAATACTCGCCTCCGTGTCTTTAATAAAATTAAGACTTTCCGTCATAATGTACTAGGAAAATCTACATTTTATGGCAAGACCGGAGGCTCCTATTATGCTTGTTCAAAGCATATCAACCACCATAGAAACAGGAGTAACAATCAGTTTGCAATAAAACATTCGAAAAACATTATCATTTGACCAATCCGCAGATCTCAGAATGTCCTCTAAACGGGAGCCTGCCCAAAAGCTTTGGAGGCCATGGCTCCCTTGGTGGAATGGGCTCCGAACGCGGAGACATCTATGCCCGCGAGGGACATGATCCAACGAACCCAACGGGCCAGGGTAGCAGAGGTAACAGGGAGATAGGGTTTACGAAAGGAAATGAGAAGTTGAGAAAGAGAGGACTTTCTGAGATCAGAGGTTCTTTGTTCATATACTTTGAGACATTGGCCTACACACAACTTAGGATGGGAAGGAAAATAAGGGTAGAAAACAGTGTTCAAATTCGTTTTAGTACGTTTGTTAACCTGAAACAATACACCTGTAGGAGAAAATTGACGAGAAGAAATATCCAAAGCTTTGACATCAGAGACACGTTTGATAGAAATAAGACACAGTAACATGGTAAGTTTAGCAGCATTTTTAGAGAAAGAGCAGAATTATCTGGCCAATCAGAAAACAGCTTAAGAACCAAATTAACATTCCATAAATTAGAATACTTAGCCAACGGAGGTTTGGAAAATCTTACTCCCCGAAGAAGACGGCAAATGAGGGGATGGGCGCCGACCGGCTTGCCATCAATGGGACAATGATTGAGGGAAATGGCAGATCTATACAGGTTTACCGTTCTATAGGACTTACCTGCACTGGCTTCGGAAGCTAGAAAATTAACCACAAAATTTAGAGGGGCTGAAAAGGGATCGATACGTTTCTCCAGACACCAGCTTGACCATAAAGACCAGGCAGACTTGTAGGCCTTAGAGGTACCTGGGGCCCAGGCTTTGCTGATAAAGAGAGAAGCCTCTTGCGAAATGAGGAGGTCAGGAGGGACAGACTGGAGACCTTCCAAGCTGAGAGAACCAGAGACTTGTCTAGAATGAGATTGTGTGGAAGGCCCAGTGGACTGAGGAGTAGGTTGTCGCAAAGCGGGAGAAGGACAGGAAAGTCCACTGCCATCTCTAGAAGGGACGGAAGCCAAATCTGAAATTGCCAGAATGGGACCACAATGACTAGAGAAGTCAATTGCCGGCGTACTTGTGAGAGTACCCTGTTGACCATGAGGAAAGGAGGAAAGGCATAATTGAGATGAAGGGACCAATCCTGAAGGAAAGCATCTGTGGCCAGGGCCAAAGGATCTGGGCGCCAACTGAAGAAACGAGGCAATTGGGCGTTGAGGCGAGAAGCAAAGAGATCGATATGAAAAGGGCCCCAGAGTTGATAGAGAGAAAGAAAGACGGACGGAAGAAGCTTCCAATCGCTGGAATCTCGTAGATAGCGAGAATGCCAGTCTGCTATGGAGTTGAGATCTCCGGGAAGATACTCCGCTTTGAGATACAGCTTGTGTGCTAGGCAGAATTCCCATAGGCTCTTTGCAAGTTCTGCGAGAGGTTTGGACTTGGTGCCACCTAGATGGTTGATGTAGCGGACCGCAGAAACATTGTCCATGCGGAGAAGTATTGAACATCGCACCTTGTTCTTTGTAAGGCTTTGGATTGCAAAGGAGCCTGCCTGCATCTCTAAACAGTTGATGTGCAATTTGGACTCCTCTCGAGACCATGTACCGCCAGTCGAGATTTGTCCACAACGGGCGCCCCAACCCGACAGGCTTGCATCGGATTCTAACACAAGATCTGGGGCCGAAGCGAAAATAGTTCGCCCGTTCCACGCATCTAAATGGTCGATCCACCATTGGAGCTCTAGTCGGGATTCCTGGTCTAGGGGTATAAGGTTGGAATAAGCCAAGCCTTGGCGAAGATGTAGGATCTTTAGACGCTGAAGGGCCCGGTAATGAAGAGGCCCTGGAAATATGGCTTGGATGGAAGCCGAAAGGAGACCGACAATCCTTGCGAGGGATCTGAGGGAAACCAGAGAGGACCGAAGAACCTGAGAGATCTCTGACTTGATGGTTGCAACCTTTGTTGGTGGAAGAAGAAGAGAAGCCTTGGGGGAATCTACGAGAAAACCCAAGAATTCGATGTGTTGGGAAGGAATGAGCATAGACTTTTCGGGATTGAGAAGGAAACCCAGATCTATGAGAAGGGACCGAGTGGTGTTGAGATCGGAAAGAAGATTTTGATTGTCCGAGTTCATTATTAGGATGTCGTTCAGATAAATGATAAGTCTGATCCCGAGGGACCGAAGGAAAGACACCACCGGTTTCATGATTTTTGTAAAGCACCATGGTGCTGACGACAGGCCGAAAGGAAGAGAGCAAAAGCGATAGGATATTCCTAACCATTGGAAATGAAGAAACTTTGTATGAGAGGCGTGAATAGGGATGGTAAGATATGCGTCCTGAAACTCTATTCTGACCATCCAATCGTTTAGACGGAGGGTGTCTCGTAAGTGAATGATGGTCTCCATTTTGAAGTGGCGATGCACCACGAACTGATTGAACCATTTTAGATTTATAACTGGACGCATCTTCTTGTTCTTCTTCCGAACCAGAAAAATGGAACTGAGGAACCCGGAGGGATCTAAAGGAGCAATCTGAATAGCCTGTTTTAGGAGCAGGTTCTGAACCTCTGAAGAGATTAGGAGAGACAAGTCTTCGGAAAACACGAGAGGAGGAGGGAAAACTGTTTGGGAAGGTGGCTCATAAAACTCTGTAAGATAACCTTGGATGGAGCTTATCACCCAGGGGTCTGCAGTGAGGGAACGCCATTTGTGAATGAACAGTTTTAGCCGACCCCCGACCGGGGGAATAACACCTACCTTGTTGGGTGGTACCGCGGTAGTTCTTCTGTCCTCGACCTCGGAAACCACGTCCTCTTTGAGGGTAGAAGTGAGGCTTGAACTCCTGGTAGCCTGTATTGAAGGATCCTCTGGAGCCTTGATTTTGATAGGAGCGGCCGGAAGAGCGACCCCTGCCTCTGCCAGCCCTCCCAAAAACCCGAGGGGAAAAGACTTTCTAGATGGATTGTTGCGCTTTATCTAGCGAGGCAAAAGTGGAAACAAATCTGCTGAGATCCTTGACAAGAGTGTCACCAAAAAGAAGGCCGTCTGCCTTGATACCAGTGTCAAGAGGAGCCAAGTTAGCCAGTTTGGGATCAAGCTTGATCAGAAGGCCCTTGCGACGCTCATGGGTAATGGCGGCGTTAGCATTTCCTAAAAGACAAAAGGCTCTTTGAACCCAGGAGGAAACATCCTCAGCATTAAGATCAGAGCCATCCAAGCGAGCCGCTTCTGCCAAATCAAAAATGCGAGCCAACGGGTCGACCACATCCAATAGCTTGTCCTGGCAGGTGGACCAAGCATTATCCACACCCTTGCGTGGATCTTTGCCAAACTTGGAAAAGAATGTAAGTAAAGGCTGGTCAATGGAAGGAGCCACAGTAATGTTGGAGGACAAAGAAGGTTTGGGACATTCGGATTTTAATTTAGATCTAGCTGACTTATCTAAAGGAAGACGAAGTCTTGCAGAAATGTAATCACCCACATGAGGAATTGGGAACCATTCAGTGGAATTGGGGTGGCGAATGGTGGAGGGGTCAAACATGGGAGCACCCTCAGAGTCCAGAATGGGAGAAAAAGATAAGGAATCGGACTTGGATTTTTTAACAGAAGGGGGGGTCAGAAACATCAAAAAGATCAAATAAATCGTCAGCGTCAGCCATATCATCGTCTGTGTCCAATATGGTGGAAGTCGCCAATTTTTTAGGTACCTCTGTGTGTTTAGATTTTGATTTCTTTTTTTCCCTCTGGATTACATAACCCCTCCTTGGAAGGAGGCCTGGGAGGAACAGAGTCCTCAGTCAAGAGCGAAGGAATATCGCTGCTCAGGCGTGACGCATTTTTGGAAACATTTTTGGAAACATTAACAGAAACAGAGGAAACCAACTTTCTTTTTCTGCTATCCCCCGCAGAATGGGCCAATGCTTTGGACAACAGAATTCTCCATATCCTTGGAGAAACGCTTCATGGAAGATTCCACAGCAGTTTCCACAGAGGAATTAATAAAAGTATTTAAATCATTCTTGAAGGTTTCACCTTCCTCATTCTGAAACTCCAAATCAGAACTATCAACCTCCATAATGTAAAATTCAGTGAAGCAGGAGGTAGGAAAGGGTTAAGGGAGCAAGTGTGGGCGTGTGAAGCTAAGAGAGGGGCGGGTTAATAAGAAAAAAACACTCCCACCGAGCGCGGATAACAGCCGTGAGAGAGGAAGCTCCGCAGTGAGTGCCCAGCAGCGCCGACAATTGACGCGTGCACTGAGAGGGGAGAGTAAAGAGGAAACGGCCGCCGCGCGACGCGTTGAGAGCAACCGTCAACGCGCACGAGTGGGAGGCCAGAGCGTGTGAAACGAGCGGAGCGCAGCTAAGACACCAGCAAAGCGGTAGGTTAATGAAAGCTGTGTCGCTAGACAGAAATACAATAAAAACATATGCCAAAAACAACTGTAATGCCAGAAACATACGTTATTTAACAAAATTAGTAAGAGCAATGAAGAGAAGGCACTTATCTGACTGCGAGCAGCAAGAAAAGAGGACTGTTCGCAGTCAGATTGTGACGTAATAGTGGTGACTGCCTGCTCATTGGTTATGTGTTACGTTTTTTCTCTGTTCCCATTGGCCAGCGGTTGCTTGGCCCTCTGGGAACTGTAGTTTTACTTATCTTGGCTGCTATTATAATAAATGCAAGAAAGAAAGCATAATAGGAGCCTCCGGTCTTGCCATAAAATTGCCTTTATGTAGCATTGATTACATCTTGAAGAGGTGTTAACGTGCTTAATGTTGGGCAGTAGAGTGCTCCGAAGTTAAGGTTAGGGGTTAATCCAGTGTAAGTAAGTAAGTAAAATGTATTGATTGATTACTAAAAATCATGACAATATATACTAATAAAACAGGTTTAAAATCATTACAATATAAACTAATAAAACAGTTGCCACACGCATCACATCACATCAGTTAAAAGCAGGCAAAATAAAATGTGCTCAATCATTAGATGCATATTATTTACCTGCTGTTCTTAAAACCAGGAATACTACCTTAGGCAGCAATAATCAAAAACAGCAATGCATACATTCAACTGAGTTTACTCAATAACCTAGTATGAGCTGTGATTTCAGGAATTATAGCAGATTGATATTAAAATGCTTATAATGACAATGCAGACCACACATTATTAAATGTGTTAATCATAAGGCAATACCAGACTTGATATAATTTCAGGCAGGTCTTATACTACTTTTGAGTCTGTCAATACAAACCTAACATTGCAAATAAGACTACCATTCTATGATCATTTCAGGGTTCTATTGCTTATTACTGTTAGGGAGCCTAGGCCGTCTATGTCATAAATGCCATCAGTCCATCAATATTAATAACAAAATACATAATATTCAAAAGTAAAACTTATAAGTAATCTCGATAAGGATAAAAAACCTTCTTCCAGATTCCTCACCTTACCCCCAGGTCTCCACCCAATTCACTTTGGCTTCTGTCAGGCCATGTTCTGTGGCCCACCGGGAAAGCAGGGGATACTGGACCTCAGTGTGGGGAGTAGCGTTTCATGCCTCTGCTTTCTTGGTCCTGTCCTCCTATAGCTCTGCAAACTGGGACAAGTGCAACCCCTTTAGCACTTGACTCTCAATGGTAGTGATGGCATGCCATTAGTCTTCCAGGAGCAGTAGTTTGTGGGTATATGTGCTCAGCACTCAAGAGTCACCCAGAAGTGCAATAACTGAATGTCCAATCTAGTGCTTTATTTTAATAAAAGAAAAAATATTTATTCTACACACTGAACATATAATCAAAACCAACCACAATTCTTATCTGGGAGCTAAGGTCACTGCGCCTTGTAGTCTGCCCAAGTTTGCCCCTCCCTTGGGTGAATCTAAATAGCCCCACCCCCGGGGTTAAGTGTATTTCAGGCAAGTCTCAAGGCGTAGGTGCAGATTGCCCTTTCATTCAGTCTCAGTGTTCCGTGTCTCTGGTACATATAATCTCAGAATTACAGTCTCATCCAGTTCAGGCCTCAGAGATCAGGGGCCTCATTTATGAGACTCCTTGCGCCTCCGGAACGTCACTTTTTTTGACGTTCCGTGGCGCAGAAGCCTGCGTGATATTTATCAGGTAGCACTAAGCCACTTTTTTTGGCTTAATGCTGCCTGATAAATATCAGTCCCTTTAACGCAGTGTTCTGCGTTAAAGGGGCGTGCAATGGGTGTTGCTGGGGGCGTTCCCAGCAACATCCATCGCCTCTTGACACTGCCCCAGATTTACGAGAAATTGTAAATCTGAGGCAGCGCCAAAAGCTTACGCCTCCCCAGGGGAGGCGTAAGGGAGGCACAACGAGGAGAAATATCTTTATTTCACCTCGTTTATCCTTTTTCTATGCGTGCTGCATTCTGAAGCACACATAGAAAGAGGAAGAAGCCTCTTGCGATTATTTTTGTACAGAAAGGTTTCCCTTCCTGTACAAAAATAATCATCCCCGCAACGCAGGCACCCTTGCACCATGGTGCAAAGGTGCCTGCGTTGGAGCACAGCAGCCCATTGTGTGCCAGCGCAGGGGAAAAGGACAGGAATGCACTGTATCTTATAGATACGGCGCATTCCTGCCCTTTTCTTTTGCCGTAGGGAAGCGCAGCAGGAAGGCCTTCTGCGCTGTCCTACGGCGAAACCTCATAAATGAGGCCCCAAGTTTGGCTCAACCAGCTGGTGCCTGCAGCACTTGTCTGACCTTACTCCTGCTTCTGGGACAGACCTGCTGGCTGGAGGCTTGTTCCGCAGTCTAGAAAGGACCACATCAAAATGCAACAGTGAGCCGGCTTCTGATGTTCTCGTCAGCAGATGTTGGTTTCAGTAAGCAATGGAACCATTTGAGGTCACAGCAGTGCAAGGGCAGCCATTACGGGGATCACATCTTCAGTGGCTCAGCACCTCATGTATAGTTGTTTAAAAGGCAGCTGCATGACCCTCCTGGGCACAATCATATGAACAGCGGCACACTCTGTCGGGGGCACAAGCTTCTTGATGATGATACACTCCATGTAAGAACAACTTTGTCATGTTGGAGCAGTCGGCTTCAACACAAGGCTATGGTTGGTGGCATGATCGAATAATCATGTCATTCGATTCGATAACAAGCATCACTGATAATCGGGCAACAACGTTAGCCTACACTAATGAACAAGCTTCGGACATTTATGCATTAATACAAGAGGTGAAATTGTCTGACTCCCATGGAGGGTCCATTACCCAACAATTGAAACAACTAGAATACTTAACCCGACGACAACTAAATCAGAGGCTTCACGCATCCACTTTGGTGCAATATCACAGTGCCAAAAGAATACCACGGGGACTACGGTTATCAATTCGTCCAATGTTATTTAGATTTCACTTAAATTCAGTGTTCATGGATAAATGGTTTTCAATCTTAAACAAATGCTCCTTGGATTTAATACTACTGATTATAGAAGAACTTTCCAAGACAATACGTGAACTGGATGAAGAAATATTTAATCTCAAAAATGATTTGGAAAGAAGGATGGAAACTAACACATGGACAGCGACTTTGGAAGACTTAAATCAAAAATTAGACCGTTACAGTAAGGAGTTGCAAGAAGGGAAGATCCGCAAGTACCGTAGGGATACCATTGACTACAAGCTTAATGAGGTTTATACTTGGGCGGAAATATACGCACGGAGGCGGTTTAATGAGAAAAAAACTACCACCTCGTCTGAAGAGAGCGTGGCAACAGACCAGGACACTGCACTCAATCGACCACCGGTATCTAAGCCAACCTTGACAACCACGGGGTTAGCAACAACATCTATAGTGACAGGTGATTCTCAGATACCCACAACATCCACCACGTCTTTTTTTTATCTCAGGCACCAGATCAAGGGCACCCTCCATTATCAAGCAGCACGAGAACATCAGATCCTGTCGCAAAACCAGGCGAGGACAAGGCGGGAAAGACTTTACGCAGCGGCAAGAGCATAGTTTAATAATAAATATATCGTCGGTGTCTTTGTCGAAACAACAAATTAACGTACTCAATAAAGGCATGTCATTTGTGCCAACTTCTAACACAACAAAAATGGATACAGAGGTTGCTCTCTACAAATTCATGCGTAAGTTACGTCTTAGACATTATTTTGCCAACGTCATGGAGACATCCAGTGACCTTCAGGAGGATACGGCATCCCCGTTCAAACCCAAAAGCAATTTCCATGCACCTGTTTCGCACAAGATATTAGACACCTTTGAGAATATAGTGCAACATGATTTATCTAAATTGAATTACAAAAAATTGAAGACCACTAACTTGACTGAACATGAAAACAGGACGATCCGATCGATAGCCAACAACTCAGCACTGACTCTGAAACCAGCTGACAAAGGAGGTGCACTAGTAGTCATGGATACCACATTTTATGTTCAAAAAGTCAACGAACATGTTCTGGATGACACTACGTATCTAGCACTTAACATCGACCCCACGACCACACTTCAAGATATTTTACATCACATCTTGAATGAAGCAGAAGAAAATGGATGTATAAGCGCACAACTTAAATCATATTTCATCACCAACAATCCACGCAGACCCAGGATCTATATGATCCCTAAAATACACAAACACCCAACCAATCCTCCTTTTCGTCCAATTGTGTCTGGGTGCGGTTCTATTTTTGATCCACTAGGGAGGTACTTAGACCACTTCCTGCAAAAATGTGTTCAGAATTGGTGTGCATATACCAAGGGCACGACTGATTTCCTGAATAAACTTCAGAAAATACAACCCTATATTCAAACTCACTGGATACTATGTACAATAGATGTTGCTGCCCTATATACATCTATAGCACACTCTGAAGGATTGGAAGCCACAGAATGGGCACTTTTGAAAATGCAACTAGCAGAGCAAGACAATGTTTTTCTATTGAAACTTTTAAATTTTTGTTTACACAACAGATATTTCAAATGGCAAGGTGATTTCTACGCCCAATTAACTGGCACATCTATGGGCTTTTCTGGAGCGCCGGCGTACGCCAACATTTTCATGGCGAAATTTGAACATGATTTTATTTTGAATGATGACAACTGGATTAAAGGTATTGCACAATATTGCAGATATATTGATGATATATTTTTAATTTGGACTCAATCCCAGAAGGAATTGGAACACTTGATACATCAACTAAATACCAGGAATCCTAGAATTCAGTTTACGCATACTATCAATCAACAACAGATTAATTTCCTGGCTGTTTTAGTGACCAAAAATTCAACTGGTACCGGATTAAGAACTGAGATCTACACAAAGCCTACTGACAGAAACAGTACGCTACATTACTTAAGTTTCCACCCAAGAAGTCTCATTTCCAATCTACCGTTTTAGCAATTTCTTCGGATAAAACGAATTTGCTCAGAACCCGACACAGCAATTATCAAGATCAATGAGTATAAACAGAGATTTGAACAAAGGGGTTATCCGCAGGATATTTTGCAGAAAAGCATAGTAAGGATATCAGAAAAAGATCGAACAACTTTACTAGTGAAGTCTACTCGCACACAAAAAGATACACCTACCTTTGTGTCAAAATATTCTACATGTTCCAATCAGATTAAGAGGATTCTCAATAACAGATGGAAACTTCTCCAGAATGAACCTGGGGGCATATTAGCAAGACCGGCGATAAAATTATCGGCGTTTTAGCGGCAGGAAACTGCCGCTAAAACGGCGATAATGGGCTTGCTAATATGCGTTATAGAATTCCAATAGAAGCCCAGGTTAGATGTGCAGGACATCTAACCTGGGCTTCTATTGGAATTCTAGAACGCATATTAGCAAACCCATTATCTCCGTTTTTGCGGCAGTTTCCTGCCGCTAAAACGGCGATAATTTTATCGCCGGTCTTGCTAATATGCCCCATGATTTTAAAGGAATTTTCAACATAAAACCTACATTCTCCTACACAAGAGGAAAAAATTTGCAAGAGTTAATGAAACCGTTAGAAATACGTCCAGTAACTGTGAACCATAAAGGTACACTCAAGTGTTTCAATTGCATTCATTGCAACAACATAATAGTAGGAGACATACTTACACATCCCGTCTCAGGCAGAAACATCAAACTCAGACACACATCAGATTGCAACACTGCTAATGTCATTTATTGCCTAAAATGCCCAGGCGGGAAGGCATATGTAGGGAAAACGGAACGGAAATTTAAACTTAGATTAACAGAACATAAAAGCACGATTCGCACCAGCAATAGAATTTCCAGTGTAGCGGTCTATTGGCAGGAAGCAAAGCATACCGTCATGCAATTAAGAGCACAAATTGTTGAGGCAGTGGCAAAGATTGAAGGTGTTGATAACACCAAGAGATTATTACAACGTGAGGTGTTTTGGATTAATTTTCTGGAAACCTTAGCCCCAAAAGGTTTAAATGATAAAATTGAAATGAGTTGTTTCTTATAATCTGTTCTGGCTATTATAATACAAGTACAATAAAGGGAGTCACTGTTCCTTGTAAAGGGAAATCAAAGAATTAAGTTTTGTCCTGTGCTACTCTATGTGTGGGGATAGTGTGTCCTCATCATGATGCCCTCACACACCCCGAAGGATGTCATGCTTCATCATAGGGATTGTTGCTCCTCGTCGGGCCGGCGCTGCAATGCCCTACGGGTCCCCCGAAGGGTCTCTTTATCGGAGATCTTTTGATGAAGAAGCCGTATGGGTGCGTGCGTGTGAGTGGTAGTGAGGTCTCAAGTAGTGTTTTTAAAAAAATGACTGGCGGGGGAGTGAATATTTTTTATTAAGGTGATCCCTCTGTCATTGTTAAAAGGTGTGTGGTGCTGCTCTGGGGGATATTATGTCCCTAGGTAGCTAGATATACGTCTCTAATGGGCGTATAAGGTGGTCGACATGTTTCACGCTCTCTGTGGCCTCAGGAGGAGATCCAAAGCGTTTCTTCAGGACCAAGGTAAGTTTAGGTATCACTAGCGGCCTGGATTTGACCCGTGCTGCTAGGTTAATGAGAGGGAGTAGCGTCCCCCTTATTTTTACAATTATTGCCTCATGAGATTGGTGAGGGCAGTCGGGAGGGTTCTCCCATTTAGCTGTGCCGGTACACCTGCCTGCCTCTCTCCATCTCCGCCGATCATTATAATACAAGAACACACTGTATTGCTTGAAATGATGATTGATAATTTGAGCCTCATATATGGTTTGGCCTTTTAGAAAAACCCTTACTATTTCTTTCTCATGCACACTTTGGGATTTGGGGTGATGCTATGGTTCACGTTTTCACATTAGTCCAATTTTTTTCTCTGTTTTATTCGGGCCTTATTGGATATTACATCAAACAACTGCTATATACAGCATTGGCCTTAGATTTTCACATTGTCTTTGGTTGGTGTACCCGTTTCTTTTTTCCTTTCTTTTTCTACCTTATTTGCACATTTTATTACTTTATTTTAATTTTCTACATTGCGGGACATGGAAGCATATTTATAGCTATAACGTGTGGCCTTCGTATATATTAAGAACTTAGTAGTTTCATTGAAGAGATTATATTCATTATTTAGCACCTATATTATCACATTGGATGTGGTCATCTGACACGTGCTCATATTGATTTCCCCTTTTACGAGCAAGTCTAATATTAGGCTTCATAAATCACACTACTTGAGTCTTTCTTTCTTCTTTATCAGGTTTGCACCACTTTCTGTTTTCTATTTTTATTCTTTACGTTGCTTACGTTCACGTCGGTATATACGCTAGTGGATTTCCTGAAGCGTTTGTACAAACAGCCGGAAACGTGTTAAGCGTTTTTCTTCAGAAGTTTCAGTAAGATTTTTGTTCACGTTTTGTTTCAATAATAGAGTAGTATATACATTCAGAGACTTCATGCTTCTGTATGTTTTTTCAGCACAAGGTCTGATCTGCATTGGGACAATTGTACTTGCAACGTTTCCTCTGGGTGAGTGTTCAAGTAATCTTATGTGTTTTTGACGTGCTGGTTTTAGGCATAGTATTCATTAAGCATTTATATGTTGTCTATATTTCAGGTATACAAGATATTTTCAGGCACACGAGACATTTTTCTTACACGCATCAAGGATTGCATTAACTTTTACCAGGTACGACTTTTTGAGGGCCTTCGACATTTACATTTTGACATGCACGTTGTGTCCAGCTTTACTAAAGAGCTTTTATTTTTTAGGATACAGCGCAATTCGTTTCCACATAGGTATGTTTTTGCTCGGATGATCATTGAGCGGTTTATTGGGCACTGTTGTCACTCTTTTATGGTGTTCCATTAGTAAAATGTGCATCACTTTTCACTTTGTATATTTGATTCCTGACTATTTCACTTTGGTTTTTTAGTATGACCAGTAGCCATATTTCTTCTTTCTTTCCAAATCACTAGCTTACTTCATTTACTTTTGGGGTACTTTCATTTCTCTTTTTCTTTTTTGACATGGGCTCAATCCACATTAAATATAACAATGTGGCCATATATTTTTCTTGTTGGACAATAGGAGTTTCCTCCATGTATTTTCATTGACAAGCATACATGTATATAAAATTCAATATTTATTTGTTCACAGACCTTGCCCCTGAGGAAGGGACCACAGTGTCCCGAAATGCATCGGGCTTCGCATTAAGAATATGACAATCTGTTTATGTTATATTTACAATTTTTTGTATACGGAGATCTTGTGATCGAGAAATCATAATAATTTGATGTATAACTTGTTTGCACTATGTTGCCAAATAATGTAATATAACACACAAAATAATGTGATTTATATGATTTATCAATGAACAATGATTCATACCAAACATAAAATTGTTTATTGTCTCTATTGATTACAATAGCTAGTGATTTATTGAATTAAGATACATAACAGAACGCTAAGTTCTACAGGAACAGTGCTCACTGCACTCAGGACCTCCATCCTGTTAGACTACTAATCCATATCCACGCGCGTGAAGTCAACACGTGCAGCAGTGACGCACCCTTATTTTAAAAAAGATTAAAGAATTTCAAAAGTATTAGTCAAATAACCACTTAAGCATAGAGTGCTCCTCTAACCCCCACATTTTTGGTGCCATGATCCACCTTGGGCCCAGACTTCTTTGAGGTAGCGGCGATGGTTACTATCTGGGATGCCTCCAAAAATCAAATACACATGGAGTCTGCAACCCAAATGCCTTAGGGCACACATATCACTCTCCTCAGTCTTCCCTTTGCTGGTGGACACAGAGTGCTCCGGGGGTCAAGCTGCTCTGGGGCTTCGGGCCAGTCACATCTTTGTAGGGTTGGTTGGGTCCTTACATATTTCAGTAACAGGTTAGCTTCAGATGGCTCCAGGTCAGAGATTCCGCCTCTTCTAGCAAGGCCAGACTCCAGATTCTTCAGACTCTTCAGATGCACAGGGGACCTCGTTGCTAGCCCTTCGTCCACTGGGACAGGTGAATGATGGTACATTGGAATTTATTAGGGTGATAATAAACGTGTCTATGGATAACCTGAAGTGGTCCTTTTATTAGTGTGCAACTAGTCTGGGCACCCAAAGGGTTCGGGCATAGGACCCAAGTTGTGATTTCAAATTTGTGAGACTTTTGGAGTCCAGGAATTATGCTAGCCACTTCCCTCGCTCCCTCTACCTTCAGGAAAGGCAGCAATACACTTCCACTGTCTGGGAAAACAACCTTATCTCCATCTTGTGCGTAGGAACAGGCCAGGGGCTTCCAGAGTGGAACCCGCAGCACTCCATTACACTGTTGCACTCATTCACGTAATGCATGTACCACATAGGCCAAAAACACGCACATGCATAGCATACACTGGGGACGTTAGCGCTAAGAGCTGTGTTATGCATAAAACGTTACTTTACAAGTGGGTCAGTAGGCCCAATTGCATTGATAGAGATAAAAAGGCCTGATCATAGCTACTGATTTACAAAACATGGTACACTGCCACTACTGCTCTATTGGCCAAAACCCATGACAGGTCCATAGTTAGTGAAATAACGGTATACTTTGTGTGAGAAGCTGGCCTGGTATATGATGTCCTCTAATGTAAGTGGGCACCTTGCACCAGTCCAGACAACCCTTACGGTGATTTAAGAGGTCTTAGATAACCTTAGAAAGCTCTCTAAGTGGTAGCTGTGGAGAGCAGCCTTCAGGCTTAGTCCAGAAGGAGTGTAAAGCAGCTTGTTGTACCAGAATGCAATCTAATAGCATAGATTAAGTGAAAAAGAACCACACCAAGTATTTATAAAAATATGTATTTATTATATAATACTCCCTAGTACGTTCCAATATCTCCTACACGGAGGTAAACACAATGCACACAATACGTTAGTAAAGAAACACAGTAAATAGCACAAAATACACATTGGCCCCAGGGGGGACCAAACCATATACTAAGAAAGTGGTATAAGAGCCACGACTCGAGTCAAGACAGTGTTGTGAGGATGTAGTACTGCTGGGACCCCAAGGAACCACCCAAGGTGAGTAGATAGGGACCCCACAGAGAGAGTGTGCAGTGTGGAAACACAACAGCGTGCTCCGTACAACTCTATGTGCAAGTCGCGGTTGGATTTTTAAAGATTAAGGACCCTTCCCAGTGGACCCTGAAGAAACCCCGTGGAAGACAGAAAGTTGGAGAGCCACCCCACCCATGGATACCCTAGTACCCACGTTACCTACACCAGGTAAGCCGGATGCATACGTGTGGAGTGGTGTCAGATACCGCTATCGAGCCCAATGGAGGACTTCAGGAAAGTGCCGCTGTTGAAGAAGGAGAAAGTGTCTGATGGACTCCAAGGATGGATTCTTGATGAGAGGTACCTGCAAGCAGAGGAGAGAGAATCAATGTCACTGAGGAGTGACCAGGAGACTTGGTAGACGAATGCCCTCCGATGCCGGATGTTGCAGGATGGGTGACAATGACCTTGACTCTGCAGCTGTAAGGAAAAGGCGATGCTGAGGAGGACCAGGAGCCATGCACGAGCTGTTCCACGAAGGATGTCGAGTGCTGAGGGGTCGGTGTCTGGCAGGAGCACCAACAAGCCTTGGCAAATGCAACCAACGCAGGAATCAAAGAAGGAGCAACGTAGGGACCAGTAAGGTCCAGGAGACTCACCAACAGCAGGGGAGTCAGGGCACACCCACAGCAAGCAGGGGAGCCCAAAAGAAACAAGTGTGACCCTCAAGTGGACCAGCAGGCCGGAGGCACTGGAGTCGCGAGAGGACCTCAAGCAAGTCACCAAAAGATGCAGGCCACGATGCACACGATGTGGTGTGGCTGAAGATTCTGGTCACTGGAGGTGCTCGAGGTTGGGGCTACTTGGAGCCCAAAGATCTTCTTGCAAAGAAGCCAACAAGCCTTTGCAACTTCAAGTTGGATGTGGTGCACAGGAGTTCGATTATTGCAACCCCCATGAGGGTTACTGGCCTCAAACTTGGTGAGAGGGCAGGGCAGGCCTCGAGAGCTGTGGAAAACCACCACCTGTGTTGCAGAGCCCACAGAGCCGAGAGGAGCTCAGGATCTGCAGACTGGTCAACTTAGTTGCAGTGCCTGTGAATGCAGGGGAGTGACTCCTTCACTCCAAGGGAGATTTCTTCAGGTGTCTTTGACGCTTCATAGGCCTTGGAAGGTTCCTGTATGATGCACAGGCACAGACAATGCAACAGACTGGAAGGGAGACGAAGTCAGGCCCAAACGAAGACCAGCTAAGCCCAGAGTGCCCAGCGGTAGAAGTGCAGTGGTGTCTGATCTGAAATGTATCCCACAAGGAATCTAGGGACCTACACCCAGGTAAGCCCTTAAGTACCCTATGGAAAGGGTTGGGAAGATTCAGGGGACCCTCCAAGGGGAGGGTCTGGACAGGGGGGAGGTTACTCCCATGTCCTTTGTGCAGTTTCGCAGCAGAACAGGAGCCAACTACTCCCAGGACTGGTTTGAACTGGACTATGCGCAGGGACACCAAATGTGCCCCTCATGCAGACTGAGTGGCGCTGGCAAGCATACCCACCCCATCCCAATACACTAAATCCTGTCTGGAAGGTGGTCACAGGATGCATATTATTCTGCCTTCCCCTGCTCGAGCTTGGCTCAGCAGCAGGAGAGCAGAATCGTGTCTCTGGGCAGCAGCAACCATTTTGCGCTATCCGGGTCAAGAAGGCTGGTACCGGGAACACTGGGAGCCTAACGGAGGGCTCTTCCAGTGCTTGGTACCATACCTCCCACACCATTTACGGTGTGGGGGTATGATTCCAGCATGTTTGATACCAAACATGATAGGATTCGATGCAGCCGTTTTCGAGATGGTCATCACGTAATTACGCGGTGCCCCTCTATATGGTATATGGCTGCTTCACCGACAACCCGGGAGAATGGACTCCGTAGGCTGCAGGGGTGTCCTGCTCATGCAGGGGCACCCTCTCACTTAGAACCAAGCACCCTACCTTCAGGATTGCAAAGGCCTGCTATAGGGGTGACTTATAGGTTTTAAGTGCAGTGACCCTAGATATAGGAAACCTATATCTTTAGTAAGTGGTGCTAGCACCAGCTTACACAGGCTGCAATGGCAGGCCTGTAGTTCCATTTTGAATGGTCTCTCATGGGTGGCAAAATACATGCTTAAGCCCATGGGAGACCTCTGGGGTACCTATGCCCTGGGTACCTTAGTACCATATACTAGGGTCTTATAAGGGTACTCCAGTATCTGAACTTGGATGTACCTAAGTACTGAACAAAACAGTTTAGGGAGAAAGCAGATAGATTGGTGTCCTGATTAGCAGGATCCCAATCAGACTAGTCAAAATACAGCTTAGCACCAGGCAAAAAGTTGGGGTAACCATGCAGAAGGATCCTACCTTCCTACATAACCCCCCCAAATGAAAGGAGATAAGGCTAACCTTGCCCAGTTGAGACTTTATTTCCTAAGTGGCCATATAAGGAAGGTCCTGCACTAGCATGGATACTCCCTATCCTATGGTCCACTGAGAAGTTCCTCCTATGTAAGGTCTTGGATCCTCTCAAAACTTTGGGGTTACTACCTGTAAGCTGTTTGAGCCAAGAAAGAGGCTGGTGGAGTGTCTGATTAGGGAAGTGAGGCCCTAACAGGGTTGGTCTCAACTTCCTCAGAGCACTGGCCACCATGGTGGCCTTTCTTTCCATGACTGTCTTATATCTATCCCTAGGGGTCAACCTCTGGCTGTCTACAGTTTTTGGTTGATCCCTTCTGGTTGGAACAATCGAGGGCCAGGTAAGGTTTGGAACAGCCTTGCCCAACAGAGTCCATCTGGGGGATGTCAATTGCTATGGGTAAGAGGGATCCCTCAGAATACTGAGGATTATCCACCTGGCTAGTACTACTAGGCTGGGGGTCCCTACTCTGTGGATGAGTGGAATCCTCTTGGTAGTGGGCCCTGTGGGGTCCACTTACATCCCTGACCTTTGCAGCCCTAGGCTGACCAAGGCTTGGTAGAGAGGGACAGGATACCTGCTCCAGAATGGGTACCTCCTTGGAAGGTTCCCCTGCCCTCAGGGGCTCTGCCAGGACAGGCCTGACCTCCTCTGGGGCAGTTTCTTCACAAGAGGTAGGATCAGTTCCCTGAGGAGGCTGACCCTCACCTAAAGTCTGGGGGGGGGTAAGACTTTTCTTTCTCCCCTGTGCTCTCTGGTGGAGCAGAGTGGGACATTCTTTCAGGCTCCACAGCCCCTAAATTACTATGTGTTTGGACTGGGGCCCTCAGGGTCACACCAACCTTCTCAGAGAGGCCTAACATTTCAGGATGGACCTTCAGTTATACTTCAGCCCAGGCTGAAGTTTCCAAATCATTGCCCAGGAGGCAATCCACAGGCAAGTTTGGGGGCACTGCAGTGCTTTTAGGACCAGTGTCCCCTCCCCAGCTGAGATTGACTATGGCCATGGGATGATCTGTTCTAATACCATCAGTGTTGGTCACTTGGTACTTGTAATCAGGTAAAAGCTGAAGTGGGGGCACTAGTTTTCCTGTCGCCATGGTGACACTAGCCCCTGTGTCCCTATAGGCTACAGCTTTCTGACCATTAATCAGAGACCCCTGTCTGTACTTGCCCAAAGTATTGGGACTCACAGTAAAAGTGTCAAACCCCATGCCACCATCACAGACTAAGGTGGCCTGTGTGGGGGATCTGGCTAAGCCAGTATCCACCTCAGTTCCCCAGGAAAACCCAACTAAATGTTTGGGTGTGCGACTACTACCTGGGGGGGCTACTACTTGTGGTACTAGGGGGTGTTGTAGTAGTAGGAGGAGGAACATGTTCCTTATTGCTGGCCTTGGGGCAATTTGCATCATTTTTCCTCTGGCCTTGCTTTTTACAAACAAAGCAATAAGGTTTCCTGTCAGGGGAGGAAGGAGTTTGTGACCCACCCCCAGAGGACTTTTGGGGACCTTCAGAGGACTTCTCTTTAGATTTATCCCCACCTTTCTCTTGGGTCTTGGAAGTATCTTTCGTCTGGTCACCACCACCCTGGTTATTTTGTTTAACTCTGATTCTGACCCATTTATCTGCCTTCTTTCCCAATTCTTGGGGAGAAGTCAGATCTGAATCCACCAGATACTGGTGCAAAAGCTGGTTCTGACAATTATTAAGGATCTGCTCCCTCATTATCAAATTGTACAATCCTAAGTAGTCATGCACTTTGCTGACATGTAATCAACCTTCAGAGCCTTTGTGGCACTATCCACAAAATCTACCCAGTCCTGGGTCTGTGCTTTCTAAGTGCCTCTGAACTTAATCCTGTATTGTTCAGTGGTTAAGCCAAACCCATCAATGAGAGCTACCTTGAAAAATAAAATAAAATATTTGACATTCAGAAGAAACCTTAAACCTATGTATGCTAACATTTTCCCATCTTTCTCAATATGCTGGAAAAATTATTTTATTACCATTTTTTTTCCAGCTTTCTGCCAAACGGAGAGCAAGGGTGGCAGCAATGAGGAGTGGCCCCTTCAGTTTGAAGTGTGCACGTCGGTTTGGCCGGCTAACTTGCTACGACCAGCCCATAATGCGCAATTCAAACTCTCCAACCCTAGTTAGAGAGCAAGCACAGGCCTCCAGTTCCCTTTGGAGCTCTGAGACTGCCTGCTCCAGCAAATCCAGACGCTTAACAGCACGAGAGCAGCATCTGGATTGGATAAGGTAGTTAGCTTTGGGATGTCACCTCACGTTTGGAGGAGTCAGAGGCACGGACTGGAGAACATGAGCGCGTGCTGAACGCTAAGGTAAGTGAAACTTATTTTTTATTTGTTAAATGTGGTGCCTTCCTGACTTGCGATATATTTTGATTGTGTGTGTTTGAGTGGCTATATTTCTGACTGTGACTGTATGTGTGTGTGTGTGTGTGTGTTTGTGAGCTTTTACTGTGTGCCCTCACCATATTTGTATACCACCAACCACCACTGAAAGTAGTGCAGTTAGTTCAGGTGCACAATGAGACATTTGATGTGCTACACAAATTCATCCCATGCCATATTAACACACAAAAAAAAAAACATCTGCTAAACTCATGCTTCATATATTAACAAAAAAAACCCTATAATAATAACTTTAGCAAATCATAGCAGGGTTGTTTCTTCTTAGGCACCTGGGCACGTGCTATACTCCTTCTGCTGCACACAAAAGAAAGGTATATACAATCTACATCACAATACAGACATTTTAATAAAAGGAAGTGTTCAAAATTGTCAATACCGAAAAAACACAACAGGGATTTGGAACATCAAACCTGACCAATATTCAAACGAACAAGAATCTAAATGACAAACTCGTTATCTCTTTCTTCTATTGTACTACTTACTATACGTACTATTTATTTTACTCCAATTTACTTAGTGGCATTTTAAAAAAAGGAATTAAAATTATTAATGTACTTTTATTTTTCCCTACTTTCTCAATGTGCTGTAACATTTTCTTGTTATTACATAAAACACAGACAGCATGTATTTGAAGATTTTTAGATGAGCAGATGGTTTATCCTTAACAGCTGCACCCTATTAAAATAACAAAAGAAATAGACCTTTTAAACTTAAAAAAGAATTTTCAGGATGACCTTCCACCAGCTTCAGTGACTGCCAAGAGAAAACAGTCTGAGGAACAGGATGTGTCTGATGGGAGGATTTTGTTAATGCCAAGTGGCTCAATTGACAAATTACTGGTATTCACAGTGGGTAAAGACAGCCTGTAAATCACATTAACAGTTCTAATCATTTCTACGCACAGTGCTGTATACGTGCACCCATATGCCCTTTTGTTAAATCACAAAAACGAATGGCATGGCAGAACGCCAATCCAAAATGCTTGTGCTGTAAACACAGAAGAGAGCCCACAATCGGCCCCTGGTGGCTCGTAGTGAAGAGCGTTTTATTGTCGCTGATGGAAGAGGGAACTGCTATTTAATGGACATGCTGAACTAGAAGAGAAATATGTAGTCTTTCTCTCTCAGATATTAAAGGTTGGAATGCAAACGTGTGTTTGTGCCTATTTATGTGTATGTTTATATGTACGTGTTCAGTTGAAATCATATTACAGATGTGATGGGGATGTAATTGGAGAGTAGTAGACAACATATAGAATTGTAGATGGGTAACAGTGAATTACAGGGATGTTTTTCACCGATGGAGTTCTTTTTTTTTTTGTTCAATATATTTTATTAATTTAAGAGAGAGAATATAAATAGTTAAGATATCACAATATGCAATACATTTAAAAAGAGATTTGAACAATAAATAATCCCTAATTAATAAAAAGAATACATAGAAGCAATGTTATAAATAATGGATATGCATCAATAAAGTCCATTACAAAAAACATAGAGACCCAAATATTTCATTTGTATTACATTGGAGAAAAGATAAATCATCACAAAAAGAAAAACAAAAATAGCAACCAGGAAAAACCCAGCAAGAAAGAAGTAGAAAGAGGGAAAAGAAGAAAGAGAAGAAAAATAAATAAGAGAAAAGGAAAGAAAAGGAGAGCAGGGATTCCAACCGTAAAAAGAGGAGAATCAAGCAGAGATCTGAAAAGGGTATTGAGCCACCAGGCCTTGAGAAGCATATATTTATCTAGTGATCTCCAAACACCAGAAGAAATAGAAGGAGTATATTTTCTTTCTTCCACCGACGTGTGAGCTCCTCGAAGAAACGATACCCATGCCCACCATGTGTGATAAGATATAGAGTTAAAGGATTTCCATTCCGTCAAGATAATCTTAATCGCTATGGATAACAGCAAATCTAAGAGTTGTAAATCTAACTCATCTAGAGGAAGTGGAGATGGAGCTGCCCACGGGCCCAACACAACCAACGGAAAGGAAAGCTCAAATTGGATATCAAAGATTAACAATAAATATTTATGGATCAGATCCCAAAACGATTTGAGAAGGGAGCATTCAAAAAATATATGTTGATATGTACCAGCATCACTCTTGCAGCTCTAGCACAGATCATCCTCTTTGAGATTGAGTGAATATAGACGAGCCAGGGTCCAATGGAGAAGGTTGATGGTAAAAAACTTAGATTGAATTAGAGGAGGAGCAATTTTATTACGTAGGGAAAATTTCCCAATGACTTTCCAAATTTCCGATGTAATATGCTTGAATATATCAGGATCTAAATGATGTAACCATTTATGCTGTGTAACCGTAGATTGTGAAGGCGAGGTAGTTACCAAAAATTTATAGATCCTAGAGGCAACATGCCCTGCCTTATGCCACAACTGGAGAAGAGAAATAGTATGTGAATCCGGATGATAAGTCCCCTTGGACAAAGCCACTTTTATTTTAAGAGATGAATAGAAATCTATATTACTAAGATTATGCATTGTAGCCAATGATGAAAAAGGTAAAGGATCATGATGATCATCATAAAGATGTTTGACCAATGTAATGCCTTTGCTAGCCCAATGTGATCTTGTCTCTGCGTCAACCTCAATCTTGATTTTGGGGTTAAACCACAAAGAAGACCATCTAGATTTATGTATACGCAAGGAAACCCTCTTATCAATCACTTTCAATGCAGCAATGGTATCGGATATGATACGTCCAGAAAAGGGTAAAGGTAGTGTAGATGCAGTCAACATAGCAGAAGTAGATAAGGGGGAAGCCAGATGTTGTTCAATATACAACCACAGTGGAATATGTCTAGACTCAGAAGAAAACCATAAAGCACCCTGAGACGCCAAGAACGTCGATTGATATAAACTCCAATCCGGAGATTACACCCACCCCAAACATAGGATGTTTTTCACCGATGGAGTTCTGAGTGGTAATGAGAATTTCCACATTTTGCAAACTAAACACATTTAACTGAAAAGTGTTAATTTCAATGCTGTATAAAACACGCACAGTAAATGAAAAATATTGTAGTAGGTAAACACAGGCATTATAAGCAAACACATGAATAAGCATATTGGATTGACTTAAGATAGCCTAACTGCTGATGTCAATTTAATTGTCTAACTTTACACGTTAGCGCTAAGGGGCCTGTTTTCGCATTTGACTGCTGTTTTGCATGATACGTTTTTTCTTTCTTCCTACTACAGATACTTGCAGAATCTTTCAGTTAAGTAGTGAATACGCATTTGTTATGTATTAGAGTAATGATAGTGAGGTTCTCATTGGGGAGGAGGCGAAGGCAGGAAACACGACTCGGGGTAAAAAACTGTAAGAAACCAAGGACATGATTATGTGGCCCATTGTGAAGACGCATGAAACTGGTAAGGTTACCTGCTACTTGCTCCCAGAGTTTGCTGAAGACTTATTGGTTCATGGGAGCAGGAAATGAGAAAATTGTTGCCATTAATGTTTTAATCAAAATATATTAACGTGTGTTGCTTAGAATAAGAGAAAGATACCCTCCGAGAGTTTGATCCAGAAATTAGGAGGCAGATCTTAGAGACGCCTGTTGACTTTGAGCTGAGAATACCCTTCCAGCCTCTGCTAATCTCCACTGCTTTCCTTGGCTATCGTCCCATGAATCCACAAGACCAGAACTGGAGGAATGTCCTTCTCCTACCTCGCCTCCAAGACATGAACACCCTGCACATCCACTTTAGGAAATCACCCTCGCTGACGCAATTCAGGAAGGACCTCAAGACTTGGCACCTCCAATGAACTCAGCACTTAGTCTGAGCTGCTGCTCCTCCCACCCCCCACAACGCATTGAGACCCTCATGGGTGAGTAGCCGCGCTTTACAAACCCTGATTGATTGATTGACTGCTTGAGTGCTAACGCTTCATACATAAGCATTCTTATTCTCTCATCCGAACTCTTCATTTGGGTTACCTTACTTGCAGAAATTAAATGCCCCTTTGCCCACTCTTCATTCATTTAGATTAGGGATTTCCTTTATGGAACACACTTGCTGCATTTTCTCTATCGTATTTGTGATCCATACCAATGTCTTCTATCTACTTTTGAAATATCGAATTTTAGATTATTTGAATCTGTAGTATTGATGACTAAAAATGTAAATACTTTCAGAACTACTGATTTATTTGAATTGATTAGTTAATAAACCCTCTAAACTCACACTAAATCTCTTTGTCAATTTCTGTGAAGCCCCATGATAATTAATGTAAATGATAACTCCATGTCACGTCTCCTTGTTGACTAACAAAGGTCCAAATGACCAATGGCAGGAATTATTTAATGATTATACTTGACGATTAAAAATCCCTACTCCGGCTTGAGTGACATGAAATAGACAGCAAGAGCAAAGCTCGAGTTGTTTGTGATGTCACTCAGAGCCCTGAGGTGAAACACATTCCCATAATTTGCTTTTTACCGATCTGTAATGTTATGGATGCCCCTCCCCCATATCATATACCCCTTCTTTCAGCTGCTAAGCAGGGGCAGAGGAGTAATGGGAGACCCATATATAATATGCCCACTTCTCCTTGTCCCAAATTAAAAAAGAAAATACCACACCTCTCTCTATGCCTTCCCTTCCCTTGGGGAACCACTTATTTTGTACAGGTGAAGTCTCGACAAACTCTACTAGTGTACAATTACTGGCTGTAGCGGAACCACAAAAGGGCATCTGCCTGCAGTGTTTGGAAGGCCTACCCTATTGAGGGCGGTCATCCTAATGTAGATATTATCAGCCACAATCTGCTATGCAGGCATGGCAGACCCAGGAAAATATAATCGGCGATGGACGTCACAAGCAAGAGAAAATACTCCCTTGTCATCATTTTTTTGTATTTTAGGAACAAACCCTTGCCTTGGCAGTTTGCATCTGAAATAAGAAAATAAATGTGGGGAAGACTGCAATAACACTTCAGCCCTCCAGGCATTTAATTTTGATGAAACCACTTCTACAGCATCAGTAGAAGCACTTTTGTCAGGCAGACAGGGATCCCTCAATGTGGTGGAAGTTCTGCCATTGGGAAGGCATCAAGTCAAAGGTAAACATCTATGCCATCCTGATAGTAAAGTGAATCACTTGCTGAAACCTCAATAACCCTCTAATCTTCTTGATTAAGGCCCTTATTACGCGTACAGTGGTCCATAGGACTGTCATACCCGTGGTGGCGGTCCGACGACCACCCGCAGTATAACGAATGCAGCGGTTGGACCACCACGGGACCGCCGGGATCAAGGATCCCGCTGGGCTGGTGGTATTTCACCGGCAGGAATATGCTGGCAGTGCCGCAGCCGGCACCACAGAGCATATTCTGAGTTGCCATTTCACCGCCCTTTTCCTGGCGATGAACCTGCCATCAAAAGGGTGGCTGAATAAAGGGACCTAACAGGGCCCCCTGCCAGATTTGGGGCTGGGGTGCATGCGGGGGCGCACATGTAGTGCCCTCCTGGATTTGCACCTCCCCCTTCCTGCACGGTGTGGCATATATGCCACACCGTGCAGGAAGGTGTAGTCGGCACTCTGACTGTGGTGGTCTGCATAAAAGGCTCTTCTATGAGGCTAGCAAACTGCTGGTAGTCAGACCGCTGCAGGACTGCCTGCCAGGCCAGGTTTAACTCCTAATCTGGCAGGCGTTCACACCAAGGCTTTGGTGGTCATACCATCCACTGTAGGACCGCTAAAGTCGCAATAAGGCCACAAATCTCATGCCCTTGAGTTGGAATATTATGCTTCACCAAATTCCACAAATTAATATGCTCTGACCAAAGAAACAAATTGAGTTTGGCTGACAAAAACAAAGGTAAGCTATAAAATGCATTTCACACTTATGCTTAATTTTAGTATTCACAAGCACTAGGGATCAATAAATATGTTCATGTAAATGCACAGTAAAAATGTATATTGTTGATATACACCCTTTGTCCTTAAGTCTACATTGTGTATACAATACGTTGCATACAGTACCCATTCACAGAGTTCGGTGAAGTTGACAAATATATATTAAATATCAGCAGTTAACTTACAGAAGTGCATTTTTTTAAACAATAAAACCTTATCTTATGATGCTTCTCATTTCATTGTATCATTAACTTCATTTGTAACAGTTGGTAACCTGCTTCTCATAGTAGTTGCAGTCAGCCTGAATTATTGTGTGTGATAGATATTTTCATCCCAAAAATATTGATAAATTGTGCCCACTATTTCTAAGGGCAATGGGGATTGCTGTGTAACCATGCCCTTGCAATCCACAGCCAAGCTGCAGTAATAGTAATGTATACAATAACTGCATATTTATGTGGAATCTCAGCGGACTATCCAAACACAATGGACAAATGTAACTTACACTGTTGAGTAATTTACATTTTGAGTAAGTTTTCCAGTTTTGGCTATTTACAGTGGCCAGTGTATTCTGAGTGTAAATCACTAATAAAAAAAAAATCAAAGCTCTTGTAAGTCTAGCACCACACATGGCTAACCACTGGTACTGCAACCTTCTCCCATGGAAAATAATGGAGGTAGGGAACTAAAATAAAACCCCATAAGAAATAACGTTGAAATAATTCTTTTTAAAAATTAAATAAATATTTATTATTTCATTTTAAAATATTGTAATACTATATTTTGAATTTTAATATTAATTTAACAATATTTCTATACACCACTTTTTTTTTTTTATTTATTTTTGATTTTCAGTAAGAAGAAAAAAAAAAGAACATAGCAGTACATACAGCATATGACAATTACAGTCTCATTTGTATTCAGTTTGCAATAGCATAGTACCATAGTGACAATGCAAGCAGTATTATTAACATACAATCGATAGTTCACATGTCATATACACAGGCTCATTGATTAAGTCAGAGGGTCTTATAGTACTTCCTTATTTTTTAAAACAACATATAGCACCAGCATATAACAGCTAGCACTCTTATCCAAATCCGATACCTCCCCCAAACATGTTTGTCAGACCACTGCATATTATCGTTAGTTTTGTTCAGCCGACTCCCACTCTATCTTGTTCTACTTGAGTGGTATCTTCCGCTGCTTTTTTCAGCAAATACGCTTTGTATGGCTCCCATATATCTTTGGGCTGACACTTAGCGGGTATTAAGGCATTATAGTTCTCTGATTGTGTGGAACAATAGGCGAGGTCTGTGTACCAGTCTGCCAGTTTGGGTACGGGCCACACATCCACCTCATCGCAACCCTTCGCTTCGCAAGTAATAGGCCGATAGAGGCCAATTTGCGCACCCCCTTGGGAATATCCTTATCAAACCCCAAAAGGGCAACCAGCTGAGTCTCTGATATTGCCAGTTCCAGCATTTCCTTCAAAGCAATAAACACCTCACCCCAAAAAGCACGAATACCGGGGCACTCCCAGGCTAGGTGTGTGAAATTGGCATTAACTGCTGCACATCTCATGCACCTATCGTCATCTCTTAAGCCGTATTTGCATAGACGTGCAGGAGTATAGTATACTCTATGAAGGTATTTGAAATGAATTAATCTGTGCCTTCCGTTCTGCGAGAGTGACTTGATATTGCTAAAACAGTGGGA
The DNA here is from genome assembly GCA_963921515.1 of Calotriton arnoldi. Taxonomy (NCBI): domain Eukaryota; kingdom Metazoa; phylum Chordata; class Amphibia; order Caudata; family Salamandridae; genus Calotriton; species Calotriton arnoldi. The sequence continues at coordinate 1,719,111 of CAWUFW010003225.1, forward strand.
CCACTGAGCCTCTGTGATTTCCATTCCTAATTCTTCTTCCCATTCGGATCGAAATTTCTCTTTTATTTGAGTTGCCTGCCCTTTTAAGAGTGTATAGAGAATTGTGATGCCATGCCGCGGGGACTGTGATTGTAAAAGATAAGTCAGCAATTTCATTTCCTGAGGTTCGGTCATATCAACGCCCAGGGTCGAACGCAGTGCCTGCCGTACTCTGTACTACTGGTAAGTGTCTAACGTTGACACACTTTGAACACAAGAGGACGCTTGTTGCCAAGTTCTAGCAACCCCTTTCAGGAACAAGTCTCCCATCTGTGCTATTTTCAGCTTGTGTTAAGTGTGTAGTGTTGCGTGATCACTGCTAAGTGGGAACCAATCACACCACTCTATGGGCAGTTTGGGAGAGTATATTACGCGCAGCTGTTGAGTGACTGCTATTTTGGGCAGTTGAGACCCTGTGCACCCTACAGGATCTATTATAAGGGGTTTATTTTGAGAGCCACCGGTTAGTAATTTTGGTAATAGAACAGGAGAAACTATGTTACGTTGAATATAGAGATGTGGCAAGTTATGCAGGCCATGTATCCAACCGTGTGCATGCAGTATCTGTGCAGCCCTGTAGTATCGCTCCATATCTGGGGCATTAAGCCCAGCCTCTGAGTATGGTTTGCTCAAGTTGATCCATTTAACACAAGGTTGTTTCCCAGCCCAGGCGAGGCGTGTCAATGAAGAGTGCAGACTATTAAAAAAGGATCTAGGCAGACTAATAGGAATGTTTGCGAAAAGAAAAAGAAACCTAGGAAGCACCACCATCTTCATTAATGCTATGCAGCCCACCAGGGAGAGTGGGAGTTTAATCCACTTTTCAATTGCTTCTGAAAGTTTTTGCATAACACATCCATAATTTTCCGACAGTACAATCTCAGGGTCAGTATGTATCTTTATGCCCAGATATCTTACTGGGTCCGTGGTCCACTCTATGGGGTAGTTAGTGTGAACGGGAGTGGTGATAGCCGTTAGGGGAAAAATTATTGATTTATGCCAATTAATGTAGAGGCCTGGGTGCTGTCCGAATCTCTCCACCTCCTGCAGCATCGGCGCGAGGTTTAGCTCCGGATTGCGAATGTAAAGTAATGTGTCATCCGCATAGGCTGCAATAGTTAAATTGTATTGCAGTGATCGTATGCCTCTATATGCATGGTATTCAGGCATTGCACATGCCAGAGGCTCTGCTACCAAAGCATATGTGAGAGGGGAGAGGGGACAGCCCTGTCTCGTACCTCTGGCAATCACTATTGCATGCGACAGAGCACCAGTCACACGTACATGCGCTAATGGCTGTGCACACAGGACCTCCACTAGTTTAAAAAAAATATTTCCCACACCAACTCTCCTCAAGAGAGCATATAAAAACCTCCACTCTACCGAGTCGAACGCTTTCTTGATATCAATAAATAATGCTGCTGCCTTGACATTGGGATTGATTCTAGCGATGGTGCCAAAAAGAGTACGCAAATTGCGAGTTAGCGAGCACCCCGGGACAAACCCTGTCTGTCTTGGCCCCACCAATCTCGGCAATAAGGGTGCCAGCCTATTTGCCAGCACTTTGGCACATAGTTTGGTGTCTGTGTTCAGCAAGGATAGGGGTCTGTAGGATGAACAATGTTCCGGGGGCTTACCAGGTTTTAGTAGGGTAATCAGAGTGGCCTCCCTCATAGTTGGTGGCATCACGCCCTGTTTGGCCATCTCTTCACAGAGATTCACCAAATGTGGAATCAATTTCTCCTGGTATGCCTTATAGTAGTCCACCGTTAAGCCGTCTGCCCCAGGGGCCTTCTCGTTAGGCATTTCCTTCAATGCTGCTAAGATTTCCGTTGGTCTAAGAGGGGCTATAAGTCTCTCTCTGTCTTTCTTTTCTAACCATGTCATCGCTATGTGCGCTAGATACTCATCGTCTGATTCTGAAGTGGAGGGCCTCCTAGAGGTATATAAGCTTGTATAATAATTGGCAAAAGCTTCCACTATTTCCTGCATACTGTCCACCAGTACCCCATTTTCATTGTATATTTTAGAGACATAGCTGTCGCCCCTGGCGGGCCGGACTGCCACTGCCAAGTTGGCGCTGGGTCTGTCTCCTTCTGCATACACCCTAGCCATAGCATATTTCCCTAAATGTTTGACTTCTGCCTCTGCCAACTCATTATACTCATCGATTTGCACTCTGATTTGTGCCGGAGTCTGGGGGTCCTCACCATCCTGGAGCCTACCTTCCAATGCTTTAAGCATGTGCTCTACCTTTTGAAGCCGAGTACGAATAGATTTTAGGACCCCTGCATGTTTAGAGATCGCCATTCCCCTAATGTAAAATTTAAAAGTCTCCCATATAGAGCACATAGTGGATACGCTGCCCAGGTTTGTGACGAAGAATTCGTCAATTGCATTGCCCAATTCTGTCCGGAAAACTGTATCCAGCCTGCTAGGCTATTGGCAGCAACGGCAGTGACCATGAACACAGAAGTGAATACCATTATCAATATGTCTCTTCAGAAAGCTGTTGTGCCACAGGCTTGGAAGTTGGCTAAAATCTTGCCACTTCTAAAAAAGCCGTCGTTGGACCCCCTTAGCCCAGGGAACTACCGGCCTATCTCCCTCCTTCCTGCTCTGGCTAAGGTGTGTGAGAAGGTGGTTAATAAACAGCTTACGGAATTTGTGGGAAGGGAGGCACTCCTGCATCCAGCCCAATCAGGGTTTCGGGCATCGCATAGTACAGAATCAGTTCTGGTTGAGGTGTCGGAGGCCATTCGTGAGTGTTTGGACGCCGGCGGGAGAGCTGCATTAATATTGCTGGACCTCTCGGCGGCATTCAACACGGTCCCGCACTCACTTCTCCTGGCACGATTGGCCAGGGTCGGTGTGTCGGGTGCCGTTTGGGGCTGGCTTAAGTATTTTTTGGAGGGTGAGTTGAGCAGATTTGGCTCCCACCATCCTCCTCCTCCCCTCAGCCAGTGACCACTGGAGTCCCCCAGGGATCCTCCCTTAGCCCCCTTCTTTTTAATATCTATGTGACTCCGCTGATACATCTGGCGGAGGAGTTGGGGGCTAAGGTGATGGCTTATGCTGACGACACCCAGCTTCTTTTTACCTGGGACAAAGATGCAGATTCGGTGCTATTGGTTCAACGCTGTCTATCCTCTATTTTTAAATGGTTGGCAGGTGCACAGCTCAAGTGCAATGAAGAGAAGTCTGAGATTTTGCTGTTTGGGAAATTCCCTCCTAATTTTCGAGAGCACCTTTGGCCTCCTGAGTTTCCATTGCCTACCTCCACAGGGAAGCCCACAAAAAATCTGGGGGTTTGGTTTGATGAGGGTCTCTCTTTTTCAACACACATTACGAAGCTGGCCGGCTGCTGTTTCGGCCTTCTCAAAACTCTCAGAAGATTCTTTCCCATTTTACCTCAGGCAGCGAGGAAAACGGTTACTTGTGAACTGATCCTGTCGCAGCTGGACTACGTCAATGCCCTTTTTGTTGGCATTCTGGGCTACCTGTTGAAGAAGCTACAGGTGGTTCAGAATGCGGCAGCCAGACTCCTACTGGGCACTTCGTCTGGGAACAGCGTTCGACTTCAGTTGCGATCCCTCCACTGGCTCCCGATGGCGGAGAGAGTCAAATTTAAATCATTGGTTCTGGCCCATCGTGCCCTTCATGGCTGTGGCCCGCTGTACTTGCAGAGACGCTTCTCGTTCTATGTTCCTGCGCGATCCATTCGGTCCTCATCCCTACAATTTGCTCATATTCCCCGCTTCAAGCTTCAGAGGCTTGGGGGCAGATCCTTTGTAGTGAAGGCTGCTGCTGCCTGGAATGCTCTTCCTCTTGCCCTGCGTATTATTCAGGATCCAGTGGCTTTTAAGAGGAAACTAAAAACACATTTCTTTGCTTGATTCATGTTTCATACCCCGCTAGGCTCCGCGCTGGGATACTCATGAGTAGCTGTGCGCGTTACAAATTTATGTAACATAACATAACATATTGAGGGAAACGCAAAATATGTGCAGTGTTACTCAAGTTTGCAAGTGCAATTTGTAGGACTACAGGTGAGTGGTCGGAAAGCGCGCCAAATGTGAGCAGTCATCAATAAACGGAAGTATAGCCAGGGAAGCAAACCAGTAGTCTATTCTCGTGTGTGTGTCGTGGACCGAGGAATAATGTGTATATTCTTTACCCAAAGGCGAGCGATATCGCCAGATGTCACAGAGACCTTCCGCGATAGGGCTATGGTGCAGGCTGCACGAGATGGCCTTCTGGGAGCGCCCTTGGACCTATCCAATTCAGGGTTTTGTATGCAATTAAAATCACCTCCCAAAGTATTGGAATGTGGGAATGTCTCATGATCTTGTCCTGCAATACATGATAGAATTGAGGGTCATCGTAATTTGGCCCATAGACCCCAACAAGCAACACACTAAAATTATCTCTGCGACATCTGGCTAGCACGTACCTGCCCCCGTGTCCACCTCTACCTCTTGTATCTGTATGCCTGAATTTTTGCGCACCCAAATGAGCACCCTTCTTGCATGGGACGTAAACCCGGATGATATACACGTGCCTTTCATTCTTCCAGGGGTCAATAGCCCAGATTTGGGGGCAATGTAACTTTCTTGTAATATAGCTACGTCTGTGCTGTGTCTATGCAAATAGGCCACTACTTTACGGATTTTCCTCTGGTCATTAAGGCCCCTTACGTTCCAAGACATAAATCTAATGTGGGCTTTGACATTAGTGGACTGCATCGTACACCAATTTACAAACACATACTGGTGTATAATATAAGGTACAAAAAGCTAAATATTGTAGCGAGAACAAGACATGTAAGTACTTTGAACGCTGTCTGCTGACTGCTGAGTTAAAATAACACCCCACCCCCTCCCACACCATATCCAAACAATAGGACATGACCCTTTTGCAACCCCCAACTAACTCCTACCCCAACATGAAATAACCCCCACACCCAAAACAGTCATCCCCTTAATAATACCCAGGTGTAATACACTCGGGTTATACACCACTTTTAATAATTATTGATGCATAATACTTTTCTGTTAAACTTCAAAAAAATGAATTCAGTTTATTTTAACATAGGTAAATTTAAAAATAGTATATAAAATGAATTTACATTATTATTTAATGGAAACATATTTTTTGTATTATTTATTCACTTTTGAGTTAAATAAGCTTTGGGTGTCTATGACCATGATGACCACTCTCTCTCTCTCTCTCTGCCACAGTATTTTTTGACTGTTTGATCAAGAAAATCACCAACATGTTTGGTGACTAGAGTAATACCTGGGCCTGTCTGTGTAATCCTCTTTACATTACCAACAATCTTTTCTACTCTTGGTGCTACACAACAATACATGTAAGAAGGGCAAGGGGAAGCTTAAGAAAAAGGGGGCAGAAGTGAGGCACAGACAGGAGAAAGTCAGCCACGGAAACAGGAAATATAGAAAAAACACAGGGAACTGTAGGGATAACAAACAACATCCAACATAAAAAAACTAGTAAGTATACACAAGGGCATACTTTTATTAGTGGGGAATAAAAATGACTTACGGAGGGCAGCAGAACCATCCGCCGTGGCGCTGGTGATGGTTGTACCAGTCACACCCGCTGCTGCACTGGTGGCATCCAGCCCAGATGCCCTCTTGCCCTTGGGTGCTTAAGAAAAAAAGATAACAAACAATGATTTGTGGTACTCTGTCCAAAAACAAAACATGTTGCAGGCACAGCATTGTACTTTTTAAGTTAGGATAGCTTACTCCTTATTTCATAATCTTACACCTCAAAAAATAACATTTTGAACTATTCATGCGTAATGTATTCCTAAGAATGATCTTTGCTTCTCCACCCCCCTTTGAAGAGTCAAGTTGGTCCCCCTTTGCATACTGCACATTGTGAGATTTGCACTATAGCTACATAAAGTCACAGAGAAGAACACAAGTTATGCAACATCCCTGCTAAACTGCCATTGTAGGAGTGAGTGACATGATGGATTGGTAATCATGCCTTAAATCAGCCCAAACTAGCACCTGACTTGCTCACACTTGAACAGAATCCTGGCAGTATCATTCACTTGACTTCCACTCCCCTCCTACGTTCCTAACTTCCTACATCCTCCCTATCAGGCTTGAACCACGCACCACCACTGTACTCTATCAAGGGTTTGTGTTGCCCTTGCTTCTAAGGATTGTTTTTATGCAGGGAGGTGTCCCTCCATGCACAAAACAATCCAGTGTGCTGTGTCATGTAGTGTGGCACCCTTGCACCCTCATGGCGCAAGGGTGCCTTGATTGGTGCACTAGGCAGCACTGGGTGTGGCAGCGCAGTGAGAGAGCAGGGATAAAATATCTTCATAAATAAATGTCACATTCCTGCCCTCATCCTTCGAAGCAGCTAAGCAAGTTGTCTTGCTCCCCTGCACCGAATTTTGATAACTCTGGGGCCACGGCCACTGTTGCACTCAGCACTGTATTGACTAAACCTTGGCATATTATTATTACATAATGCCCCCATTCCTTTTGGAACAAAGACAATGGACACAACTACAAGCACTCTCTGATGTCAAAAGTACATTTAATTAAGTGAATGGCCCACACTAACATTTAAAAACCTCTTGCATGAACATGGTGCCAACTAAGAAATAACATTTCTAAAATGTCCTCTATGGCTTTGCACCAGAGGGCACATGGACACAATCATTGCTGCAAAAATATCTATCTATCTATCTATCTATCTATCTATCTATCTATCTATCTATCTATATATATATATATATATATATATATATATATATATATATATATATATATATATATATATATATATATATCTACTGGCGGTCGCCAGTAGATAGTTATAGTTACAACCTATTATCCATAGGAAATCCGCGACATTCTATTTGAAATAACTCTCTTGCCGGTTGACCTATCTTCGCAAAATTTTCAAACTTTGTGGCCCGCTCCGGTCCGCTCCTACCCTGAAAGTCTCGGGGATTCGTCAAGCGGGGGCCGAGAAAAAGGGGGTCCCAAAACGCGTTTTCCCCATGCAATTTTCCATAGGAAACTTTAGACACGGCTACAGCTCGAACTGCTGAACGGAATTACACCAAATTTGGCAAAGAGGTAGTTCTTGGTTCAGAAAGAACCCTTTTGTTAAATGGTGTAAATCCGTTCAGTAGTTGCTGAGAAAATCAAAAGAAAAAAGATAGGTATATCTAGGGCCGCGGATCCTCCCGAGCACGAGCTTTATGTTAATTGGCTGTCAACACTCCAAATCAGGAAGTGTTGGCAGCCATTTTGTCCTCGGTAGAACCGAGGGACAGAAACAAGTGCGCAAAGCGCACAAAGGGGGCAGGGTAGAAACACCCTGACACCTAGGTCTGCTCAGGGGATCCCACAAGGACCCCTGGGCAAAAATATATATATATATTTTTAAAAATCGGCAGGATGCGCTCAGGGAGCGCGAACCCTGCCGAAAAAAATCGAAGCGCGGTCTCCCGCGCTTCGATGTTACACTGGCCCCGGGTGGGCCAAGTCCCGGGGGCATGCTGGGGGGTTAATTTTATGTGTGGGGGCCTCTAAGGGCCCCCAAGCCCCGGGACCACCACCCCCGGGGCTTTATGGATAATGGTGCGGGAGGGCTCTGAGCCCTCCGCAGCCCCGGGACCACCACCTCCCGGGGCTTCTTTTTATATTTAAAAACCTGTGTGGGGGGCTCCAGCCCCCACACGCCCGGAGACCACCACCTCCCGGGGCACTAAGAAAATGAAAATGGGGGTCCGTTTTGGACCCCCAAGCCCCGGGGACCACCACCTCCCCGGGCTTTCTCGATGTAGGGAGGGGGCCGCGCAGCCCCCTCCTGGAGCCCTTGATGGCCCTGGGGACCGCCACCCCCAGGGCCGGCTCCTGCAGTGTCCCGGGTGCCTTCCCCGGGACACTGCTGTTTGCAATGACAGGACGGGAGCCTCGCGGCTCCGTCCTGTCATTGCAAACTGCTTTGGATATTGGAAGAGAGGCAGGAAACCTGCTCTCTCTTCCAATATCCAAAGCCGATTGCTTTCCACATGGGGAGCAGCATGTTAGCTGCTCCCCATGTGTAAGCAATGCCGGCTCCCGTAGGACACGGGGAGCCGGGCGGGACTGTGGGGGGTTTGGGGACCCCCACAGTCCCCAACGAGGCCAGGCCCCGGGGATGGGGTCCCGGGGCCTAAAAATAGGAAAAGGAAGGGGGCCACACGGCCCCCTTCAGGAGGAAAAAAAAAAACGATCGGGCCCGCAGGCCCCGCCCCTTCCTTCACCACTCTGCAAACGCGCCCCTGGCGCGTTTGCAGAGGGGCAATTCCCCTTGAATACTGGGGGTCCCTGGGGGCCAACTAGCCCACCAGGAACCTCCAGTATGCGCCAGGGGCTGCCTTGCAGAGAGGTGTACAGAGGCCACGCCCCTTTTACACCTCTCTGCAATGCAGCTCTGTGGCGCTTTTGGAGGAACATGGTGGGCTAGTTGGACTCCAGGGACCCTCAGGATTCAAGGGGAGTTAATCCCCCGACTTAAAACGCGCCACGGGGCGCATTTGCACAGTGGTGAAGGGAGGGGGCGGGGCTTCAGGTGACATGTGTGCAAACAGGCCCCGTTTTAAGATGGGGAATTAAATCCTCTTCAATCCTGAGGGTCCCTGGGGGCCAACTAGCCCAACAGGTACGTCCAGAAAGCGCCACAGAGCTGCGTTGCAGAGAGGTGTAAAAGGGGTGTGGCCTCTGTACATGTCTCTGCAACGCAGCCCCTGGCGCATACTGGAGGTTCCTGGTGGGCTAGTTGGCCCGTAGGGACCCTCATGATTCAAGGGGACTTAATCCCCAACTTAAAACGCGCCACGGGGCGCGTTTGCACAGATGCCACCTCAGGCCCCGCCCCTCCCTTCACCATTGTGCAAATATTCCTCTAAAATCAGCCGAAATACGAATTCCGATTTACTCACCTGTTATCAGGAGAGACCTCAGTGCTGCATCTTTCAGCCCAGTACTGATCCTCAAAAGTAATTTTAACCGTACTTACCGGTAACTTGAATTTCCTTCATAGGCTAACATTGACTGGTTTCACTTGGAAATTCTTCTAAGTGTGGAGTTTTGGAACTTTAAAATATTCCTCTAAAATCAGCCGAAATACGAATTCCGATTTACTCACCTGTTATCAGGAGAGACCTCAGTGCTGCATCTTTCAGCCCAGTACTGATCCTCAAAAGTAATTTTAACCGTACTTACCAGTAACTTGAATTTCCTTCCATAGGATATCATTGCCTGCTTTTTGCTGAAAAAGTTTCTAAGTGTTGATTTTTGAAACATACAAATATTCCTCTAAAATCAGCCGAACTACGAATTCCGATTTACTCACCTGTTATCAGGAGAGACCTCAGTGCTGCATCTTTCAGCCCAGTACTGATCCTCAAAAGTAATTTTAACCGTACTTACCAGTAACTTGAATTTCCTTCCATAGGATATCATTGCCTGCTTTTTGCTGAAAAAGTTTCTAAGTGTTGATTTTTGAAACATACAAATATTCCTCTAAAATCAGCCGAAATCCGAATTCTGATTTACTCACCTGTTATCAGGAGAGACCTCAGTGCTGCATCTTTCAGCCCAGTACTGGTCCTGAAAAGTAATTTTAACCGTACTTACCGGTAACTTGAATTTCCTTCATAGGCTAACATTGACTGGTTTCACTTGGAAATTCTTCTAAGTGTGGAGTTTTGGAACTTTAAAATATTCCTCTAAAATCAGCCGAAATACGAATTCCGATTTACTCACCTGTTATCAGGAGAGACCTCAGTGCTGCATCTTTCAGCCCAGTACTGATCCTCAAAAGTAATTTTAACCGTACTTACCAGTAACTTGAATTTCCTTCCATAGGATATCATTGCCTGCTTTTTGCTGAAAAGTTTCTGTGTTGATTTTTGAAACATACAAATATTCCTCTAAAATCAGCCGAAATCCGAATTCTGATTTACTCACCTGTTATCAGGAGAGACTCAGTGCTGCATCTTTCAGCCCAGTACTGGTCCTGAAAAGTAATTTTAACCGTACTTACCGGTAACTTGAATTTCCTTCATAGGCTAACATTGACTGGTTTCACTTGGAAATTCTTCTAAGTGTGGAGTTTTGGAACTTTAAAATATTCCTCTAAAATCAGCCGAAATACGAATTCCGATTTACTCACCTGTTATCAGGAGAGACCTCAGTGCTGCATCTTTCAGCCCAGTACTGATCCTCAAAAGTAATTTTAACCGTACTTACCGGTAACTTGACTTTCCTTCATAGGCTAACATTGACTGGTTTCACTTGGAAATTCTTCTAAGTGTGGAGTTTTGGAACTTTAAAATATTCCTCTAAAATCAGCCGAAATACGAATTCCGATTTACTCACCTGTTATCAGGAGAGAACCCAGTGCTGCATCTTTTAGCCCAGTACTGATCCTCAAAAGTAATTTTAACCGTACTTACCAGTAACTTGAATTTCCTTCCATAGGATATCATTGCCTGCTTTTTGCTGAAAAAGTTTCTAAGTGTTGATTTTTGAAACATACAAATATTCCTCTAAAATCAGCCGAAATACGAATTCCGATTTACTCACCTGTTATCAGGAGAGACCTCAGTGCTGCATCTTTCAGCCCAGTACTGGTCCTGAAAAGTAATTTTAACCGTACTTACCAGTAACTTGAATTTCCTTCCATAGGCTAACATTGACTGGTTTCACTTGGAAATTCTTCTAAGTGTGGAGTTTTGGAACTTTAAAATAGTCCTCTAAAATCAGCCGAAATACGAATTCCGATTTACTCACCTGTTATCAGGAGAGACCTCAGTGCTGCATCTTTCAGCCCAGTACTGATCCTCAAAAGTAATTTTAACCGTACTTACCAGTAACTTGAATTTCCTTCCATAGGAATCCATTGTCTGGTTTTCAGCAGAAAAGTTTCAAAGTGTCGATTTTCACAAACTACAAATATTCCTAAAAAATCGCCTGTATGACTTAAACGCATTCTTTCAACTGTTTACAGGAGATGCACCAGTGCTGGATCCAGGATCCAACACTGAGTAAGAAAAAGTAACGATAACAGTTTTTAACTTCTAAGTGAATTTCCTTCCATAGGATAACATTGGTGATTCTATGAGAAAAAGTTTCTAAGTGTGAACTTTTAAAGTACAATAATATTCCTTAAAAATCACGACTGTAACCAAAACGCTTTTACTCAACTGTTTACAGGAGATGTCCCAGGACTGAATCTAGGATCCAGTAATGTGGTTAGAAAAGTAATCCATAAAGTAACTAATTGCATTTAACTAGAAATTCACATTGAGCTGAATGTTGCATTGTGTTTGAAAATGTGTTGCCCATTGCAACAACTGTAACTACTGTACTTAAAAGTCTATTGCCTATGTGCAAAGTAATTAAACTAAAGTAATTCATTCTGAGAAAGTATTTTTTGTAATGTAATGTATAATGTAATTACAATGTAATTTAAAAAATAAAATATGTACAAAAAATTGTTTCTAAAAAATTTGGAAATCAGTATGAAAAAAATTTATATAACAATTAATACATTTAAAAATTGTCATTTACAAAACCTTTGAAATTCACTGAAAAAACTAGGTTTCAGACATGTTATAGTTACAAATTAGCATTTAAAAAACCTTTGAAATTCACTGAAAAAACCATAGGTTTCAGGGACGTTATAGTTACAAATTAGCATTTAAAAAACCTTTGAAATTCACTGAAAAAACCATAGGTTTTAGGGACAGTTATAGTTAGTTGGACATTTCACTCGTACAAAACCCGTGAAATTCCCCGTTATAGTTAGTCCAGCTAACTATAACTCGCGCCCCATAATGCACTGCTGATGACGTCACATATTACATCACTCATGACATGGTCAGTGACATCACTGATGACATCACTGATGACATCTCAAATGACATCACTGATGACATCATCCACGTGATAATCTGATGCACCTCCTCACACTCTAATATAACCTTTGATACACCCACTCTAAATTACAGACTGCCATTCGCAAAACCATAGACACTCCAACACCAATAACTACATACCCACTCACTGATTCTTAGGTCTACGCACACATCCACTCACTCACCCGTACAGTCACTCATACTTACGGTCACTCAGTACAGGACTATCATATGCACTCATACTCCTATATAGACACTCAAACACCGCCACTCATCCATAGAGGTACTCACACACCTAGTCAGTCATGCAAATAATTAAACACACTACAATTTACTCACCTATACAGTTATACACACACCAGCTCACTTACTCATACAAATAGTAGCACATTCTTACGCTCCTATACAATCACTGATACAAGCACACACTCATCCATACAGCCACTATCACAATCACTCACTCTCGCTTATAGCTATTTATATACTCCAACACACATATATACTGCCTTTCACATATGTAGTTACTCACACATGTACCACTGGGACATACATTCACTCACTAACACACTCTTACACACACTTACCCACCCATACAGTCTATCACAGTTGCACTCTTGAAACCATCCACCCAGTGAATCACCCACTCACACATCTATGCACAGAGTTGCACACACCCCTCCCACACAAACACTCAGGCACCCATACAGATACTCAGACAAGCATTCAATAACTCATATAGACACTCATGTAGCTATTCACAAACACATGCAGCCACTTACACAGCAACAGACAGACGGATACAGACATTCACCCAGTTTAGTCACTAACCCATGCATTCAGTAAGATACGTTAAATCACTCACTTATAGAGTCAGTCACGCACCTACTAAATCATCCATACAGACACTTACACACCCACTCATTCTTCAATACGTCTTTTCCTATATATATTAAAAATATTTAAACTTTACAGAAACACACAGTCACTGGATGATGTCATCAGTGATGTCATCAGTGATGTCATTTGAGATGTCATCAGTGATGTCATCAGTGATGTCACTGACCATGTCATGAGTGATGTAATATGTGACGTCATCAGCAGTGCATTGCGGGGCGCGAGTTATAGTTAGCTGGACTAACTATAACGGGGAATTTCACGGGTTTTGTACGAGTGCAATGTCCAACTAACTATAACTGTCCCTAAAACCTATGGTTTTTTCAGTGAATATATATATATATATATATATATGGATGATGCTTTACATTCTGTTTACATTATGTCTACTTTTATAAAAGATAGCAATCAAATGTTGACAACTATGGTCCTTGTAAATCGTTAGGCAGTCAAGCAATAATGTATTTTATCTGCTATCTGTTTAAACTGCACTGTCACTTTAAGGTGTTAATCACAGGGTTGAGAGAAAAAAAGACAAAAAAGCAAAAAAAAAGTGAGTGATTGACATGTATTTAAATAAACTGTCATGGCCGATAGCGCGTCATGTGATCAAGTCCCCTGTGAGGGGCGAAACGCGTCATGGCTGCTGCACTTCTATGGGAGTTTGAATAAACTGCAGTTGACGAACCACGGTGGTCCGCGCCCTTTCTTGTTGCCCTACGAGACTGGCAAAGTGAGAAGGATTCTACTTGGATATATATATATATACACACACAAAAATATTCAAAGTTTTAGAAAACAAAATTATTATTTACGCATCAATCTGCCACCCCAACACCCAGCAGGTCGAGCAGGTCTTGTTCCCTGTCAATGACGTCTGCCCAGCGGTGCATCAGATGCTGCAGGGTGCAAGTGATCCCAGTGCAGGTGTGCACACACCGCCGCACTCGCCACCAGAGCACTTTACGCTCCCGCAGGGAATAGCCTAGGCCATAGACCTTACCGGGGCTGCGAACAGCTTGCGGGGAGGTGGTGCTGCACCTAAAAAGTGAGTGCAGCCACCTCCGCATCACTAAATATTGGGCGGGGCCGAACCCCTGCCCTTCTGTGATGCTTGCATGTGCTGCGGGTGGAGCCCGTGCTGCCTGCTTCTGCCATCAGGAGGAGTGGGACTGGAGTCAGGAGGGGAAGTAAAGAAACATGAGCAGGACAGACAGAGGACAGGCCAGGAAAGGAAAACAAAAAACACAGTACAAAAAAGTCACTGAAACATAAAATAAACACAAAAATAAACACAGGGAAAGTGAGAAAATAACAACATAAGTACAAATAAGTTGGGATTAGGAATAGGGAAGAGCAGATGGGGTTGGATTGGGTTGTGGATGAGGAAAAAGGCAGCCAGAAAGGAAGCAGGAACAATAGCAGGCAAAACAAAATGCCCGTGTGGTGCTGTTTGTGCTGATTTTTCAGTGTGGAATGCACTACTGGCCTGAAAAACCAGCACAAACTGCTGGACGAGCATTTGTCCACCCATTAGCGGAGTTCTGTGGAATCCTGCAGAGTTTTTTTGTAAAACTGTGCGAGTTCCGCCCAGGTCTAGTTAAGCGAGCCTAGGTTGAACCTCATTAGGACCAGTTTAACACCTAAATATAGCAACACGCAATAGCCACGTGACCAGTCAACCTTTGCAAAGGGCCTTCCACTGCGCTGCAACACATGTTGCTGCATTTTTAGAAACTTTTAAACCATTTGAGCTAGACACCATTTTTTATTTAAAACTGCAGATTATGCAGCAGATGATTGATTACGTGGCGAATTAGACAAATGCATCCCCTTTGTGTTGATCACTAAAGTGACCATGCATGGTAAGATGTGAGGATGTATTCACTGAGAATTGTGGGTTTCAGTGTGGGTGGGGGAGGGAGTTCAAAGAGCAGATTTCACTGATTTAGGGATATACCACGTTTTAGTTGCATGCTAGGCAATCCCACTACACTTGTGCATGTTACCCTGATGCAACACTACAGCTCTGCTCAACCCTACATTTATTACCTGCTCTGCGCACATGGAGCATGTCATTAACAATAGAAGGAGACTTGGAATAGCAGAGGACTTGGAATATAAGGGGTCTGAACAACCGCAAGAAGATACCACCGATTTTGTTGTACCTTGAATGCGACAATGTTGAAATTGTTCCCCTGCAGGAGATCCATGTTGACCACAGTAAGACACGCAATTTTGAGGGACAATGGGAATCCTTGAACTACTTTGCTTCTTATAGCTCCTACTCTCAAGGGAGGTTACCTTTGATTCACAAGATGGAATACTTCAAACATAGCAGCAAGCACACTGATCTGCAGGATATATATATATATATATATATATATATATATATATATATATATATATATATATCCAAAAACCTTCGTCACCAATTCCTTGAAAGGACGAGAAGCAGACCCAGAGTTGGTGCAATTATAGGTTTATTTGGTGAACTCCTGCACCTCCGCCATTACGCGTTTCAGCCTCACACGAGGCCTTGATCACATGATATATATATATATATATTTATGTATTACCTATTGGCGGTTGCCAGTAGGTAGTTATAGTTAGGACCAAGTTTCCATAGGACAAACGTTTATTGACTTGCCTATATTTTTGGCGCTGGTTGACGAATCTTCATGATTTTTTTTTTTTTAAAGTGCACCTCTAATTCTCGTGGTGCATAGATAGTTTTGGGGGCGATTTGTGAAGCTGGGGAAGAGAAAAAGGAGGGGGTAAAAAAAAGTGTGTTTCCGCTGGATGGAATGACACCAAATTTGGCAGAACGGTAGCTCTTGGTCCAGAAAGCACCGTTTTGTTATTTGGTGTAAATCTGTTCAGTAGTTTTAGGTTATTAAAAGAAATCCAAATTTGTATATCTAGGGACGCAAACTCTCCGTGAACCCTCCCTATCTCGTGCAGAGATCTGATTGGCTGACAACACTTCAACCATGAATTGTTGGTAACCACCTTGGGACTCTGCCTCAGCCGAGTCCCCCAAAAAATGGTTAAAAATAAAGAAACGGGAGCAGGGTAGGAATACCCTGAACCCCTAGCTCCAGTGGTGGGGTCCCCTAGGGACCCCGGTAGGGTGAAATCGCATTTAAAAAAAAAATGCAGTGAAATTGCGATGCAGTTGCGAATCTGCAGCAAAAATAATAAAGAACAAGCACAATCTCCCGTGCTTGTTTACAGTATAGCACCTTGGCTGGCCAGGTCCCGCGGGCAGATTGCTGTATTAAAATAAGGAAGGAGGCGCATAGTGCCCCCTCTCCTAGGACTCATTTGAGCCCCGGGGACCACCACCTCCCTTGGGCTTTACGTAAATATGGGAGGGGGCTGCGCAGACACCCCTCCATTGGGTTCATTGAACCCCGGTGACCACCACGTCCACGGGGCTTTTTTCTTTTTTTAAATGGAGGGCGCCGCACAGACCCCCCCTCCTGGGGCTGTTTGAAGTCCTGTAGACCACCACCTCCCTGGGGCAAAAAAAAAAACAATTAAAGGGGGATGAGCAGACCACCCGGGCCCCAGAGGAATGCCACCTCCCCAGAGCCTACATAATATATAAAAGTGGGAGGGGGCCGTGAGGATCCCCTCCCAGGCCATACAAGGTCCATGGACCACCAGCTCCCTGGGTCCAGCCTGTGCATAGTAAAGAAGGGGCTAAACTAACTATAACGCCCCTGTAACCTTTGTTTTTTTCAGTGAATATATACATATATATATATATTATAGTTAGGCTCAGATTTCACTCGTACAAAACCATTGAAATTCTGCAGTTATAGTTACCTGAACTAATTATAACTTAGGCCCCCGCAATGAACTGCTTATGACCTCACATATTACATCACTCATGACATGGTCAGTGACATCACTGATGACATGTCAAATGACATCACTGATGACATCATCATCGAACCACTCACACACCCACTCACACCCCAATCAACCTCTTATATGTCCATTCACACACCCACACACCCACACAACCACTCACATACCCATTCAACGATGAACACATACCCACTCACTCACACATACAGCCACTAATACAACCAAATCACCCACCCATATAGCCACTTGCACATCCACTCACTCATCCATTCAGCCACTCACACTTGTGTCTTGTTAAGAAGCGAAAGGGTATATTTACAAGGAGTTAACGCCACCAGAACGTTGTGACGTTCTGGTGGCATTAAGTCCTTCGCCTGATTTACAAGGTCGCGTTAAGCCACTTAACATGGCTTAATGCCGCCTTGTAAATAATGCCCCTATTCACGCAGCACTTAGCGTGAAAGTGGGGTGCAATGGGTGTAGCAGTGGCATTGTGCCGCAACACCCATTGCTTTTGACGCTGCCCCATATTTACAAGATATGGGTCTGTAGTGCTAGAGGCACTCCTATGGTTTGAAACCACGTGATGACCTTTGACTACCATGATTTTAATTGACTTTTGGTGTTTTATTTTACCCTTGCCTGAATGTACAATATTATTTTTCCCTGCATTTGCCTTTCTTGCCTTGAAGGTTTCTTTTGTATCTCTTGTAGTTTTAAAGTGGGATCTGTCACAGAGTAGAACAGCTTGCCAAGAACAGAACGTGTGGGAAGTGCATTTGAAAGCATGAGAGAGAGATAGGTGTGGAATGTACTTCTTGGTCTCGAAGTGCAGTGTTATAAGCAGTGGTGCTCAAATGTGCATTATGTTGTACATTGGCAGATGAAGTATGTGATGCTATATGCAGTGGTGCGCACATGTGCATTGTGTTGTACTTTGGCAAGTTATATGAAGTTCTTACTATTGGCTTTGACATGCCCTCATGTCATCTTGAATTCTGACTCTGTCTTGCTTGAGCTTTTTGCGCACCCAGGCAGGCCCCCAGATTACTCAAGTTGTTTATGTTATTCAAGCTCAAGATTGCTTTGTTTTTGGAGATTGTTGTTGAATGTACTGCTGGAGACTTTCGTAAGCTTCGTTAAGATAAAGGCTGGAACACATGAGAATGCAGAAGGAACGTGAGAACTCCTTTGCCTTTGGAATGCTTGCATGGAAAGTGGCCAATTCCACTACGTTTCCTTGGCGCTGAGGGAATG
The DNA here is from genome assembly GCA_963921515.1 of Calotriton arnoldi. NCBI lineage: Eukaryota > Metazoa > Chordata > Amphibia > Caudata > Salamandridae > Calotriton > Calotriton arnoldi. Next base: position 1,737,148 of record CAWUFW010003225.1, read on the forward strand.
CCTCTCTGAACCTTCTAGTGTGTTTTGTGATTATAAAGCTAAGGTTTGTTGACTTGGAAACCGGGATTTTGAGCCTGAATGGTGGATGCATCTTCAGTGCAGGAATCTGGTTGCTGAGTCTCCTGACCTCAGCTGTGAATACCCCAGTCTGGAGTGGGCCAGAATGAAGTTTGCACCAGGTGATATGTTTTATTTTTGATTTTTTCCATTGTGATGCCTGACTGTCTGTGTGCATATTCAGTCTCCAGTGACTGTGACAGTTATTGTGATGTGTGAATGTCTGTGTGCACCTTCATTGTCCAGTGGCTACGATCATCTGAGGTGTTTTCTTTAAGTATTGACTTTGTTCTGTGTGAGTGACTTTGTGTGCACACCAAGTTAATCATCTGATGTATTTAGTATATATATCTTTCTGATTTCTTGCAGGACGTCCAGCATATTCTGCTTGTGCATTTTATTACTATTATCTATGCATTTAACACTTGCATTTGCCAAGTGTGTTATTATTGTTTGCATATATATATATATATATATATATATATATATATATATATATATATATATATATATATATATATATATTATCTACTGGCGGTCACCAGTAGATAGTTATAGTTAGGACCTATTATCCATAGGAAATCCGCGACATTCTATTTGAAATAACGTTGGCGCCAATTGACGAATTTTCGCGAAAGTTTCCAACTTGTTGGGGCGCTCCGGTCCGCTCCTATCCTGAAAGTCTCGGGGTGATACGTCAAGCGGGGGCCGAGAAAAAAGGGGGGTCCCAAAACACGTTTTCCCCATTCATTTTTCCATAGGAACCTTTAGTCGCAGCTACAGCCCGAACTGCTGAATGGAATTACACCAAATTTGGCAAAGAGGTAGCCCTTGGTTCAGTGTCGTGCCTTTTGCTTAAATGGTGTAAATCCGTTCAGTAGTTTCTGAGAAAATCACAAATAAAATCACATATATATCTATGGCCGAGTAGGGTCCGCGTACCCTCCCGATCACGAGCTGCATGCTAATTGGCTGTCAACACTCCAAATCAGGAAGTGTTGGCAGCCATTTTGTCCCTCGGTAGAACTGAGGGACAGAAACAAGTGCGCAAAGCGCAAAAAGGGGCAGGGTAGAAACATCCTGACCCCTAGGTCTGCTCAGGGGTCCCACAAGGACCCCCTGGGCAGAAAAAGCATTTTTTTTTAAATCGGCGGGATGCGCTTAGGGTGCGTGGATCCCGCCGAGAGAAAAAAAAAGAAACAAGTGCGCAAAACGCACAAAGTGGGCAGGGTAGAAACACCCTGACCCCCTAGGTCTGCTCAGGGGGTCCCACAATGACCCCCTGGGCAGAAAAAAGCATTAAAAAAAACAAAACGATGTTAATTTGCCCCCGGGTGGGCCAAGTCCCGGGGGCATGGTGGGGGGTTTAAATTTAATGTGGGGCCTCTAAGGCCCCCAAGCCCCGGGGACCGCCACCCCCGGGGCTTTGAAAACATAATGGTGCGGGAGGGCTCTTGGCCCTCCCGCAGCCCCGGGGACCGCCACCCCCCGGGGCTTCTTTTTTTAAAAACATTTTTGACCTGTGTGGGGGGGCTCCATGGCGCTTTTTAGAAGTACATGGTGGGCTAGTTGGACTCCAGGGACCCTCAGGATTCAAGGGGACTTAATCCCCCAACTTAAAACGCGCCACGGGGCGCGTTTGCACAGTGGTGAAGGGAGGGGCGGGGCTTCAGGTGACATGTGTGCAAACATGCCCTGTGGCGCGTTTTAAGATGGGGAATTAAATCCTTCAATCCTGAGGTCCCTAGGGGCCAACTAGCCCAACAGGTACGTCCAGAAAGCGCCACAGAGCTGCATTGCAGAGAGGTGCAAAAGGGGCGTGGCCTCTGAACACCTCTCTGCAACGCAGCTCCCTGGCGCATACTGGAGGTACAGGGTGGGCTAGTTGGACCCCAGGGACCCTCATGATTAAAGGGGACTTAATCCCCCAACTTAAAACGCGCCACGGGGCGCGTTTGCACAGATGTCACCTCAGGCCCCGCCCCTCCCTTCACCATTGTGCAAATATTCCTCTAAAATCAGCTGAACTACGAATTCCTATTTACTCACCTGTTATCAGGAGAGACCTCAGTGCTGCATCTTTCAGCCCAGTACTGATCCTGAAAAGTAATTTTAACCGTACTTACCAGTAACTTAAATTTCCTTCCATAGGCTAACATTGACTGGTTTCACTTGGAAATTCTTCTAAGTGTGGAGTTTTGGAACTTTATAATATTCCTCTAAAATCAACCGAAATACGAATTCCGATTTACTCACCTGTTATCAGGAGAGACCTCAGTGCTGCATCTTTCAGCCCAGTACTGATCCTGAAAAGTAATTTTAACCGTACTTACCAGTAACTTGAATTTCCTTCCATAGGATATCATTGCCTGCTTTTTGCTGAAAAAGTTTCTAAGTGTCGATTTTTGAAACATACAAATATTCCTCTAAAATCAGCCAAAATACGAATTCCGATTTACTCACCTGTTATCAGGAGAGACCTCAGTGCTGCATCTTTCAGCCCAGTACTGGTCCTGAAAAGTAATTTTAACCGTACTTACCAGTAACTTGAATTTCCTTCCATAGGATATCATTGACTGGTTTCACTTGGAAATTCTTCTAAGTGTGAAGTTTTGGAACTTTATAATATTCCTCTAAAATCAGCCGAAATACGAATTCAGATTTACTCACCTGTTATCAGGAGAGACCTCAGTGCTGCATCTTTCAGCCCAGTACTGATCCTGAAAAGTAATTTTAACTGTACTTACCAGTAACTTGAATTTCCTTCCATAGGATATCATTGCCTGCTTTTTGCTGAAAAAGTTTCTAAGTGTCTTTTTTGGAAACTTACAAAAATTCCTCTAAAATCACCTCAGGCCCCGCCCCCTCCCTTCACCATTGTGCAAATATTCCTCTAAAATCAGCCAAAATACGAATTCCGATTTACTCACCTGTTATCAGGAGAGACCTCAGTGCTGCATCTTTCAGCCCAGTACTGGTCCTGAAAAGTAATTTTAACCGTACTTACCAGTAACTTGAATTTCCTTCCATAGGATATCATTGACTGGTTTCACTTGGAAATTCTTCTAAGTGTGGAGTTTTGGAACTTTATAATATTTCTCTAAAATCAGCCGAACTATGAATTCCGATTTACTCACCTGTTATCAGGAGAGAACCCAGTGCTGCATCTTTTAGCCCAGCACTGACCCTGAAAAGTAATTCTAACCGTACTTACCAGTAACTTGAATTTCCTTCCATAGGAATCCATTGTCTGGTTTTCAGCAGAAAAGTTTCAAAGTGTCGATTTTCACAAACTACAAATATTCCTTAAAAATCGCCTGTGTGACTTAAACGCATTCTTTCAACTGTTTACAGGAGATGCACCAGTGCTGGTTCCAGGATCCACCTCTGAGTAAGAAAAAGTAACGATAACACTACTTACCTGCTAAGTGAATTTCCTCCCATAGGATAACATTGGTGATTCTATGTGAAAAAGTTTCTAAGTGTCAACTTTTAAAATACAATAATATTCCTTAAAAATCACTACTGTAACCAAAACGCTTTTACTCAACTGTTTACAGGAGATGTCCCAGGACTGAATCTAGGATCCAGTCCTGTGGTTAGAAAAGTAATCCATAAAGTAACTAATTGCATTTAACTAGAAATTCACATTGAGCTCAATGTTGCATTGTTTTTGAAATTGTGTTGCCCATTGCAACAACTGTAACTACTGTACTTAAAAGTCTATTGCCTATTTGCAAAGTATTTAAACTAAAGTAATTCATTCTGAGAAAGTATATTTTGTAATGTAATGTATAATGTAATTACAAGGTAATTTAAAAATAAAATATCTAAAAATAAATAGTTTAAAAAAATATTGTAAATCAGTATCAAAAAAAATAAATATAACAATTAATACATTTAAAAATTGTCATTTACAAAACCTTTGAAATTCACTGAAAAAACCATAGGTTTCAGACACGTTATAGTTAGGAATTAGCATTTAAAAAACCTTTGAAATTCACTGAAAAAACCATAGGTTTCAGACACGTTATAGTTAGGAATTAGCATTTAAAAAACCTTTGAAATTCACTGAAAAAACCATAGGTTTCAGGCACGTTATAGTTAGAAATTAGCATTTAAAAACCTTAGAAATTCACTGAAAAAACCATAAGGTTTTAGGGACAGTTATAGTTAGTTGGACATTGCACTCGTACAAAACCCGTGAAATTCCCCGTTATAGTTAGTTCAGGTAACTATAACTCGCGCCCGCAATGCACTGCTGATGACGTCACATATTACATCACTCATGACATGGTCAGTGACATCACTGATGACATCACTGATGACATCTCAAATGACATCACTGATGACATCACTGATGACATCATCCATGTGAGAATTTAATGCATCTTCTCACACCCTAATATAACTTTTGATACACCCACTCTAAATTACAGACTGCCATTCTCAAAACCATACACACTCCAATACCAATAAGTACATACCCACTCACTGATTCTTAGGTCTACACACACACATCTACTCACTCACCCGTACAGTCACTCATACTTACAGTCACTCAGTACAGGACTATCATATGCACTCATACACCTATATAAACACTCACACAACGCAACTCATCCATAGAGGTACTCACACACCTAGTCAGTCATGCAAATAATTAATCACACTCCAATTTACTCACCTATACAGTTATACACACCAGCTCACTTACTCATAAAAATACTAGCACATTCTTACGCTCCTATGCAATCACTGATGCAAGCACACACTCATCCATATAGCCACTCTCACAATCACACACTCTCACTTATAGCCATTTATATACTCCAACACACATATATACTGCCTTTCACATATGTAGTTACTCACACATGTACCACTGAGATATACATTCAATCACTAACACACCCATACACACACTCACCCACCCATACAGTCCATCACAGACGCACTCTTGAAACCATGCACCCAGTGAATCACCCACTCACACATCTATGCACAGAGTCACACACACCACACCCACACAAACACTGAGGCACCCATACAGATACTCAGAGAACCAATCCATAACCCATATAGACACTCATTTAGCTAGTCAGAAACCCATGCAGCTGCTTACACAACAACAGACAGACGGATACAGACATTCACACAGTTTAGTCACTCACCCATGCATCCAGTAAGATACGTTTAATCACTCACTTATAGACTCAGTCACGCACCTACTAAATCATCCATTGAGATGCTTATACACCCACTCATTCTTCAATATGCCTTTCCCTATATATATTAAACATATTTAAACTTTACAGAAACACACAGTCACTGGATGATGTCATCAGTGATGTCATTTGAGATGTCATCAGTGATGTCATCAGTGATGTCACTGACCATGTCATGAGTGATGTAATATGTGACGTCATCAGCAGTGCATTGCGGGGCGCGAGTTATAGTTACCTGAACTAACTATAACGGGGGAATTTCACGGGTTTTGTACGAGTGCAATGTCCAACTAACTATAACTGTCCCTAAAACCTTATGGTTTTTTCAGTGAATATATATATATATATATATATATATATATATATATATATATATATATATATATATATATCCGTATGCATTTGAATGTTGTTCATTTGACATCTGGGAAAGCCTTTCTGTCAGAGAACATTGCATAAATAAAACCCCAAGCCTTATTCTGAGAACTGTCTGTGATGTGCTTCATTTTATAAAGTGAAATCCCTTGCCAGGGGGTGTGGTGTTGTGTTTATTGCTTCGTCGTGTTTAAGCCTCCGTGTGGGAGAGTGGCATTCTATATTATCTGGGCGTGCGTAGCAATACATTTTGGCGTCATGAACAGGATTTGAAAAAAAAAATTAAAAGTAAAAGGGGAAATGCTTTCTAAAATGTCAATGTTTTCAGTTGCAGATTCACAGATGTCAACTGAGTTATTTGGGTAGGAAGTTGCCTCTACTGCATGTTTAACAGTTGAGGGGCAAGCACAGATATTTAAATGTTTTCAGAATTTTTCTTTTAAAAAGGGAAAACAACTTGATATTTCAGAGAGAAAAAGTGGTGTCATTTTGAATGAATTGCTCAGCATGTATGAAAAATGTGGGCAGTTAGAAAGAGAATGGAATGAAATGCAAAGAGAGTTAGCTAAAGCTAAAGAAAAGTCAGAGCTGCAACAGATTGAAAATAAATCATTGAAAAAAGAGTTGGAAATGTACCAAGCACCAACGCAGTTTATTTTATCAGACTGTTTAGATAGCCAGAGTGAGTCGCTCGTGAAGAATGTGCAGGTTAATTTACAATGCTCACAGGAGGTTTTTATTAATTCTTTGGAGGACTTTCCTCAGCCAGGAATTAATGGTATTTTGGTTGAATTAGAAGCTTCCGAAGTAATGTTGACTGGAGAAAATGAAGCACAGTTTCATGTACTTGGGTTTGATTGTAACTTGCAGGAATATTTTAGAAATTACAGAGAAGATAAACAAATCAGCCTGTTAGAACTAGCGATTGTTGCTTGCAGTTACAAATCAGAATGGTCGGTGAGTGACAAAACTTGCTTTGCATGGAGAGATGCTATTCTGAAAAAAGAAATGATGAAAAATGTTCTTTGTAAACATAACTCTGAGTGGGGAGAGAAGCAGCAATGTGCTTTTGAATCTGCAAAACAGATTATACAATGCGTTTCAGACGTGTGGCCAATACAAAAAGGAGACATTGAGTTACATATGACAGTCAGGGTCAGTGTGCCACTTGGAGTATGTGGGAAAAATAAGGAAAGAAGAGGGGGCTCTTGGGCTTTTGGACTGAAACATTGTCAGGTGCTGGAGAATGTTTTACTCCCTTTGAAAACAGTTGCTAATGTTTCAATGCACTGTGACAGACACAGGGCAGAAGCAGTTGTGTGTGTGTTTTTGTGCTCTGATAGACACAGGGTAGACACAGTTGCTTTTGAGTTGTGCTCTGATAGACATAGGGCAGACATAGTTGCTTTTGAGTTGTGCTCTGATAGACACTGGGCAGACACAGTTGCTTTTGAGTTGTGCTCTGACAGACACTGGGCAGACACAGTTGCTTTTGTGTTTTTGCATGCTGACAGACACTGGGCAGATGACAATAAGGCATGATGTGATTTTGACTTTTGAAATTTCTCTAATGCAATGGCTGATGACTTTCCTTGAGTTATACAGAACAGGTAATGCACAAAAAGCAAATGTGATCAAGTGGTTCATACAGGCAGAAACTGCAGTTTTCCATGAATAGTTGGTGCAGATCCCAGTAAAAAGTCCAGTGGTGGTGTTTGAGGTGCCTGAGACACAAGATTCCCCAGTGAAGTGGAACAAGGAGTTGTGGATGAAATTTGGGAAATGTTAGTGCAAAGCGCAGCTACTGTGTATTATGTAGATGCTCATTGTCCCATACATTTACTAGACAGAAGATTTAATTCCCTTACAGATGAAAAGGCTAAAATCTTGGAGACAGAGGTGGTAACACACGATTCTGATTTGGTGGGCATGACTAAGTGCGAGCACCTAGGAGAGAAAGACACTTCGAACAGGTGGGCAGAGAATGAAGGGATGCATATTCCCCTAGACTTACTTAGAACTGTGATTCCTATTTGTCAGTATGCACAGCGCAGACCAGTCCCACAGGAGGTGAGGGGCCAGTTGGAGAAAGGAAAATTACCAGAGCAGATAGGGCAGATGGATTGCATTGGGCTCATGCCAAATGATCAAGGAGACACTTATTCAGCAGTGTATGGAGAAATAGTTAGGAAGGTGACTGCCCCAGCCCTTCTTACTGTGCAAGGGAAAGGAGAGTTTGACTCCAATACCAAGAGTGTGGGTAGAACGATCAGATAATTCCCCAGAGCCAGCTGAGAACCGTACAGACAAAAGAGATACAACTTTGCCAACAGACTCAAAACAGAAAAAGGAGAACGTGTGCTTTTTGAAAAATATTTTTTGCAAGAAGAGTAATGCTTGTTTATTTTTCAGCAAAAGACACACAGATGATAGATGGAATGCAGAGCAAATCAAACATTCGCCCCCAGTCAATAGATCTGGGTTAAATCCATTGTTCTTTTGCTCACCATGCCACCCCAGTTTAGACCCAGCCATATGCAAATTAGTCTTGACCCTGTGCCTTATGGGAACAGTCCAGACTGAACTGCCAAGCCAGGTCCTCCCTGGACTGGAAACAAGCATCCTGGGACCAGTTTCGGGGCATCACCTCACATCAGCCAGGCTAGCTTGAATCCAGTGGCACAGTGAGCCCGGGACCAATGTCTGGCCATACCCGGCACACTTAGGGCGAGAAAGCAAAAGACACACAGATGATGGACGGAATGCAGAGCAACCCAAATATTCACCCCCAGTCAATAGATCTGGGTTATATCCATCGTTCTTTTGCTCACCATGCCACCCCAGTTTAGACCCAGCCCTATGCAAATCAGTCTTGACCCTGTGCCTCATGGGAATGGGGCGAATGTATGACATTGTTCTGCATTCTGTCCATCAATTGTTGTTTTTGCATTTGTCACCCTGAGTGGGACGGGTATGCCCAGACGTGGGTCCCGTGCTCTCCCTGCCACTGGAGTCAAGCTATCCTGGCTGATGAGGGGTGAAACCCCGAAACCGGTCCTAGGATGCTTGTTTAAGGTCCAGGGAGGACCTGGCCTGGCAGATCGGGCTGGACTGTTCCCGTTGGGCGCAGGGACAAGACTGATTTGCATATGGCTGGGTTCAAACTGGAATGGCATGGGGAGCAAAAAAACGATGGATTTAGGCCCATATCTCTGTACTGGGGTTAATGTATGACATTGTTCTGCATTCTGTCCATCAATTGTTGTTTTTGCATTTGTTTATTTTTCACATCATACTGCAACATGTTGGTGTACCTGATGTCCCTGTCCTGCATGTGGGTACCTTCGTCTGAGTGGGCCCGTGAGGGTGTGGGACCCCCCACCCCCAACCCTAAAGCGATCACCTGGCAGCGCAGACTGACATCATCGCTGACATCCTTTGGCTGAATCAACCAGATGAACTTACCTAGCAAAGATGATTTTTGACTGTTAAAATGAAGAATTTTTTTAAAAGAAAGATATAATTTCAAAGCAAGAAGGCTGTGTTCACACAGAATGATATTTTTCATTAAATCCAGAGAATTACCGGAAATGCTGTTCAGTTTGAAAAAAAAAGAGAAGATTCCTTAGTTTTTAAGCAAAATATATAAGTTTGGCTGCTTCAATAGTAGAAGTTCCAGAATTAGCCATTTATAAGACTAGGAGCATTAATGAGTTAACATGTTTGATTTTATTTGTGTATTCATCATACATTTATTCCTGAAGCCAAGTTATTATCAGATATTCATGAGCTATTTTAGATGAAGTATTATGTTACATGCTTTTATAATGTCACTGTTTTAATGTGTGCTTCATTTATATTCGTATTTTCACTTAAGAAGTAGATTTTTTGATATGTAAGTTACGATAGTCAAAGGTCATGGGGTGGAATGTAATGCTAGAGGCACTCCTATGGTTTGAAACCACGTGATGACCTTTGACTGCCATGATTTTAATTGACTTTTGGTGTTTTATTTTACCCTAGCCTGAATGTACAATATTATTTTTCCCTGCAAGTGCCTTTCTTGCCTTGAAGATTTCTTTCATATCTCTTGTAGTTTTAAAGTGGGAGCTGTCACAGAGTAGAACAGCTTGCCAAGAACAGAACGTGTGGGATGTGCATTTGAAAGCATGAGAGAGAGAGGTGTGGAATGTACTTCTTGGTCTCAAAGTGCAGTGTTATAAGCAGGGGTGCTCAAATGTGCGTTATGTTGTACATTGGCAGATGAAGTGTGTGATGCTATAGGCAGTGGTGCACAAATGTGCATTGTGTTGTATATTGGGAAGTATAATGAAGTTCTTACTATTGGCTTTGACATGCCCTCATGTCATCTTAAATTCTGACTCTGTCTTGCTTGAGCTTTTGCGCGCACAGGCAGGCCCCCAGATTACTCAAGTTGTTTAGCTTATTCATGTTCAAGGTTGCTTTGTTTTTGGAGATTGTTGTTGAATGTACTGCCAGAGACCTTCGTAAGCTTCGTTAAGATAAAGGCTGGAACACATGAGAATGCAGAAGGAACATGAGAACTCCTTTGTCTTTGGAATGCTTGCATGGAAAGTGGCCAATTCCAGTAAGTTTCCTTGGCACAGAGGTAAGGCCTCTAGGAACCTTCTAGTGTGTTTTGAGATTATAAAGCTGATGTTTATTGACTTGGAAACCGGGATTTTGAGCCTGAACGGTGGACACATCTTCAGTGCAGGAATCTGGTTGCTGAGTCTCCTGACCCTGGCTGTGAATCCCCCAGTCTGGAGTGGGCCAGAATGAAGTTTGCACCAGGTGATATGTTTTATTTTTGATTTTTTCCAGTGTGATGCCTGACTGTCTGTGTGCATATTCAGTCTCCAGTGAATGTGACAGTTATTGTGATGTATGAATGTCTGTGTGCACCTTCATTGTCCAGTGGCTACGATCATCTGAGGTGTTTTCTTTGAGTATTGACTTTGTTCTGTGTGAGTGACTTTGTGTGCACACCCAAGTTAATCATCTGATGTATTTAGTATATATATCTTTCTGATTTCTTGCAGGACGTCCAGCATATTCTGCTTGTGCATTTTATTACTATTATCTATGCATTTAACACTTGCATTTGCCAAGTGTGTTATTATTGTTTTCATATATATATATATATATATATATATATATATATATATATATATATATATATATATATATATATATATATCTACTGGCGGTCGCCAGTAGATAGTTATAGTTAGGACCTATTATCCATAGGAAATCCGCGACATTCTATTTGAAATAACGTTGGCGCCGGTTGACGAATCTTCGCGAAAGTTTCCAACTTGTTGGGGCGCTCCGGTCCGCTCCTATCCTGAAAGTCTTGGGGTGATACGTCAAGCGGGGCCGAGAAAAAAGGGGGGTCCCAAAACGCGATTTCCCCATTCATTTTTCCGTAGGAACCTTTAGTCGCAGCTACAGCCCGAACTGCTGAACGGAATTACACCAAATTTGGCAAAGAGGTAGCCCTTGGTTCAGTGTCGTGCCTTTTGCTTAAATGGTGTAAATCCGTTCAGTAGTTTCTGAGAAAATCACAAATAAAATCACATATATATCTATGGCCGAGAGGGTCCGCGTACCCTCCCGATCACGAGCTGCATGCTAATTGGCTGTCAACACTCCCAATCAGGAAGTGTTGGCAGCCATTTTGTCCCTCGGTAGAACCGAGGGACAGAAACAAGTGCGCAAAGCGCCAAAGGGGGCAGGGTAGAAACACCCTGACCCCTAGGTCTGCTCAGGGGTCCCACAAGGACCCCTGGGCAGAAAAGCATTTTTTTTTAAATCGGCGGGATGCGCTTAGGGTGCGCGGATCCCGCCGAGAAAAAAAGAAACAAGTGCGCAAAACGCACAAAGGGGGCAGGGTAGAAACACCCTGACCCCTAGGTCTGCTCAGGGGTCCCACAAGGACCCCTGGGCAGAAAAAGCATAAAAAAAAAAATCGGCGAATCCCGAGTCAAGCTATCCTGGCTGATGAGGGGTGAAACCCCGAAACCGGTCCTAGGATGCTTGTTTCCGGTCCAGGGAGGACCTGGCCTGGCAGATCGGGCTGGACTGTTCCCGTTGGGCGCAGGGACAAGACTGATTTGCATATGGCTGGGTTCAAACTGGAATGGCATGGGGAGCAAAAAAACGATGGATTTAGGCCCATATCTCTGTACTGGGGTTAATGTATGACATTGTTCTGCATTCTGTCCATCAATTGTTGTTTTTGCATTTGTTTATTTTTCACATCATACTGCAACATGTTGGTGTACCTGATGTCCCTGTCCTGCATGTGGGTACCTTCGTCTGAGTGGGCCCGTGAGGGTGTGGGACCCCCCAACCCTAAAGCGATCACCTGGCAGCGCAGACTGACATCATCGCTGACATCCTTTGGCTGAATCAACCAGATGAACTTACCTAGCAAAGATGATTTTTGACTGTTAAAATGAAGAATTTTTTTAAAAGAAAGATATAATTTCAAAGCAAGAAGGCTGTGTTCACACAGAATGATATTTTTCATTAAATCTAGAGAATTACCGGAAATGCTGTTCAGTTTGAAAAAAAAAGAGGATTCCTTAGTTTTTAAGCAAAATATATAAGTTTGGCTGCTTCAATAGTAGAAGTTCCAGAATTAGCCATTTATAAGACTAGGAGCATTAATGAGTTAACATGTTTGATTTTATTTGTGTATTCATCATACATTTATTCCTGAAGCCAAGTTATTATCAGATATTCATGAGCTATTTTAGATGAAGTATTATGTTACATGCTTTTATAATGTCACTGTTTTAATGTGTGCTTCATTTATATTCGTATTTTCACTTAAGAAGTTGATTTTTTGATATGTAAGTTATGATAGTCAAAGGTCATGGGGTGGAATGTAATGCTAGAGGCACTCCTATGGTTTGAAACCACGTGATGACCTTTGACTGCCATGATTTTAATTGACTTTTGGTGTTTTATTTTACCCTAGCCTGAATGTACAATATTATTTTTCCCTGCAAGTGCCTTTCTTGCCTTGAAGATTTCTTTCATATCTCTTGTAGTTTTAAAGTGGGAGCTGTCACAGAGTAGAACAGCTTGCCAAGAACAGAACGTGTGGGATGTGCATTTGAAAGCATGAGAGAGAGAGGTGTGGAATGTACTTCTTGGTCTCAAAGTGCAGTGTTATAAGCAGGGGTGCTCAAATGTGCGTTATGTTGTACATTGGCAGATGAAGTGTGTGATGCTATAGGCAGTGGTGCACAAATGTGCATTGTGTTGTATATTGGGAAGTATAATGAAGTTCTTACTATTGGCTTTGACATGCCCTCATGTCATCTTAAATTCTGACTCTGTCTTGCTTGAGCTTTTGCGCGCACAGGCAGGCCCCCAGATTACTCAAGTTGTTTAGCTTATTCATGTTCAAGGTTGCTTTGTTTTTGGAGATTGTTGTTGAATGTACTGCCAGAGACCTTCGTAAGCTTTGTTAAGATAAAGGCTGGAACACATGAGAATGCAGAAGGAACATGAGAACTCCTTTGTCTTTGGAATGCTTGCATGGAAAGTGGCCAATTCCAGTAAGTTTCCTTGGCACAGAGGTAAGGCCTCTAGGAACCTTCTAGTGTGTTTTGAGATTATAAAGCTGATGTTTATTGACTTGGAAACCGGGATTTTGAGCCTGAACGGTGGACACATCTTCAGTGCAGGAATCTGGTTGCTGAGTCTCCTGACCCTGGCTGTGAATCCCCCAGTCTGGAGTGGGCCAGAATGAAGTTTGCACCAGGTGATATGTTTTATTTTTGATTTTTTCCAGTGTGATGCCTGACTGTCTGTGTGCATATTCAGTCTCCAGTGAATGTGACAGTTATTGTGATGTGTGAATGTCTGTGTGCACCTTCATTGTCCAGTGGCTACGATCATCTGAGGTGTTTTCTTTGAGTATTGACTTTGTTCTGTGTGAGTGACTTTGTGTGCACACCCAAGTTAATCATCTGATGTATTTAGTATATATATCTTTCTGATTTCTTGCAGGACGTCCAGCATATTCTGCTTGTGCATTTTATTACTATTATCTATGCATTTAACACTTGCATTTGCCAAGTGTGTTATTATTGTTTTCATATATATATATATATATATATATATATATATATATATATATATATATATATATATATATATATATATATATATATATATATATATATATATATATATATATATATATATATTATCTACTGGCGGTCGCCAGTAGATAGTTATAGTTAGGACCTATTATCCATAGGAAATCCGCGACATTCTATTTGAAATAACGTTGGCGCCGGTTGACGAATCTTCGCGAAGGTTTCCAACTTGTTGGGGCGCTCCGGTCCGCTCCTATCCTGAAAGTCTCGGGGTGATACGTCAAGCGGGGGCCGAGAAAAAAGGGGGGTCCCAAAACGCGATTTCCCCATTCATTTTTCCGTAGGAACCTTTAGTCGCAGCTACAGCCCGAACTGCTGAACGGAATTACACCAAATTTGGCAAAGAGGTAGCCCTTGGTTCAGTGTCGTGCCTTTTGCTTAAATGGTGTAAATCCGTTCAGTAGTTTCTGAGAAAATCACAAATAAAATCACATATATATCTATGGCCGAGTAGGGTCCGCGTACCCTCCCGATCACGAGCTGCATGCTAATTGGCTGTCAACACTCCCAATCAGGAAGTGTTGGCAGCCATTTTGTCCCTCGGTAGAACCGAGGGACAGAAACAAGTGCGCAAAGCGCAAAAGGGGGCAGGGTAGAAACACCCTGACCCTCTAGGTCTGCTCAGGGGTCCCACAAGGACCCCTGGGCAGAAAAGCATATATTTTTTTAAATCGGCGGGATGCGCTTAGGGTGCGCGGATCCCGCCGAGAAAAAAAAGAAACAAGTGCGCAAACGCACAAAGGGGGCAGGGTAGAAACACCCTGACCCCTAGGTCTGCTCAGGGGTCCCACAAGGACCCCTGGGCAGAAAATTCGCCGGAAAAAAAAAAAAAACGAAGCGCGGTCTCTTGCGCTTCGATGTTAATTTGCCCCCGGGTGGGCCAAGTCCCGGGGGCATGGTGAGGGGTTTAATTTAATGTGGGGGCCTCTAAGGCCCCCAAGCCCCGGGGACCGCCACCCCCGGGGCTTTGAAAACATAATGGTGCGGGAGGGCTCTTGGCCCTCCCGCAGCCCTGGGACCGCCACCCCCGGGGCTTCTTTTTAAAAAAAAAAATTTGACCTGTGTGGGGGGGCTCCATGGCGCTTTTTAGAAGTACATGGTGGGCTAGTTGGACTCCAGGGACCCTCAGGATTCAAGGGGACTTAATCCCCCAACTTAAAACGCGCCTCGGGGCGCGTTTGCACAGTGGTGAAGGGAGGGGCGGGGCTTCAGGTGACATGTGTGCAAACAGGCCCCGTGGCGCGTTTTAAGATGGGGAATTAAATCCCCTTCAATCCTGAGGGTCCCTAGGGGCCAACTAGCCCAACAGGTACGTCCAGAAAGCGCCACAGAGCTGCATTGCAGAGAGGTGCAAAAAGGGCGTGGCCTCTGAACACCTCTCTGCAACGCAGCTCCCTGGTGCATACTGGAGGTACAGGGTGGGCTAGTTGGACCCCAGGGACCCTCATGATTCAAGGGGACTTAATCCCCCAACTTAAAACGCGCCACGGTGCGTGTTTGCACAGATGTCACCTCAGGCCCCGCCCCCTCCCTTCACCATTGTGCAAATATTCCTCTAAAATCAGCTGAACTACGAATTCCTATTTACTCACCTGTTATCAGGAGAGACCTCAGTGCTGCATCTTTCAGCCCAGTACTGATCCTGAAAAGTAATTTTAACCGTACTTACCAGTAACTTAAATTTCCTTCCATAGGCTAACATTGACTGGTTTCACTTGGAAATTCTTCTAAGTGTGGAGTTTTGGAACTTTATAATATTCCTCTAAAATCAACCGAAATACGAATTCCGATTTACTCACCTGTTATCAGGAGAGACCTCAGTGCTGCATCTTTCAGCCCAGCACTGATCCTGAAAAGTAATTTTAACCGTACTTACCAGTAACTTGAATTTCCTTCCATAGGATATCAATGCCTGCTTTTTGCTGAAAAGTTTCTAAGTGTCGATTTTTGAAACATACAAATATTCCTCTAAAATCAGCCAAAATACGAATTCCGATTTACTCACCTGTTATCAGGAGAGACCTCAGTGCTGCATCTTTCAGCCCAGTACTGGTCCTGAAAAGTAATTTTAACCGTACTTACCAGTAACTTGAATTTCCTTCCATAGGATATCATTGACTGGTTTCACTTGGAAATTCTTCTAAGTGTGGAGTTTTGGAACTTTATAATATTCCTCTAAAATCAGCCGAAATACGAATTCCGATTTACTCACCTGTTATCAGGAGAGACCTCAGTGCTGCATCTTTCAGCCCAGTACTGATCCTGAAAAGTAATTTTAACTGTACTTACCAGTAACTTGAATTTCCTTCCATAGGATATCATTGCCTGCTTTTTGCTGAAAAAGTTTCTAAGTGTCTTTTTGAAACTTACAAAAATTCCTCTAAAATCACCTCAGGCCCCGCCCCTCCCTTCACCATTGTGCAAATATTCCTCTAAAATCAGCCAAAATACGAATTTTGATTTACTCACCTGTTATCAGGAGAGACCTCAGTGCTGCATCTTTCAGCCCAGTACTGGTCCTGAAAAGTAATTTTAACCGTACTTACCAGTAACTTGAATTTCCTTCCATAGGATATCATTGACTGGTTTCACTTGGAAATTCTTCTAAGTGTGGAGTTTTGGAACTTTATAATATTTCTCTAAAATCAGCCGAACTATGAATTCCGATTTACTCACCTGTTATCAGGAGAGAACCCAGTGCTGCATCTTTTAGCCCAGCACTGACCCTGAAAAGTAATTCTAACCGTACTTACCAGTAACTTGAATTTCCTTCCATAGGAATCCATTGTCTGGTTTTCAGCAGAAAAGTTTCAAAGTGTCGATTTTCACAAACTACAAATATTCCTTAAAAATCGCTTGTGTGACTTAAACGCATTCTTTCAACTGTTTACAGGAGATGCACCAGTGCTGGTTCCAGGATCCACCTCTGAGTAAGAAAAAGTAACGATAACACTACTTACCTGCTAAGTGAATTTCCTCCCATAGGATAACATTGGTGATTCTATGTGAAAAAGTTTCTGTCAACTTTTAAAATACAATAATATTCCTTAAAAATCACTACTGTAACCAAAACGCTTTTACTCAACTGTTTACAGGAGATGTCCCAGGACTGAATCTAGGATCCAGTCCTGTGGTTAGAAAAGTAATCCATAAAGTAACTAATTGCATTTAACTAGAAATTCACATTGAGCTCAATGTTGCATTGTTTTTGAAATTGTGTTGCCCATTGCAACAACTGTAACTACTGTACTTAAAAGTCTATTGCCTATTTGCAAAGTATTTAAACTAAAGTAATTCATTCTGAGAAAGTATATTTTGTAATGTAATGTATAATGTAATTACAAGGTAATTTAAAAAATAAAATATCTAAAAATAAATAGTTTAAAAAAATATTGTAAATCAGTATCAAAAAAATAAATATAACAATTAATACATTTAAAAATTGTCATTTACAAAACCTTTGAAATTCACTGAAAAAAACATAGGTTTCAGACACGTTATAGTTAGGAATTAGCATTTAAAAAACCTTTGAAATTCACTGAAAAAACCATAGGTTTCAGACACGTTATAGTTAGGAATTAGCATTTAAAAAACCTTTGAAATTCACTGAAAAAACCATAGGTTTCAGGCACGTTATAGTTAGAAATTAGCATTTAAAAAACCTTAGAAATTCACTGAAAAAACCATAAGGTTTTAGGGACAGTTATAGTTAGTTGGACATTGCACTCGTACAAAACCCGTGAAATTCCCCCGTTATAGTTAGTTCAGGTAACTATAACTCGCGCCCCGCAATACACTGCTGATGACGACACATATTACATCACTCATGACATGGTCAGTGACATCACTGATGACATCACTGATGACATCTCAAATAACATCACTAATGACATCACTGATGACATCATCCATGTGAGAATTTAATGCATCTTCTCACACCCTAATATAACTTTTGATACACCCACTCTAAATTACAGACTGCCATTCTCAAAACCATACACACTCCAATACCAATAAGTACATACCCACTCACTGATTCTTAGGTCTACACACACACACACATCTACTCACTCACCCGTACAGTCACTCATACTTACAGTCACTCAGTACAGGACTATCATATGCACTCATACACCTATATAAACACTCACACAACGCAACTCATCCATAGAGGTACTCACACACCTAGTCAGTCATGCAAATAATTAATCACACTCCAATTTACTCACCTATACAGTTATACACACCAGCTCACTTACTCATAAAAATACTAGCACATTCTTACGCTCCTATGCAATCACTGATGCAAGCACACACTCATCCATATAGCCACTCTCACAATCACACACTCTCACTTATAGCCATTTATATACTCCAACACACATATATACTGCCTTTCACATATGTAGTTACTCACACATGTACCACTGAGATATACATTCAATCACTAACACACCCATACACACACTCACCCACCCATACAGTCCATCACAGACGCACTCTTGAAACCATGCACCCAGTGAATCACCCACTCACACATCTATGCACAGAGTCACACACACCCCACCCACACAAACACTGAGGCACCCATACAGATACTCAGAGAACCAATCCATAACCCATATAGACACTCATTTAGCTAGTCAGAAACCCATGCAGCTGCTTACACAACAACAGACAGACGGATACAGACATTCACACAGTTTAGTCACTCACCCATGCATCCAGTAAGATACGTTTAATCACTCACTTATAGACTCAGTCACGCACCTACTAAATCATCCATTCAGACGCTTATACACCCACTCATTCTTCAATATGCCTTTCCCTATATATATTAAACATATTTAAACTTTACAGAAACACACAGTCACTGGATGATGTCATCAGTGATGTCATTTGAGATGTCATCAGTGATGTCATCAGTGATGTCACTGACCATGTCATGAGTGATGTAATATGTGACATCATCAGCAGTGCATTGCGGGGCGCGAGTTATAGTTACCTGAACTAACTATAACGGGGGAATTTCACGGGTTTTGTACGAGTGCAATGTCCAACTAAGTATAACTGTCCCTAAAACCTTATGGTTTTTCAGTGAATATATATAAGGATTCTTGTAATCCGAAACGCGTCTCTCTTACCTCAGGGGTTGAGGGTGGACCTGAGCAATAAATATTTGCCTCATCTTTACTACCTCGTGTCCGTGCCTTCGTCCACGGATGTGTCTGTGGAAGCTGGATTGTTTGGTCAATATATATATATATATATATATATATATATATATATATATATATATATCCGTATGCATTTGAATGTTGTTCATTTGACATCTGGGAAAGCCTTTCTGTTAGAGAACATTGCATAAATAAAACCCCAAGCCTTATTCTGAGAACTGTCTGTGATGTGCTTCATTTTATAAAGTGAAATCCCTTGCCAGGGGGTGTGGTGTTGTGTTTATTGCTTCGTCGTGTTTAAGCCTCCGTGTGGGAGAGTGGCATTCTATATTATCTGGGCGTGCGTAGCAATACATTTTGAGCGTCATGAACAGGATTTGAAAAAAAAAAATTAAAAGGGGAAATGCTTTCTAAAATGTCAATGTTTTCAGTTGCAGATTCACAGATGTCAACTGAGTTATTTGGGTAGGAAGTTGCCTCTACTGCATGTTTAACAGATGAGGGGCAAGCACAGATATTTAAATGTTTTCAGAATTTTTCTTTTGAAAAGGGAAAACAACTTGATATTTCAGAGAGAAAAAGTGGTGTCATTTTGAATGAATTGCTCAGCATGTATGAAAAATGTGGGCAGTTAGAAAGAGAATGGAATGAAATGCAAAGAGAGTTAGCTAAAGCTAAAGAAAAGTCAGAGCTGCAACAGATTGAAAATAAATCATTGAAAAAGAGTTGGAAATGTACCAAGCACCAACGCAGTTTATTTTATCAGACTGTTTAGATAGCCAGAGTGAGTCGCTCGTGAAGAATGTGCAGGTTAATTTACAATGCTCACAGGAGGTTTTTATTAATTCTTTGGAGGACTTTCCTCAGCCAGGAATTAATGGAATTTTGGTTGAATTAGAAGCTTCCGAAGTAATGTTGACTGGAGAAAATGAAGCACAGTTTCATGTACTTGGCTTTGATTGTAACTTGCAGGAATATTTTAGAAATTACAGAGAAGATAAACAAATCAGCCTGTTAGAACTAGCGATTGTTGCTTGCAGTTACAAATCAGAATGGTCGGTGAGTGACAAAACTTGCTTTGCATGGAGAGATGCTATTCTGAAAAAAGAAATGATGAAAAATGTTCTTTGTAAACATAACTCTGAGTGGGGAGAGAAGCAGCAATGTGCTTTTGAATCTGCAAAACAGATTATACAATGCGTTTCAGACGTGTGGCCAATACAAAAGGAGACATTGAGTTACATATGACAGTCAGGGTCAGTGTGCCACTTGGAGTATGTGGGAAAAATAAGGAAAGAAGAGGGGGCTCTTGGGCTTTTGGACTGAAACATTGTCAGATGCTGGAGAATGTTTTACTCCCTTTGAAAACAGTTGCTAATGTTTCAATGCACTGTGACAGACACAGGGCAGAAGCAGTTGTGTGTGTGTTTTTGTGCTCTGATAGACACAGGGCAGACACAGTTGCTTTTGAGTTGTGCTCTGATAGACATAGGGCAGACATAGTTGCTTTTGAGTTGTGCTCTGATAGACACTGGGCAAACACAGTTGCTTTTGAGTTGTGCTCTGACAGACACTGGGCAGACACAGTTGCTTTTGTGTTTTTGCATGCTGACAGACACTGGGCAGATGACAATAAGGCATGATGTGATTTTGACTTTTGAAATTTCTCTAATGCAATGGCTGATGACTTTCCTTGAGTTATACAGAACAGGTAATGCACAAAAAGCAAATGTGATCAAGTGGTTCATACAGGCAGAAACTGCAGTTTTCCATGAATAGTTGGTGCAGATCCCAGTAAAAAGTCCAGTGGTGGTGTTTGAGGTGCCTGAGACACAAGATTCCCCAGTGAAGTGGAACAAGGAGTTGTGGATGAAATTTGGGAAATGTTAGTGCAAAGCGCAGCTACTGTGTATTATGTAGATGCTCATTGTCCCATACATTTACTAGACAGAAGATTTAATTCCCTTACAGATGAAAAGGCTAAAATCTTGGAGACAGAGGTGGTAACACACGATTCTGATTTGGTGGGCATGACTAAGTGTGAGCACCTAGGAGAGAAAGACACTACGAACAGGTGGGCAGAGAATGAAGGGATGCATATTCCCCTAGACTTACTTAGAACTGTGATTCCTATTTGTCAGTATGCACAGCGCAGACCAGTCCCACAAGAGGTGAGGGGCCAGTTGGAGAAAGGAAAATTACCAGAGCAGATAGGGCAGATGGATTGCATTGGGCTCATGCCAAATGATCAAGGAGACACTTATTCAGCAGTGTATGGAGAAATAGTTAGGAAGGGGACTGCCCCAGCCCTTCTTACTGTGCAAGGGAAAGGAGAGTTTGACTCCAATACCAAGAGTGTGGGTAGAATTATCAGATAATTCCCCAGAGCCAGCTGAGAACCGTACAGACAAAAGAGATACAACTTTGCCAACATCAAAACAGAAAAAGGAGAACGTGTGCTTTTTGAAAAATATTTTTTGCAAGAAGAGTAATGCTTGTTTATTTTTCAGCAAAAGACACACAGATGATAGATGGAATGCAGAGCAAATCAAACATTCGCCCCAGTCAATAGATCTGGGTTAAATCCATTGTTCTTTTGCTCACCATGCCACCCCAGTTTAGACCCAGCCATATGCAAATTAGTCTTGACCCTGTGCCTTATGGGAACAGTCCAGACTGAACTGCCAAGCCAGGTCCTCCCTGGACTGGAAACAAGCATCCTGGGACCAGTTTCGGGGCATCACCTCACATCAGCCTGGCTAGCTTGAATCCAGTGGCACAGTGAGCCCGGGACCAATGTCTGGCCATACCCGGCACACTTAGGGCGAGAAAGCAAAAGACACACAGATGATGGACGGAATGCAGAGCAACCCAAATATTCACCCCCAGTCAATAGATCTGGGTTATATCCATCGTTCTTTTGCTCACCATGCCACCCCAGTTTAGACCCAGCCCTATGCAAATCAGTCTTGACCCTGTGCCTCATGGGAATGGGGCGAATGTATGACATTGTTCTGCATTCTGTCCATCAATTGTTGTTTTTGCATTTATCACCCTGAGTGGGACGGGTATGCCCAGACGTGGGTCCCGTGCTCTCCCTGCCACTGGAGTCAAGCTATCCTGGCTGATGAGGGGTGAAACCTCGAAACCGGTCCTAGGATGCTTGTTTCCGGTCCAGGGAGCACCTGGCCTGGCAGATCGGGCTGGACTGTTCCTGTTGGGCGCAGGGACAAGACTGATTTGCATATGGCTGGGTTCAAACTGGAATGGCATGGGGAGCAAAAAAACGATGGATTTAGGCCCAGATCTCTGTACTGGGGTTAATGTATGACATTGTTCTGCATTCTGTCCATCAATTGTTGTTTTTGCATTTGTTTATTTTTCACATCATACTGCAACATGTTGGTGTACCTGATGTCCCTGTCCTGCATGTGGGTACCTTCGTCTGAGTGGGCCCGTGAGGGTGTGGGACCCCCCACCCCCAACCCTAAAGCGATCACCTGGCAGCGCAGACTGACATCATCGCTGACATCCTTTGGCTGAATCAACCAGATGAACTTACCTAGCAAAGACGATTTTTGACTGTTAAAATGAAGAATTTTTTTAAAAGAAAGATATAATTTCAAAGCAAGAAGGCTGTGTTCACACAGAATGATATTTTTCATTAAATCCAGAGAATTACCGGAAATGCTGTTCAGTTTGAAAAAAAGAGAAGATTCCTTAGTTTTTAAGCAAAATATATAAGTTTGGCTGCTTCAATAGTAGAAGTTCCAGAATTAGCCATTTATAAGACTAGGAGCATTAATGAGTTAACATGTTTGATTTTATTTGTGTATTCATCATACATTTATTCCTGAAGCCAAGTTATTATCAGATATTCATGAGCTATTTTAGATGAAGTATTATGTTACATGCTTTTATAATGTCACTGTTTTAATGTGTGCTTCATTTATATTCGTATTTTCACTTAAGAAGTTGATTTTTTAATATGTAAGTTATGATAGTCAAAGGTCATGGGGTGGAATGTAATGCTAGAGGCACTCCTATGGTTTGAAACCACGTGATGACCTTTGACTACCATGATTTTAATTGACTTTTGGTGTTTTATTTTACCCTAGCCT
The DNA here is from genome assembly GCA_963921515.1 of Calotriton arnoldi. Classification (NCBI taxonomy): domain Eukaryota; kingdom Metazoa; phylum Chordata; class Amphibia; order Caudata; family Salamandridae; genus Calotriton; species Calotriton arnoldi. The sequence continues at coordinate 1,760,307 of CAWUFW010003225.1, forward strand.
GAATGTACAATATTATTTTTCCCTGAAAGTGACTTTCTTGCCTTGAAGATTTCTTTCGTATCTCTTGTAGTTTTAAAGTGGGAGCTGTCACAGAGTAGAACAGCTTGCCAAGAACAGAACGTGTGGGATGTGCATTTGAAAGCATGAGAGAGAGAGGTGTGGAATGTACTTCTTGGTCTCAAAGTGCAGTGTTATAAGCAGGGGTGCTCAAATGTGCGTTATGTTGTACATTGGCAGATGAAGTGTGTGATGCTATAGGCAGTGGTGCACAAATGTGCATTGTGTTGTATATTGGGAAGTATAATGAAGTTCTTACTATTGGCTTTGACATGCCCTCATGTCATCTTAAATTCTGACTCTGTCTTGCTTGAGCTTTTGCGCGCACAGGCAGGCCCCCAGATTACTCAAGTTGTTTAGCTTATTCATGTTCAAGGTTGCTTTGTTTTTGGAGATTGTTGTTGAATGTACTGCCAGAGACCTTCGTAAGCTTTGTTAAGATAAAGGCTGGAACACATGAGAATGCAGAAGGAACATGAGAACTCCTTTGTCTTTGGAATGCTTGCATGGAAAGTGGCCAATTCCAGTAAGTTTCCTTGGCACAGAGGTAAGGCCTCTAGGAACCTTCTAGTGTGTTTTGAGATTATAAAGCTGATGTTTATTGACTTGGAAACCGGGATTTTGAGCCTGAACGGTGGGCACATCTTCAGTGCAGGAATCTGGTTGCTGAGTCTCCTGACCCTGGCTGTGAATCCCCCAGTCTGGAGTGGGCCAGGATGAAGTCTGCACCAGGTGATGTGTTTCATTTTTTATTGTTTCCATAGTGATGCGTGACGGTCTGTGTGCATAATCCGTCTTCAGTGGCTCTGACAGTCATTTAACAGTTGCATTTGGCAAGTGTGTTATTATTGCTTCCATATATATATATATATATATATATATATATTCACTGAAAAAACCATAGGTTTTAGGGACAGTTATAGTTAGTTGGACATTGCACTCGTACAAAACCCGTGAAATTCCCCCGTTATAGTTAGTCCAGCTAACTATAACTCGCGCCCCGCAATGCACTGCTGATGACGTCACATATTACATCACTCATGACATGGTCAGTGACATCACTGATGACATCACTGATGACATCTCAAATGACATCACTGATGACATCACTGATGACATCATCCAGTGACTGTGTGTTTCTGTAAAGTTTAAATATTTTTAATATATATAGGAAAAGACGTATTGAAGAATGAGTGGGTGTGTAAGTGTCTGTATGGATGATTTAGTAGGTGCGTGACTGACTGTATAAGTGAGTGATTTAACGTATCTTACTGAATGCATGGGTTAGTGACTAAACTGGGTGAATGTCTGTATCCGTCTGTCTGTTGCTGTGTAAGTGGCTGCATGTGTTTGAGAATAGCTACATGAGTGTCTATATGAGTTATTGAATGCTTGTGTGAGTATCTGTATGGGTGCCTGAGTGTTTGTGTGGGAGGGGTGTGCGACTCTGTGCATAGATGTGTGAGTGGGTGATTCACTGGGTGGATGGTTTCAAGAGTGCATCTGTGATAGACTGTATGGGTGGGTAAGTGTGTGTAAGAGTGTGTTAGTGAGTGAATGTATGTCCCAGTGGTACATGTGTGAGTAACTACATATGTGAAAGGCAGTATATATGTGTGTTGGAGTATATAAATAGCTATAAGCAAGAGTGACTGATTGTGATAGTGGCTGTATGGATGAGTGTGTGCTTGTATCAGTGATTGTGTAAGAGCGTAAGAATGTGCTAGTATTTGTATTAGTAAGTGAGCAGGTGTGTGTATAACTGTATAGGTGAGTAAATGGTAGTGTGTTTAATTATTTGCATGACTGACTAGGTGTGTGAGTACCTCTATGGATGAGTGGCGGTGTTTGAGTGTCTATATAGGAGTATGAGTGCATATGATAGTCCTGTACTGAGTGACCGTAAATATGAGTGACTGTTCGGGTGAGTGAGTGGATGTGTGCGTAGACCTAAGAATCAGTGAGTGGGTATGTAGTTATTGGTGTTGGAGTGTCTATGGTTTTGCGAATGGCAGTCTGTACTTTAGAGTGGGTGTATCAAAGGTTATATTAGGGTGTGAGAAGATGCATGAAATTATCACATGGATGATGTCATCAGTGATGTCATCAGTGATGTCATTTGAGATGTCATCAGTGATGTCATCAGTGATGTCACTGACCATGTCATGAGTGATGTAATATGTGACGTCATCAGCAGTGCATTGCGGGGCGCGAGTTATAGTTAGCTGGACTAACTATAACGGGGGAATTTCACGGGTTTTGTACGAGTGCAATGTCCAACTAACTATAACTGTCCCTAAAACCTATGGTTTTTTCAGTGAATTTCAAAGGTTTTTAAATGCTAATTTGTAAATATAACGTCCCTGAAACCTATGGTTTTTTCAGTGAATTTCAAAGGTTTTTTAAATGCTAATTTGTAACTATAACATGTCTGAAACCTACGGTTTTTCAGTGAATTTCAAAGGTTTTGTAAATGACAATTTTTAAATGTATTAATTGTTATATACATTTTTAAAATACTGATTTACTACATCTTTAGAAACAATTTTTTTTACATATTTTATTATTTAAATTACATTGTAATTACATTATACATTACATTATAAAAAATACTTTCTCTTAATGAATTACTTTAGTTTAAATACTTTGCAGATAGGCAATAGACTTTTAAGTACAGTAGTTACAGTTGTTGCAATGGGCAACACATTTTCAAACACAATGCAACATTCAGCTCAATGTGAATTTCTAGTTAAATGCAATTAGTTACTTTATGGATTACTTTTCTAACCACAGGACTGGATCCTAGATTCAGTCCTGGGACATCTCCTGTAAACAGTTGAGTAAAAGCGTTTTGGTTACAGTCGTGATTTTTAAGGAATATTATTGTATTTTAAAAGTTGACACTTTGAAACTTTTTCTCATAGAATCACCAATGTTATCCTATGGAAGGAAATTCACTTAGCAGGTAAAAACTGTTATCGTTACTTTTTCTTACTCAGTGTTGGATCCTGGATCCAGCACTGGTGCATCTCGTGTAAACAGTTGAAAGAATGCGTTTAAGTCATACTGTCGATTTTTAAGGAATATTTGTAGTTTGTGAAAATCAACACTTTGAAACTTTTTGCTGAAAACCAGTCAATGTTAGCCTATGAAGGAAATTCAAGTTACCGGTAAAGTACGGTTAAAATTACTTTTCAGGATCAGTACTGGGCTGAAAGATGCAGCACTGAGGTCTCTCCTGATAACAGGTGAGTAAATCGGAATTCGTATTTCGGCTGATTTTAGAGGAATATTTTAAAGTTCCAAAACTCCACACTTAGAAGAATTTCCAAGTGAAACCAGTCAATGTTAGCCTATGAAGGAAATTCAAGTTACCGGTAAGTATGGTTAAAATTACTTTTCAGGATCAGTACTGGGCTTAAAGATGCAGCACTGAGGTCTCTCCTGATAACAGGTGAGTAAATCGGAATTCGTATTTCGGCTGATTTTAGAGGAATATTTTAAAGTTCCAAAACTCCACACTTAGAAGAATTTCCAAGTGAAACCAGTCAATGTTAGCCTATGGAAGGAAATTCAAGTTACTGGTAAGTACGGTTAAAATTACTTTTCAGGACCAGTACTGGGCTGAAAGATGCAGCACTGAGGTCTCTCCTGATAACAGGTGAGTAAATCAGAATTCGGATTTCGGCTGATTTTAGAGGAATATTTGTATGTTTCAAAAATCAACACTTAGAAGAATTTCCAAGTGAAACCAGTCAATGTTAGCCTATGAAGGAAATTCAAGTTACCGGTAAGTACGGTTAAAATTACTTTTCAGGATCAGTACTGGGCTGAAAGATGCAGCACTGAGGTCTCTCCTGATAACAGGTGAGTAAATCGGAATTCGTATTTCGGCTGATTTTAGAGGAATATTTTAAAGTTCCAAAACTCCACACTTAGAAGAATTTCCAAGTGAAACCAGTCAATGTTAGCCTATGAAGGAAATTCAAGTTACCGGTAAGTATGGTTAAAATTACTTTTCAGGATCAGTACTGGGCTTAAAGATGCAGCACTGAGGTCTCTCCTGATAACAGGTGAGTAAATCGGAATTCGTATTTCGGCTGATTTTAGAGGAATATTTTAAAGTTCCAAAACTCCACACTTAGAAGAATTTCCAAGTGAAACCAGTCAATGTTAGCCTATGAAGGAAATTCAAGTTACCGGTAAGTACGGTTAAAATTACTTTTCAGGACCAGTACTGGGCTGAAAGATGCAGCACTGAGGTCTCTCCTGATAACAGGTGAGTAAATCAGAATTCGGATTTCGGCTGATTTTAGAGGAATATTTGTATGTTTCAAAAATCAACACTTAGAAGAATTTCCAAGTGAAACCAGTCAATGTTAGCCTATGAAGGAAATTCAAGTTACCGGTAAGTACGGTTAAAATTACTTTTCAGGATCAGTACTGGGCTGAAAGATGCAGCACTGAGGTCTCTCCTGATAACAGGTGAGTAAATCGGAATTCGTATTTCGGCTGATTTTAGAGGAATATTTTAAAGTTCCAAAACTCCACACTTAGAAGAATTTCCAAGTGAAACCAGTCAATGTTAGCCTATGAAGGAAATTCAAGTTACCGGTAAGTATGGTTAAAATTACTTTTCAGGATCAGTACTGGGCTTAAAGATGCAGCACTGAGGTCTCTCCTGATAACAGGTGAGTAAATCGGAATTCGTATTTCGGCTGATTTTAGAGGAATATTTTAAAGTTCCAAAACTCCACACTTAGAAGAATTTCCAAGTGAAACCAGTCAATGTTAGCCTATGAAGGAAATTCAAGTTACCGGTAAGTACGGTTAAAATTACTTTTCAGGACCAGTACTGGGCTGAAAGATGCAGCACTGAGGTCTCTCCTGATAACAGGTGAGTAAATCGGAATTCGTATTTCGGCTGATTTTAGAGGAATATTTTAAAGTTCCAAAACTCCACACTTAGAAGAATTTCCAAGTGAAACCAGTCAATGTTAGCCTATGAAGGAAATTCAAGTTACCGGTAAGTACGGTTAAAATTACTTTTCAGGACCAGTACTGGGCTGAAAGATGCAGCACTGAGGTCTCTCCTGATAACAGGTGAGTAAATCGAATTCCTATTTCGGCTGATTTTAGAGGAATATTTGCACAATGGTGAAGGGAGGGGCGGGGCCTGAGGTGACATCTTTGCAAACGCGCCCCGTGGCGCGTTTTAAGTTGGGGGATTAAGTCCCCTTGAATCCTGAGGGTCCCTAGGGGCCAACTAGACCACCAGGAACCTCCAATATGCGCCAGGGGCTGCGTTGCAGAGACGTGTAGAGAGGCCACACCCTTTTTACACCTCTCTGCAACGCAGCTCTGTGGCGCATTCTGGATGTACCTGTTGGGCTAGTTGGCCCCCAGGACCCTCAGGATTGAAGGGATTTAATTCCCATCTTAAAACGCGCCACGGGGCCTGTTTGCACACATGTCACCTGAAGCCCCGCCCTCCCTTCACCACTGTGCAAACGCGCCCCGTGGCGCGTTTTAAGTTGGGGGATTAAGTCCCTTGAATCCTGAGGGTCCCCGGAGTCCAACTAGCCCACCATATACCTCCAAAAGCGCCACAGAGCTGCGTTGCAGAGAGGTGTAAAGGGGCGTGGCCTCTGTACACCTCTCTGCAAGGCAGCCCCTGAGCGCATACTGGAGGTACCTGGTGGGCTAGTTGGCCCCAGGGACCCCAGTATTCAAGGGGAATTAGTTCCCTCTCTGCAAACGCGCCAGGCGCGCTGCAGAGTGGTGAAGGAAGGGGCGGGGCCTGCGGGCCCGATCGTTTTTTTCTCCCCTGAAGGGGGGCTGTGTGGCCCCCTTCCTTTTTCTTTTTTGGGCCCTGGGGACCCCATCCCCCAGGGCCTTACCCCTTTTTAAATTACCTTAAAAAAACGGGAAGGGGGCCGTGTGGCCCCCTTCCCTGGGCCTGTATTGGCCCGGGACCCCATCCCCGGGGCATGGCCTCTATATTTATTTTTTGAGGGGGCAGCGTGGCCCCCTCCTCTGGCCATTTTAAGGCCCCGGGGACCCCATCTCCCAGGGCCGGCCTTTCCAATTTATTTATTTTTAAATTTTTCTCTTTTTTGGGGAGGGGCCGCGTGGCCCCTCCCGGGCCACTACTTGCCCCGGGGACCCCATCCCCCGGGGCTGGCCCTCTCCGTTGGGGACTGTGGGGGTCCCCAATCCCCCACAGTCCCGCCGGCTCCCACGTCCCTTGGGAGCCGGCATTGCTGTTCCACATGGGGAGCAGCTGACATGCTGCTCCCATGTGGAAAAGCAGTCGTTTGGATATTGGAAGAGAGAGCAGGTTTCCCTGCTCTCTCTTCCAATATCCAAAGCAGTCTGCTATTGCAGGATGGGAGCCGCGAGGCTCCGGTCCTGCCATAGCAAACTACAGTGTCCGGGGGTAGGCACCCCGGGACACTGCAGGAGCCGGCCCTGGGGGGTGGTGGTCCCCAGGGCCATCAAGGGCTCCAGGAGGGGGCCGCGCGGCCCCCTCCCATTCAGTACACAGCCCCGGGGAGGTGGTGGTCCCCGGGACTCTGGGGGTCCGTAACGGACCCCCATATTAAAATGTTTAGTGCCCCGGGGAGGTGGTGGTCCCCGGGCGTGTGGGGACTGGAGCCCCCCCCACACAGGTTTAATAATTATAAAAAAAAAAAGCCCCGGGAGGTGGTGGTCCCGGGGCTGCGGGAGGGCTCAGAGCCCTCCCGCACCGATCCCTAAAAAAAGGCCCGGGGGTGGCGGTCGCCGGGGCTTGGGGGCCCTTGAGGCCCCCACACATTAAGTTATCCCCCACCATGCCCCCGGGACTTGGGCCACCCGAGGCCAATTAGCTATCGAGCGCGGGAGACCGCGCTCGATTTTTCCGGCAGGATTCGCGCACCCTGAGCGCATCCTGCCGATTTTTAAAAAATTTTTTTTTTTTTTGCCCAGGGGTCCTTGTGGGACCCCTGAGCAAACCTAGGAGTCAGGGTGTTTCTACCCTGCCCCCTTTGTGCGCTTTGCGCACTTGTTTCTGTCCCTCGGTTCTACCGAGGGACAAAATGGCTGCCAACATTTCCTGAATCGGAATGTTGACAGCCAGCTGACAGCCAATTAACATGCAGCTCGTGATCGGGAGGGTACGCGGACCCTACTCGTCCCTATATATCACTAACTTTTTACTTTTCATTTTCTCAGCAACTACTGAACGGATTTACACCATTTAACAAAAAGGGTTCTTTCTGAACCAAGAACTACCTCTTTGCCAAATTTGGTGTAATTCCGTTCAGCAGTTCGGGCTGTAGCCGTGTCTAAAGTTTCCTATGGGAAAATGCATGGGGAAAACGCGTTTTGGGACCCCCCTTTTTTCTCGGCCCCCGCTTGACGTATCCCCCCGAGACTTTCAGGGTAGGAGCGGACCGGAGCGCTCCACGAAGTTTAAAAATTTCGCGAAGATACGTCAACCGGCAAGAGAGTTATTTCAAATAGAATGTCACGGATTTCCTATGGATAATAGGTTGTAACTATAACTATCTACTGGCGACCGCCAGTAGATAATATATATATATATATATATATATATATATATATATATATATATATATGTATTCACTGAAAAAACCATAGGTTTGAGGGACGTTATAGTTAGAAATTAGCATTTAAAAAACCTTAGAAATTCACTGAAAAAACCACAGGTTTCAGGGACGTTATAGTTAGTTGGACATTTCACTCGTACAAAACCAGAGAAATTCGGCCGTTATAGATAGTAGAGCTAACTATAACTCGCGCCCCCGCAATGTACTGCTGATGATGTCACATATTACATCACTCATGACATGGTCAGTGACATCACTGATGACATCACTGATGACATCTCAAATGACATCACTGATGACATCATCCAGTGAATGTGTGTTTCTGTAAAGTTTAAATATGTTTTATATATATATATATATATATATATATATATATATATATATATATATATATATGCCAAGGTGTTTTGAAGAATGAGTGGGTGTATAAGTGTCTGAATGGATGATCTAGTAGGTGCGTGACTGATTGTATAAGTGACTGATTAAGCGTATCTTAGTGAATGCATGGGTTATTGAGTAAACTGTGTAAATGTCTGTATCAGTCTGTCAGTTGGTGTATAAGCGGCTGCATGGGTTGGTGAGTAGCTACATGACTGTCTATTTGGGTTAATGATTGGTTGTCTGAGTATCTGTATGGGTGCCTGAGTGTCTTTGTGAGTGGGTGGGGGGTGGGTGACTGTGCATAGATGTGTGAGAGGGTGATTCACTGGGTGTATGGGATCAAGAGTGCATCTGTGAAGGGCTGTATGGGTGGGTGAGTATGTGTATGGGTGTGTTGGTGAGTGAATGGATATCTCAGTGATATATATGTGAGTAACTACATATTGAATGGCAGTATATGTGAGTGTTGGAGTATATAAATGACTATATGTGAGAGTGAGTGATTGTGAGAGTGGCTGTATGGATGAGTGTGTGCTTGTATCAGAGATTGTATAAGAGAATAAGTATGTGTTATAAATGAGTGAGGCACCCCGGGACATTGCAGGAGCCGGCCCTGGGGGGTGGCGGTCCCCAGGGCCATCAAGGGCTCCTGGAGGGGGCCGCGTGGCCCCCCTCCCATCATTTGCACCTCCCCAGGCCTTGGGGGGCCTGCGGGGCCCCCTGCATTTAAATGAAGATTGCCCCGGGGAGGTGGCGGTCCCCGGGGCTTGGGGGGGTCCGTGAGGCCCCCCCACCCTCACATTTTTGTCTGTGTGCCCCGGGGAGGTGGCGGTCCCCGGGGCAGCGGGGGGGCCGTGTGCCCCCACGCATATTTAAGTAATGTGGTGGTCCCCTGGGCTTGGGGGGGACCTGGGAGGCCCCCCCACACATTATTAAACAAGCCCCGGGGAGGTGGCGGTCCCCAGGGCTGCAGGGGGGCCGCGTGCCCTCCACATACAATTTCAATAGCCCCAAGGAGGTGGCGGTCCCCGGGGCTGCGGGGGCCCCCACGGGCCCCCGCGATATAAATTTGGCATTCCCCCGGGACCTGGCCCACCCGGGGGCTCATTTAAATGTTTCATACACAGTTCATAATTGCACAATTATGAACTGAAAATATTTTTTAAAGCCCAGATGATGATTTTTTTCGTGCATAAATTAAATAGTGTCTTAGAAACAGAATGAGGTATCTAACGGAAGATAACATCAATTGCCCATTGAGGGCATAATTTGATTAATTGGGTATTAGCTCAAGCTACTTGAGGATGCGCAATTGAACGCGTGTATGAAACATTATCATTGGGGTCCTCGAAGCGTTAATCCTCGCTATGATTTTCATAGATTTTTAAGCTATCTCCTCTGTACATATTTCATATATGAATGACTATGCACGATAGGTGATTAACCTTTGGATTGTAAATATTTGTAAAAGATTGTTGTTTGCACTTTTTGTCCCATTTTTTATAAGTTTATATTATACTTAAAGATGGACACCATGATTTCCTGGGGAAAGGCTATTGTCAGGTTCTCACCTGTGTTTCTGCAGGAACGCCACGGATGATGATAAGGTCCGTAACCTCCCCTAGTCACCCGAGGTACCCGGTATAAACAGGGCATCAAAGGTAACCCGGGGAAGAAGGGAAACAAAACAAGGAAAGGAGGGGAAAACACAGCCTCGAAACTCTGGGCACCTCAGGAGCATCCGGATACGCCAAGAAGCTGTAGGTGTGCAGGAAAAGGGTTAATAAACAATGCTTAACCCCTTCGGTGCGCAGCCGATTTTCGCCCTGTGCGGGGCGTTTCATTGAGTGAACGGGTTCATGACGAGCTCAGCTCGTCATGCGCACACGAGCACTGCGCAGCATGACGAGCTGAGCTCGTCATGAGCACCAAAGGGGTTAATAAAAACAATCTGTATTTCTCGGTGCGTTCTTTCCTACCTTCACTCTTTGCTGTGATAGAACTTGTGTCTTCTTTCAATTGGTGACCATATATACAGTGTCTTAGGAAAACAGGACTGATGCCATATACTTAGGAGGGAAAGAAAGGGAAGTGATTGCAAGTTCTCTTCTACCTACACCACTGACCAAAGGGTGTACCTAAGACCACTCATGCCCCCACCTCTTCTATATGTGGAGTATGGATCCTTCTCCTCTTTTGTGAAATGAGGAGCAATGAAGGTAAAAAGAAATCCGCTCTCTTTAGGAAAATAATAACCCCTTCTCTTACTGTTTAACAAGGAGGCCCTGTTTAGGCGGGGAGGACCTTCACATAACGCCCAGAGCACAGAACCATGTATTTAGCAGCAAGTGAGAAAATAACAAAAGTCAGCGCGAGTGCGCTGTTACCGCCACCGAGCAACTCTAACTGCTTCTCTTCGTACGACCTCCGGAATACTGTAGAGCAATGCAGCGCAACATCAAAGAAACCAGGACCGCCGGGAGATGACCAACGAGGGAAGGACGCCGCCGCGTACTGGAACACCCGTCGGAACAACAACCCGGAAGTGAACAGGTGAGGGAAAACCGGAACTCGGGAAACACTAGAACGCGAAGCGCTGTGGAGAGAGGAAGGCCGGGTTTTAATGTGTCCGGCCCCTCTCCGCGCACGCGTACAGAGCATCGATCCTTCAGGTAAGTAGCTGCCGTCTGTCTGCCCTCGCGCAATCCTGACAGTACACTCCCCCTACGGACCCCCCTACCGGTTTGGGCTTCCCAGGATATCGTCTATGGTATGAACGCAACAATCGAGGGGCATGCACTTGGCTGGCTGGCTCCCAGGTCCGGTCCTCCACACCATATCCTTTCCAGTGAATCAAATACTGAAGCCTACGCCGCACCCTCCGCGAATCCACGATCGCCTCCACCTCATATTCCTGATCACCATCTACCTCAATCGGCTCAGGGTTCGCGGGCAGACGTGTACCGGGTTCTAATGGTTTCAACAGGGAGACATGGAAAACCGGATGGATCTTCATTGAGGTAGGAAGATCCAGTTTCATAGCAACAGGGTTCACCACCTTACATATTTCGTAAGGGCCAATATACTTAGGCTTGAACTTGCAAGCCCCTCTCAATGTTAGGTTCTTGGATGACAGCCAGACCTTATCTCCTTGCTTATAGTCAGGCTCTGAGCGTCGGTGAGCGTCCGCCCCCTTCTTGTAACTAGCCTTTGCTTTATCCAAATTTACCCTTGTTGCCCTATGTACTTCTTGTAATTCCTTTATAAAATCGAGTGCTGCAGGGGCAAGACAAGTGGAGGAAAGAGAAGGCAACAGAGTACGAGGGTGGAAACCATAAGTGCAATAGAATGGAGAGTACGCAGTGGAGGAGTGATGACTGTTGTTATAGGAGAACTCCGCTAACCATACCATCTCATCCCAATCAGTGACAGTGTGTAAAACCTGGCAACGGATGTACTGCTCAAAACACTGATTCACTCTCTCTGTTTGGCCATCCGTCTGAGGGTGATGACTAGAGGATAGCCGTACGTCTATCTGTAATAAGTTACCCATACCTCTCCAGAACCTAGAGATAACCTGGGCACCCCTATCGGATATCAATACGGAGGGGAGACCATGTAAACGCACCACCTGTTGCACAAATACAGAAGCCAGTGTTCTAGAGGAAGGGAGACCCGCTAAAGGTATGAAATGGGCCATCTTGGTCAATTGGTCCACTACCACCAGAAGGGTTGTGTTCCCCTTCACGGTTCTGGGTAATTCCACAATGAAGTCTAGAGAGACTGTGTGCCAGGGACCAGGAGGAGTGGGTAAAGGCTGTAGTAGCCCTACAGGTTTCTGATGAGAGGCCTTTCCCTGGGCACACACGTGACAGGTCTGAATACAGCGTTTAGTGTCCCCTCCCATCTCCGGCCACCAAAAGCGTCTCTGCAGTAGTTCAAACGTTTTCTTAAATCCTGGATGTCCTGCAAGGGGATGACAATGACACCACTCCAAAGCCTGCAGTCGCAAGACCTGAGTGGGAAGAACCAGTCCCCCCTGTACGTAGGACAGTCCCTCTTCCACAGTGACCTCTTGTGTACCTGTAATTTCCCCCAACTCTATGGACGCTTGTGCCTCCTTAACTGACCGTATAAAGTCTCCTTCTGAACACAAAACACCAATGATTCGCTCCCTATCTATGATTAAGGGGGGATCGCCTTCTCTGGGTTCCTCATCATAGCCTAATCGCGATAATGCGTCTGCCTTTCCGTGTTTCTTCCCTGCTTGAAACTGTATAACGAAGTCAAACTCACTAAAGAATTGTGTCCAACGTAGTTGTCGCATGGACAATGCCCTTGCAGATTGAAGGAACTTCAGGTTACGATGGTCTGTAAGGATTGTTATCTTATGGTTGGCCCCTAACAGGTACTGTCTCCATTCCTCGAGTACTCTTTTTATAGCTAATAGCTCCTTGTCCCCTATGGAGTAGTTCACCTCTGCTGGAGCTAATTTCCGAGAGTAATAAGCCACTGGATGCAGGGTTCCTGTACTGGGATTCGTCTGTGAAAGTACCCCCCTACCGCCACTTGGGATGCGTCAGCCTCAACCACAAAGGGACGTGTCAGATCTGGATGAGCCAAGACTGGTGCCTGTGTAAATGCCTTTTTTAATGTATCAAAGGCTGTCTCTGCCTCAGAAGTCCACTGGAATTTTCTACCCTTCCTCAATAGTGTAGTTATCGGGGAAGTGAGGTTAGAGAACCCATCAATAAAACTCCTGTCAAAATTGGCAAAGCCAAGAAAGCTCTGTGTCTCCTTCACCGTTCGCGGTGCCTGCCAACGGTGAATGGCCTCCACTTTCTGTGGGTCCATGCTAAGTCCTTGTGGGGAGATTACAAATCCCAGGAAGCTAACTTGTTGTGTATGAAATCTGACATTTTCCTAACTTGCAATACAGATGATTGTCTCGCAGCCTCTGCAATACCCCTGTCACATGAATCACGTGTTCCTGCGTTGAGGGGGAGTAGATCAGTAGGTCATCAATATAGGCTACAACACACACCCCCAGGAGGTCTTTGAGTGCCTCATTGATAAAAAACAGAAACGCCGCGGGGGCGTTGCATAGCCCAAAAGGCATCACCAAGTACTCATAGAGCCCGTGCTTGGTACAAAAGGCGGTCTTCCACTCGTCCCCTTCTTTAATTCTTACCAAGTGGTATGCCCGTCGCAGGTCTAACTTGGTGAATACTTGGGCATCCTTTATCTGATCCAGGAGGGAGGAAATCAGGGGTAAGGGATACCTATTCTTGATAGTGATAGTGTTTAGTGCCCGATAGTCGATGCAACATCGAAGACCCCCTTCTCTCTTCGGTACAAAAAAAAGAGAAGATGAAGCAGGTGATCTTGAGGGACGAATAAACCCTATCCTCAGCATCTCATCCAGATATTCACGTAGGTAAACGTTCTCCTTCTCCGTTAAGGCATATATTCTACTATAAGGAATGCGAGCCCCCGGCTGCAAGTCTATCCTACAGTCATAGACCCTATGGGGTGGGAGGCTGGAGGCCTGTTCCTTGTCAAATATGTCTTGAAAATCCTGGTACATAGAGGGCAAAGCCTCATCATTAGGAGTAAAACTCGACTTGACCTTCTTATGGTCCACAGTGTTGGAAACATCGTGCTCCTTACAAAAGTCTCGGTTAAAGATCACCGTCTTCTCCCTCCAGTCAATAATGGGCTTATGTTGAATTAACCAGGGTAACCCCACTATGACTTGGAATTGTGGGGACTGTATTAAATCAAATGAAAGAAGCTCTTGGTGTCTTTCCTCGATCACGAGCTTTAAGGCAATAGTAGTATGCTTAATGGGACCAGACTTCAGTGTGCTCCCGTCTATTGTTGTAACTTCTTCCCATGAGGACTTAGATATCCAAGGTATCTGTTGCTTCTGTGCCCATTGTGCATCCATAAAATTACCTGATGCACCTGAATCAACCATTACGTACACCTGTACTGTCTCCTGCCCCCATTGTAAGCGCGAGGAGAGGAAGAAGTGGCGAGGATGTGATACTGCTACTTCTCTAGATGAGACAATCAAACCTGAAACACCCGAAACCCCTGTCTCTTGTGATCTCGGGCTTACTAGTTTTCCGAACGCCTTGTCTGTTTTGGCTTGACAGGACATTCTCTCAAGAAATGGCCCTGCTTTCCACAATACAGGCAGAGCTTCTTATCCCGTCGCCTTTGTCTTTCGTCCTCACTCAGGGGACCTCTGATGCTCCCAATTTGCATCGGCTCTGGGTCTTCGGCTCCCTTTTCTGGTTCAGGTTTCTTCTCCTTAAACACCAGACCCCTCCCCTCTGATCTTCCTCTCTCTCTCCTACGCTCACTGATTCTGTGATCTAATTTAACCACCAAGTCCACCAGAGCTGTACATGACTCCGGAGGATCTACTACTTGGGCCAATGCGTCCTTCAAATCCTCTCGCAGCCCCTTATAAAACAAAGCGCTACGCTTTTCCTCTGGCCAGCCTGCCTCACGTACGAGTCTGTAGAATGTAGATATGTAAGAAGTTAAGTCCTGGGAACCCTGTTGTAACGTTAAAAGCTCTGTGTCCGCAGAATGTGTAAAGGTGTGTCTGTCAAACAGCTTTTTTAGTTCTCTCCTAAATGCTGTGTAGTCTTGTAATAATGGGTCGTTCCTCTCTATCATGGGTATAGTCCAGTTGGCGGCAGACCCCCTAAATAGGAGATGACGAATGCCACTTTGGCTTGGTCTGAGGGAAAACAGGAGGCTTTACACATGAAATGGAGCTGACACTGACTGATAAAGGCTGCGAATTTGGTGGTATCACCGAAAAAACGCTCAGGGGGTGCTAAAGGGATGGATGGAGGAGTGGTAACATGGATTACCGGTACATTAGACCCTGAACTCTGGGATCCCCTGCCAACATCCGTTCTCATTTCTCTCTGTATCGTGTCTACTCTATTGGATAAGGACTGGGTCTCAGCCTGGAGGTTGCCCAACATGTGAGCCAAATCTGCAAGGGATACTTGACTAACATCCATGACGTCCGGGCAGAAAGAATTGCTATTCTTTTTTTGGCTTCGCGTTCTGTCAGGTTCTCACCTGTGTTTCTGCAGGAACGCCACGGATGATGATAAGGTCCGCAACCTCCCCTAGTCACCCGAGGTACCCGGTATAAACAGGGCATCAAAGGTAACCCGGGGAAGAAGGGAAACAAAACAAGGAAAGGAGGGGAAAACACAGCCTCGAAACTCTGGGCACCTCAGGAGCATCCGGATACGCCAAGAAGCTGTAGGTGTGCAGGAAAAGGGTTAATAAACAATGCTTAATAAAAACAATCTGTATTTCTCGGTGCGTTCCTTCCTACCTTCACTCTTTGCTGTGATAGAACTCGTGTCTTCTTTCAATTGGTGACCATATATACAGTGTCTTTAGGAAAACGGGACTGATGCCATATACTTAGGAGGGAAAGAAAGGGAAGTGATTGCGAGTTCTCTTCTACCTATACCACTGACCAAAGGGTGTACCTAAGACCACTCATGCCCCCACCTCTTCTATATGTGGAGTATGAATCCTTCTCCCCTTTTGTGAATGAGGAGCAATGAAGATAAAAAGAAATCCGCTCTCTTTAGGAAAATAATAACCCCTTCTTTTACTGTTTAACAAGGAGGCCCTGTTCAGGCGGGTAGGACCTTCACCTAACGCCCAGAGCACAGGACCATGTATTTAGCAGCAAGTGAGAAAATAACAAAAATCAGCGCGAGTGCGCTGTTACCGCCACCGAGCAACTCTAACTGCTTCTCTTCGTACGACCTCCGGAATACTGTAGAGCAATGCAGCGCGACATCAAAGAAACAAGGACCGCCGGGAGATGACCAACGAGGGAAGGACGCCGCCGCGTACTGGAACACCCGTCGGAACAACAACCCGGAAGTGAACAGGTGAGGGAAAACCGGAACTCGGGAAACACTAGAACACGAAGCGCTGTGGAGAGAGGAAGGCCGGGTTTTAATGTGTCCGGCCCCTCTCCGCGCACGCGTACAGAGCATCGATCCTTCAGGTGAGTAGCTGCCGTCTGTCTGCCCTCGCGCAATCCTGACAGCTATGAAACCGTCTTTGATATCTATGATTGTCACATGATATGTTTTTGGCTTGCATTTAAACACTGCATTTGGTTTTGACCACCGACATCGAAGAAGGCTTAATGTTGAAACGCGTCTGTCGGTGCGGGGGGGTTCGCACATTAAATAATTACTGAAACATCAACCCGTTAGTGCGTCCGTTTTTGGCTCGAACCTTGTCAAAGTGGAGGAATATATACATATATATATTTTAAAACAATACCAGAATTTACTGAATTATTTTAGCCTCTTTTGGGGTCATTAGGTCCATAGATCTAGGATGTTAAACACATATGAAACAGGAAACAAATTTCAAAATTGAACATTTTTATAGTAAAACACTGGCCGCCTAACCAACCCAAACCATGGATACAATAGTTTTTTTTAGGATTACCACTTTAAGCACTGTTATTAGAAAAATGAGAAAATGAGAAACATGGTTTTAAAAAATAGTGGTCAAACAGGTGACGGGTTTTTTTAAAATATTTTTGTAGGTATCACTAGTATTTTAATGAAACCAATTGGAGGCTTTGGTAGGTAAGGACTGGGGGAGCCCAGGACAGGGCACACATACGGACCCAGACCATCATGAAATATGGTTATATTGCAGCATTTATGCAAATATAAAATGATTTTGGGAACATTTTGAATTCAAATCCGATTTATGTAAAAATTAGGCCTAATTCCCTTTCTTACATTTTAAAGGAATATTTATTTATATATTTATATATTTATTCGTAATCATTATCATGAAATGTATTGTATTTATTGTAAATGGTATTTTAATATTTTTAATACTTTTTTTTTACATTTCATGAAGATTCATAAATTACAGATTGTGAGTAAGAATCTATAAATGTTTATCATTGTATGGGAAAGATAAGGTCAACCATCCGTTTTTAAGCAGTATGGTCCATGGTTTTTACTGAATGCATTTAGGCATGTGAATTCCAAAAAGAAGGAAGAAATCTAAAAGTATGTTTTCTATGCCTACCTCCATTGCACCAATGACGTAATGCACTAGTCACTTTAAATGGGTGGGGAGCTAATACTAAGCGTTGTCATGTGATCAAGGTCCGGCTGGACACGAAACGCGTAATGGCCGACACTAAATGAAATAAACAATTTGCACTTATCTCAGTGGTCCGTGTCTGCTTATACCGACGAGGAACCGGTGGAGTAAAGGCAGTTTGGCTTGGATATATATATATATATATATATATATAAATATATATATATATATATATGCCGAACACTTCGCCGCATGGATCCCAGAAATCCCAAATCTCTCGGAAACCGGAACAGACGATAAGAGACCCAGCTGTAAGTGCAAGTGAGTAATTTATTTAAAGCTCAGCATGCCTGCCATGACGCGTTTCAGCCCACCAGAGGCCTTGTTCACATAGCGCCTTGTGAGTGGTATGCCAACATTTAAAGTGCAAAGTGCAGAGTAACACCCAACGTGATTGGTTGCCTACACCAACAATGGACATAGAAAAAATATTTGTACCATAACAAAATAAATGGTCATTCAACACAGGGCACCACAATAAATAACTTAAAAATACTATTTGTTTAAAAGCACTTGGTATGTGCAGTTAATCAGTATTTAAAAGTACAAGCAGTAAAAAAGATTTTATAAAAAACATTTTGTAATATAAATCTCATTTAAACACATTGCAAACAATGTTGTGCAAAATGCGTAGAGAAGAATAAAACCCAAGAGGGTTGAGATTCACATGAAAGGCACATCAGGCTACTATGTGACAACACTAATGGCCCACCACTCAGACAATAGAACATCAAATGATTGTCATCTATTTATAATAAACATGAGAGGGGACCAACATGTCAAAGAGCTTTAAAGGATACCTGATAGACAAACAAATTCGGTCACGGATCATGTGTACACAGATAGAAATATCTGCTTAAATCAAAAAAAATTGTACATAACAAACTGCTAAAGTATTGTAGGTGGTGCAATTATATGTGTTAAAAATCATCACTATATGCCCTAATGCACAAAATAGAACTATGTCCAGATCAAAAGTGTTAGTGCGAATAAAGTGCAAAAAGTGCATGGAATGATAAAAAAATGGTGTTAAAAAGTTAAAATTTCATGGATTCAAGAGGCAAGGCTGGTGTTAAAAGATATGTTAAATAGTGCAGAAGTTTAACAATGGGAGACAATTTATAGACATGTATAAAAATCTTCGCTAGAATTTAAACCCAGTGGTGTCTTAGTGTCAAGTTCTAGGATGTTTTTGGTCTCCAGAGCTCGCAAGAGGGCTTCACGGTTGCCTCCTCGTCTGAGAGGCAATACCGAGTCAATGACAAAATATTTTAGAAGCTCACTCTTGTTGTCATGGTGTTCCTTAAAATGACGAGCCACTGGGTAGGATGCATCGCTCCCATATATATATATATATACACACATTTGAATGTTGTTCAAGGGTCGGGGGCTCCAGTATCGGGGAATGCTGTGTGTGTATTCAAAACAAGGAGCATGACCCACTCACGCGCCCAGCCTACAAAGGAAAGCTAATGAAGCAAAAAGTGTGCGCGTGTTGGAAGGGATTCGTGATGGATTACATCCTTCTGCGATCTTGCTTGATAATGGTGTTTGTTTCAGGCAAAACGAAAATCGACAGTAACACGCAAGGATTACCAATTCGCCTGACTGCTTTTATTTAAGACCCCACACCAACAACAGTGTTATTGTCAAGTAAGAACTTTGAATCCACAATAATGGTGAAGTAAAATGAGAACTTTCAGACCTTTCATCTGAACTGATTTTACAATGCACTGTGGGACTTGTATTTTTAACATCCAGTCATGTGACTATCATTTTAAAAGCACGCACGAACGCACTTGGCAATTCAAGGGTCTCTACTTCCAGCTGTGATCAAGGCCATTACCGCCGAAACATTAGAAAATGGAAGCATGTTGTGCTGCTGAATGCCTGAATTAAAGCCTCATTTCCAGTATTGGGCCTCATTTTCTGTGCTACACTTGATGGTGTTTTGATGGGTTACTCCGAGCCCATTGTCATGAGGCCGCCCTGAAGGGTCGGGGCTCCAGTATCGGGGAATGCTGTGTGTGTATATATTCAAGCCGTTATTTTGATGTTTGACAGCATTGGACTATATGTTTTCAAATAATATTTATATTTTTATAACCGTGAACATACCATATGTTAAAAGTGTAATGGATGTCAGAAATGTTATTTAACATGAATTGAAAGCATTTAAGCAGGTACTTTCGGAGCAATCCGAGTATTTTGTCTATTTTCATGAATGAATTAAGCACTAGCACTTTAAATTGCGGGATGTCTTGCTGGGCGCCGTCATGTGATCAAGGCCGCTTGCACGGCCGAAACGCGTTATGGCAGAAGACTGAAAATAAAAAATACTTGCACCATTGGAGGTCTGCACTCGTCTTTGTTCCGCTAGCAGCAGGATGTATCACGAGGAAAAGTGATATTTACCGGCACTGGACTGTTGCCGGTCTGCAGACCCCCTCCCAGGAAGAAGGCTCCGTAGCAGGCAGTCCGCCTGCCCCGTCAAGGTTTCCTGCTTGCAGTGCCGCGGGCTCGTGGCAGTGCTACGGCGGGGACCCCTGGGGCACACAAGAGAGTTTGGAGTGAAACGGACGGAGCTCCCCAGTTGCAGCACGACAATTTTGATCAGCGGAATCGGAGATACGAGGTAGCGTGAAGTAAGGAAGCCGCCACACATCAGGGGATATCGCTCGGCTGAGCAGGTACAAGACGGGGGTTGTTTCCGGACACTGAGCTCTTACAAACTCAAAGGTACTCCGTATACTTCAGTGCTGCAAGGGTTGGGAGGTGTGTTTGTCTCCTTGCAACCTAGGACAGTGTTTGGGCATTGCTCTGCATCGTCATTGGGATTGATTTAAGGAGCTATTATTTTATGCAAAATCAAGTCAAATGTCTGCCGACGCGCTCAGGAACCGCGAGCTCGCCGCGGAGGAAAGGTTTTCAGATTCTATAGAGAATCAAACCGAAGTCAACACAGAGGGATCAGAGGTCTCTAATGCCAGAACTAATGGTCTTAAAGAGAACTTTAAGCTGCTGGAGAAATACAAACGCCAGGAACAGTCTAAGTGGTGGGAGGCGCGCTCATTAAAGAGATATCTTGATGTAGGGAGAATCCCTAGGGGGTTGCGTATCATGATTGCCCCCAGTTATGAGGCGCCTAACCCCCTGATGATGGCGGAGTGG
Source organism: Calotriton arnoldi (assembly GCA_963921515.1). Lineage (NCBI taxonomy): Eukaryota > Metazoa > Chordata > Amphibia > Caudata > Salamandridae > Calotriton > Calotriton arnoldi. The sequence goes on from CAWUFW010003225.1 coordinate 1,780,730, forward strand.
GGTGAATGTAACCTCGAATCATCAAGAAGACTGGTACAGATACTGGTAAAATACGCAGAAATTGATAGGGCTGATCTACAAATCAAGATTGAAGCCCTTGAGGAAAGTGTCAAACAGCAAGAAGGCGATTCCCGGCTAGGACAAAAAATGAGAGAAGAAATGACGAACAGACTGGCAAAAGAGGAAGAAAAAATAAAGGTACGCAAGGCGTATAAATTTAAAAGAGACCGTGACGACTATGCTAACGGTCAAATTTTTACTTTTGCACGGCGCTATGATTCATTAAGGGCAGCCACAGCAAATAAATGGATGCAGGGGGACAATGGAATAAACAAACAGCGTGTTGAATTATCTTCACTGTCGGAGACAAGCTCAGTACCCGAGAGTGAATCGGATAATGAAGGTGGTAGAAAAAATGTAGAGCATGGAATCAAGCTCACATTGGGGGAAGAATTAGACATTTTAAAGCAGGGCAGAAGGGATACCCTGCGACCACGCAAACAAGGAATGGTCACAAAACAAAATCCCAAAGGAGAAGGGGGAGACGCCAGGCCCGCAGGAAATGGAGAGCCCAAGAAGTGGGGCCGGGGCCGAGCCAGGCGAAATTAGCTAATTCAAACGGAGAACAGCAAAGCTCTGACAGAGAATTTGAAAAACAGGAGGCGAATACAATTGTGAACCTTGCCAACATTAATCTGTCAGTAGCAGAAACCCAGTTACTCTCCCTGGGATTATCCTTCTGCCCGGAGTCAAACTTCCAGTACACCAGAACAAGAGCTGATGTTTATCAGTTTATACGAAAACTAAAACTCGAAAAATTTCATTTACAAAGGTCGTCACCTGATTTAATGGCCACAACCACCAAAACTCCACCGAACAAGGACTCTCCGGGGCTATTGGTCTCGGACATTGATTTATACCGGGATTTGTGCCAACTGGAAAGTGGGGAGCAATCGAACAGCCAAGATATTCCTTCTTTGTGTGAACAGGCCAGGCCAGAAACTCCATTTAAAATGAAATCAAAGTTTGTCCCCATGGCAGCACGCGATGGACTCGATGCCTTCAGTGACCATGTTGTAAGTCAGATCAAGAAATTAACCTACGCCACCAACAGATCGAAAAAAACATACACCAATAGAGAAAGAAAATACAATCAACTGATTTTAAAACTACAGAAGGAAGATGTGGTGATACGAACTTCTGATAAGGGCGGAAATAAGGTCCTTTGGCCTATGAAAGACTATCTGAAGGAAGCATACAGTCAATTAAATGACCCTCAATGTTATAGAAAAAGTACTCCACTCAAGTACAAGCGCACTCAAGACTCCTTGTTTAAGAATCTGTTGGCCTGGAAGAGTTTAGGACTTTTGAGTTGGGATGAATATAAATTTATTAAAAAAGAACACCCGTTGGTGCCATATATTTATTTTATACCAAAAGTCCACAAAAGCATGGAGAACCCTCCAGGCAGGCCGATCATTGCAGCGTGTGATGGGCCACTGGAAAATCTCTCCAGGTACATTGATTATTTTCTGCAGGTACATATGAAACAGTTAAAATCATATATCCAGGATACAAGTGACTTTTTAAACAAAATCAAAGATGTGCCATGGGACTCTGATTTATTGCTTGTAACACTGGATGTATGTTCTCTTTATACCTGCATCAGAAACCAGGATGGCCTGAGAGCTGTGGAGCATTTCCTTAGCACAAGACCTATGATGTATGCACAACACACACGCATGTTGTTAGATATGTTGCTTTTTAGCTTGGAAAACAATCTATTCCTTTTTAATGGCCAGTTTTACCAACAAATTCAGGGTGTAGCAATGGGGGCCAGTTTCTCCCCCAGCTATGCCTGTTTGTTTATGGGCTGGTGGGAGGAACTGGTCCTCATGCGAAAGTATGAACAAGTATACACCACTAACATTGTCTCTTGGATGCGTTTTATTGACGATCTTTTTATTGTGTGGCGAGGAAGTGAAGAAAGTGCCATAAAATTCATAGATGAGATCAATCAAAATGATTTTAATCTTAAATTCACTTTTACCATCAGCAGGCACTCAGTGACCTTTTTAGATGTTCAAATTTTAGCAGAAAATAATGTCTTAACCACTACCCTTTTTAGAAAACCGACGGCAGGTAATACACTTTTACATGCGTCGAGTGCACATCCTTCACATTTAATCAAGAGCATTCCCTACGGGAAGATGCTCCGCATCCGTCGCATCTGTAGCAATCCAGAGGATGCGAGGATGAAGCAAATGGAAAGTCGTGCCAGATTTCTAGCCAGGGGCTACAGCACTGAAATAGTGGATGCCGCTATGAGAAAATCTCAAGCGAGGGCCAGGGGGATCTCCTCGTCTATAATTCTAAATCATCCCAGATGGCTGTAGAACAGAGTATACAACCTGTAAGGCTTATTTTAACCTACTCTAAACAGGAGAAACAACTGAGGAGCATCATAAGACATAATTGGCACTTTATCCAGGATGATCCTGTGATAGGTGACCAGATGCCCTCCAATCCCTCGATCTCCTTTAGAAAATCAATGAGTATGGGGAACATGTTAGTCAAAAACAGTCAGCAGAGTTGCAGCAAAGATATGTGGTTGACAATAAGGAAAGGTTTTTTTAAATGTCTATCTTGTAAGGCCTGCCAATTTGGAATCAATGCGAAAACTTATACAACTGCCTTTTCTGAAACAGTCAGGGAAATTAAGCAACATCTAACATGTAAGACAGAATACTGTGTTTATGTCTTGGAATGTGACTGTCATTTGAAATATATAGGTAGTACCAAATTGGCAGTCCATAAACGCATTCTGCAACACATTAGGGCAATAATCATCAAGGATCAGAATTACCCTGTTGCGAGGCATTTTCAATCTGTACATGATAGCAACCCTCAATATCTGCGTTATTTTGCCATTGAAGCCATCCCCATTACAAAAAGAGGAGGTGATAGAGAAGCAAAATTGAGACGCTTGGAGACTAGCTATATATTGGAGTTCGACTCCAAGTCTCCGGGCGGGCTCAACATTACAGAAGATCTTCACACTTTTCTATGATTAATATTTTGGTCTTCTTAGCATATAACCGCAGATCCGTCAAACTCTATGAAGATGAATTTAAAGCAATGAAACTGTCTTTATGTAATTTTTTAAAGAGGGGCTCATACATAGTTTCCCTCTCTTCCCTGGTTAGGAGACAATAATTGAACTATCCATCGTTTTAGAACTAGCCTTGTTTTTAAGGAGTGGTTTTAGACATAGGGTAATTTTATCATTGTGTCTTATTTCTGGTCATTTTAAACAGGGTTTTTATGGTATTTTCCACCAATACTGTCTCTTAGGTCACTTTTTAGTAACTTCCAAGAAATCTGATTGATCAATTTTGAGATACTATCTTGGCCAAATGGATCTAATAATGCACTGTGATTGTTTGCACACCTGTAAAAACTTGAATTCCTGATTTCTCTATAGTTGCACCTTAATGGCATAAGTCACTTTATTCCGAAGTACTGTTGCACAATGTCACTTTATTTATTCATTGAAATAAGTTGATACAGATCTTAAATGATCTACTGAAGTGTATAAAAGGCATTAATGCTATGAAAGAATGATGCACAGCAGTGGATCGGTCTCATTCAGTAAAGGCCTAATGTGAGCCTTACTCTCAATACTAACAGATGAATACTATGTGGCATACCGAGCAGAGGTATTTGGGATCTGTTATATATATATATATTATTCACCTTTCTTTATTTGTATCGAGAAGATTTGTTGTTATATGTTCATTTCCGCGTCAAGGGGGCACTTTACGTTTGTGTAGTTTTCACGTAGCATATTAATTCATGAAATTTACAATACGGGTCAATAGGCATTCAAGCCGTTATTTTGATGTTTGACAGCATTGGACTATATGTTTTCAAATAATATTTATATTTTTATAACCGTGAACATACCATATGTTAAAAGTGTAATAGATGTCAGAAATGTCATTTAACATGAATTGAAAGCATTTAACGGGTACTTTTGGAGCGATCCGAGTATTTTGTCTATTTTCATGAATGAATTAAGCACTGGCACTTTAAATTGCGGGATGTCTTGCTGGGCGCCGTCATGTGATCAAGGCCGCTTGTACGGCCGAAACGTGTTATAGCAGAAGACTGAAAATAATAAAAAATACTTGCACCATTGGAGGTCTGCACTCGTCTTTGTTCCGCTAGCAGCAGGATGTATCACGAGGAAAAGTGATATATATATATATATATATATATATAGATGCAAAAATGATCCTCCTCCTTTGAAAAAGACAAGGGGACACGGCAGGGCTTCAAGGAATCATTTATTCAAATTCTCTGGCATGACGCGTTTCGGCGGTAGCCTCTTCAGATGCCTCCAGTGTTACAAATTTCAAAGTTTCCTGTTATTTATTAAGCCCCTCCTTCTAAAGTAGCGTGGGGCACACCTGCAACATATCTCATCAGAGAACACTCGGCCAGTTCATAGTTATGGACTGCAGATCCCATCATGCAGTTGGTTCGCAATCTGGACGAATGTCTCTTACAGCCGGATTTTTCCCTCCTCAAAGTGAGTGGCTGAAGAATGGGTGGCTTGAGATTGTAGCACTGTGCTGGGCAACAAACGATTCCTGAGCCCTGCACTTCCAACCTCACAGTCCCGGTGTTGGCAATGCTTGGAGACGATGGTAAAGTAACTCCGTCTCTCCATGTAAGTCACGGACTGTCAGCTGGCAGCAAAGACCTCTGCCTCCATCGGACGTGGGGCGGTCCGGGTTAAGCCACTACACCCTGAACACTTTTGAAAGGGTCCCCTTTGCGTGGTACTGGCTTCACGCTAATATGCAAAAATTATCCTCCTCCTTTGAAAAAGACAAGGGGACACGGCTGGGCTTCAAGGAATCATTTATTCAAATTCTCTGGCATGACGCGTTTCGGCGGTAGCCTCTTCAGATGCCTCCGGTGTTACAAATTTCAAAGTTTCCTTTTATTTATTAAGCCCCTCCTTCTAAAGTAGCGTGGGGCACACCTGCACCATATCTCATCAGAGAACACTCGGCCAGTTCATAGTTATGGACTGCAGATCCCATCATGCAGTTGGTTCGCAATCTGGACGAATGTCTCTTACAGCCGGATTTTTCCCTCCTCAAAGTGAGTGGCTGAAAAATGGTTGGCTTGAGATTGTAGCACTGTGCTGGGCAACAAACGATTCCTGAGCCCTGCGCTTCCAACCTCACAGTCCCGGTGTTGGCAATGCTTGGAGACGATGGTAAAGTAACTCCGTCTCTCCGTGTAAGTCACGGACTGTCAGCTGGCAGCAAAGACCTCTGCCTCCATCGGACGTGGGGCGGTCCGGGTTAAGCCACTACACCCTGAACACTTTTGAAAGGGTCCCCTTTGCGTGGTACTGGCTTCACGCTAATATATAAAATTATCCTCCTCCTTTGAAAAAGACAAGGGGACACGGCAGGGCTTCAAGGAATCATTTATTCAAATTCTCTGGCATGACGCGTTTTGGCTGTAGCCTCTTCAGATGCCTCCGGTGTTACAAATTTCAAAGTTTTCTTTTATTTGTTAAGCCCTTCCTTCTAAAGTAGCGTGGGGCACACCTGCACCATATCTCATCAGAGAACACTCGGCCAGTTCATAGTTATGGACTGCAGATCCCATCATGCAGTTGGTTTGCAATCTGGACGAATGTCTCTTACAGCCGGATTTTTCCCTCCTCAAAGTGAGTGGCTGAAGAATGGTTGGCTTGAGATTGTAGCACTGCGCTGGGCAACAAACGATTCCTGAGCCCTGCACTTCCAACCTCACAGTCCCGGTGTTGGCAAGGCTTGGAGACGATGGTAAAGTAACTCCGTCTCTCCGTGTAAGTCACGGACTGTCAGCTGGCAGCAAAGACCTCTGCCTCCATCGGACGTGGGGTGGTCCGGGTTAAGCCACTACACCCTGAACACTTTTGAAAGGGTCCCTTTTGCGTGGTACTGGCTTCACGCTAATATGCAAAAACTATCCTCCTCCTTTGAAAAAGACAAGGGGACATGGCAGGGCTTCAAGGAATCATTTATTTAAATTCTCTGGCATGACGCGTTTCGGAGGTAGCCTGTTCAGATGCCTCCGGTGTTACAAATTTCAAAGTTATACATTTGAATGTTGTTCATTTGACATCTGGGAAAGCCTTTCTGTTAGAGCGCATTGCATAAATAAAACCCCAAGCCGTATTCTGAGAACAGTCTTTGAAGTGCTTATTTTTTATAAAGTAAAATCCCTTTCCAGGGGATGTGGTGTTGTGTTTAATGCTTTGTCGTGTTTGAGCCTCTGTGTGGGAGAGTGGTACTCTATATTATCTGGGAGTGCGAAGCAATACAGGGTCAGCGCCCAAAGTTTTGCCAGTCACTACCTGGTCTTAAGCAGTCAATACAAGGAGAAATGTATCGTTTCTCCTAGCATTTTGCTCTTTCCATGTGTGCTGCATTCTGAAGCACACTTAGAAACAGCAAATCACCTGTAAAGATTGTTTATGTGAGGAAAGGTGTCCCTGCCTGCACATAAACAATCACCCCTGCAGAGGAGGCACCTTTGCAGCAAGGCGCAAGGGTTCCTGCGCTGGTGCTAAGCAGCTTCTTAGCGCCAGCACTGGGGGAAATGTAGGGGTGCACCGTATTTTTGTAAATATGGCGCATCCCTGCATTTTGAAACTGATGGAGCACAACGTTATCAATTTTGGCGTGACACCGTGCTCCGCCAGTTTCTAGTAAATATGCTCCTAAAACTCGTGGCCTAAAGTTACTTAATGGCACGAGTTATAGTTTCTTCAAATAAGTATACGGCTGAATTTGTATGGTAAATAACCAACTGAACAGACAAAGGGTCGCTCTTGATATGCAATTCTTGAAGGCTGATATAAGCTGTATGCAGGAGACCCACATTGAGAGTGCAAGGCAGAATATTTTAGAGTTCATGGGATACCATGTAGTATGTTGTACTTCACAAGAGACACGTACACGGGGTGCAATTCTGGCACGGAAAGGTGGGTGTAGCGTTCCGTATTCTAGTGCAGATAAGTATGGCCGATGGGCCATTATGGAATGCTGATATCCAAATGGGTCCTTTATTCTCTGCTCTATGTGTGGGTCAGTAGTGGATGATCCTGCAGTGTTTGATTTGTTAAATAATGAGTTGGCCTTATGGCCACTTCCGCTTATCATATGTCAAGATTTTAATGTTAATGTCAATGTCACTAGGGGGGTTTTAAATGCAGGTATCAAACACTACCAAGGCCGTAAGCCTAAAGTTTGTAGATCTTTGATAAATTTGGGACTGACCCATGGGTTAGCTGATGTTTGGCCCTAGAAAGGTACTCCTGACCCTGGATTTACATTTTTTCTGCACCCCATCAGGTATATACATGGCTAGATTATTTTTTTTATATCAAATAGGCTGTTGCCGGATTAAGAAATATCCAAGGGTAATGTCGGATCAAAATCCACTGGTTTTGAAGGTAGAATTGAATTGTCCTCCTCGCCCATGTCGGAGTTGGTCCGTCGAACGGGTGCTATTTTTGGATGATGATCATGTTAATCATATGAGGGAATGAATCCCGGTTTTTATAGCCGACAATCTAAGCAGTGCCTCCGTTGGTATGATCTGGGACACCTTAAAGGCCGTTGTTCGTAGGGAGACATTACAGTTTAGCTGGTCTCATCAAAAGAAAGAGAAACCACACGTACTTGGATTATATGATATATTATCACTGGCAGAGACCAACTTGATAGATGTAGCATTAAGGAGATTAGAGACTGAGTCTGTGCAACTTTATTTGGCAGTTGCTAAAGCGGCAATAGTAGATATTTCTTCAAAAAAAGCTGCTGATAAATATACGGTGTGGAGACATAATTTTTATGAGTTTAGTGAAAGGGTGGGGCATCTTTTAGCGACTCGAACTAGACAGCAAACAGTCCAAAGCCAGAGTAAGGAAATTCGGGACCCTCATTTGGGATTAGTTTCTGATCCGGAAGGAATACTGGCAGCCTTTCAAAGATTTTATTAGTGGCTATATACTGATGAGGTGGGATACCTAGAATCGGTCTCATGTGAAGCGCTTTGACACCTACGGGTCTAGCTAGCGCTATATAAAACTTATATAAATAAAATAAATTTAAAGAAAGTGAAGATTTAAATGAGAAGGAGTTTAAGTATTTAGAACAACCTTCTGATATCGGGATGGCTATTTCAAGTTTATCACCAGGGAAAGTAGTCGGTAGGATTTTATTTCTAGGGAGTTTTATCAAACTTTTTTGGCTAGTCTTAAAGCGTATATGCTGAATGTTTTTTTGAAAGTTCAGAAGGGCTCAGACCCACCCGAATCTTGGGCTTCTGCAAATATAATAGGGTTCCCCAAGAAAAGTGAACCTGTGCAGGAATTAGGTTCGTATCATCCTAATACATTAATGAATGGTGACACCAAAATCTACTCGAAAATATTGGCAAGGTGACTGTCGGTGGTTATCAGCAAGACAGTATCCCCATGCAGCATGGATTCATTCCTGGGAGGGGTACAACTGACCATATCCATTGGGTTATCACTATGTTTGATGCGGCCACTATATCAGCAGACACTGTGGCTTTAATACTTTTGTATGCATAAAAAACATTTGATAGGGTCTCCTGGTCATACCTTTGGGCTGTTATGGAAAAGATGGGTTTAGGGCAAGGGTTTATGAGGTCTGTGAAAGTACAATATCACAATCCAAGAACTAAGATCTCAGTGATGGGGAGCTTTCAAAGTCAGTTGTGATACAGCGCAGCTCAAGGCAAGGATGCCACATTATTATTTACCCTTTATATTAATCCCCTGATTAGGAGAATAAAGAATAACCCACTAATTCCACCGGTTTGCTCTCAGGGATAGGAAACTAAAATTTTGGCATATGCGGCTGACCCAGCAGTCGTTACCCTGGGGCCGCATTAAGAGAGATCAAAAAGGAGGCAGGTAGTTTTGGTAGCTTCTAAGGATATTTATTAAATCAAGGCAAAACTCAAGTCATTATTAATGTACAGTTTGAAGATAGGCGGGTGGTCGAGTGTGCGGTTTATCTTGCAGTCAATAACAAGGCAGATATTGAGAGAATTGTGGAAATTAATTTAGATGTTTTGATTAAGAAAACAAAGATGGAATTTGGGAGAATGAATAATTTATGGCTTTCCCTAATAGGGAGAAGTAACATAGTGAAACTGATTCGTTTGGGGCCATTCCCCTTGAGGTGGGGAATCAATGGTTTAAGGCATTGGATGAGATGATCTCGAGATTTTTATGGGCTTATCTAAGCCAAGAATGGCGTTAAAGGCATTGACCCTACCGAGAGAGTGAGAGGATTGGGCAGTCCCGAACTTCAGATTATGTTATTGGGCTACTGCACTCCAACAGATGGCTTTTTTTGTTCAAGTCAAAGAAGAGGGGGGCTGCGGCTAATAGTTTCCCTACTCCATATGAGCTGCTATTAGGGGAAGAGGCTTGGAGGTGCCTGTTGGGGCAGTTAGAATTTGGCTATTTTAAAAGAGTGCGTTTTAAGAATCTTTGCTGTGTATATCAAACATGGTCAGCTGTGGTAATTGGTCATTTTAACTTTTATACACTGCTGCAAAAAAACCAACACATTTTACCGTACATTTTTTGGATTGCTCATGTTAGATGCTGTAAAGAGCATGGTCCTTTTAGACTTGGAGACTTTGTGTTAGATAATTGCATAACTACGTTTGAGGCTATTAGGTTCAATTTTAATCTTGAGCATAATGAATTTTTTAAATACTTGCAGATCCAGGATTTTCTTGGGAAAAAAGGAGGGGGGTGATCTGGGCTCTCCGAGGTGGAGCTCGTAGAGTTGATTAATGGGAAGAAGACTTCAATAGGGTCATAATATCGGATATTGAATAGTCGGATGCTGGACGATGTTGATAAAAATGCTAGACTGTGGCAAGAGAAGCTGCAGTCAGGAATTAATGATTTGGTCAATTCTCTAGTCCTGGCCCAGGCTTTACAAATGTCATCTAACTTGCAAGTCCAACATTTTAAAACTTGATTTAGCTTATATATCACCCCGGGAAAAATTGCGAAGTGGGGAGGGTCTTCGTGCACGCATATCTGAACATATGTTTGCAGGGTGCCCCGCTCTGGGAGGGCTAAAAAAGGAAATTAGTGATTTTTTGGAGAAGAAACTGGGTCTAAAAATTATGGTAACGCCCCAACTTATTTTACTTGGTATTCATAATGAAGTAGTTCCTAGTCATTCTCAGTCATTTATGTTTCTTGCAATGTCAGTATTGAGGCTGTGCTTAGCAACAGCATGGCAGGATTTTTCTCCTCCTTTGTTCCATCAATGGTTGTCAGTGCTCTAAGCCACTTATTATATTGAAATTGCTGTCTTTGCATGGAAAGGCAAATCTGCTTGGAAAAAAGGATTACGGGTTTGGGCACCTATGATGGATTGTATTTCTTCAATGTCAGAAGGGTACTAACTGGGGAATAATTTGGGTGTTGGAATTTGAATTCAGTTATGCTAGAGGGCCCAGTATTTACTTCAGAGAGCAGGATGTTATGCACTAGGTCACTTTATGTCATAATATTTGCAATATTTTGTGATGAATTATCAATTGTTTACTATTTTTTATGCGAATCATATATGAAATATCTAATTATTTGTTGCTGCTTATTTGTATAATGTATTATCATGAATTGTCTGCCTGGCTTGAGGAGGGTAAAAATTTAAAAATGTAATGAATACATCATAAAACAATGGCACCAAAGTTATTAGCAAAACAACAACTGTCTTCCTATGAAAAGATACTGTAAGATAGTTTAATCACATTCATAAGCACTTCTACGCCAAACACAGATTCCCCAGAGTTTGTTGATAATGTAATTCACCTTTGCAGGCAACATAGCAATGATAATATTATCTGTGGGGGAAATGTCAATTTAACACTAAATCCCAATGTGAATAAATCTAATGATTCTCCCAGCAGTGTTGGTAATGCCAAATGGATGTGGAGCACGAGTTGATGGATGATGGCAAGGCTTATTCTTTCTACTCTTCAATTCATGATGCATGCTCTCCTATTGACCTTTGGTATTCAGAGAGATGCTACCCCAGAAACAAATGATCAAGTACCTGTCCCATTCTCCCCACTCCCCAGTACTGTTAAATGTTAATCCATCAATTCTACATCTACATCAGTGACCATGCTGCTTCCTATCTGGAAAGCTTGTTGATACAATCTTCCATGCAAACATTGGTGCTGCAAAAACTTAAATTTTCTAAATAAATACAGAATCAATTTCATTCTTTTCAAATATTTGTAAAACCGTTAAGCTATATATTAGAGACATTTTAATGGGAAATAAACTTGAGTTCTTAATACAATGATAAAACCTTGCATGCTACTAAATCAGAGTATGAGTACAGACATAAACCCTCTGTGCTTAAACAGCTTGACAATTTACACTAACAATTCAAGGAAGCAGCAGAGCAAGAAATTGCGTATTTGGGCAAAAGCGCATGGGAGCAAGTCTATGTCTACAGTGAAAGACACAGTAGAACTTTGTCTTGGTTACCAAATAAGTCTCAGGCCTACACTATAGTGCAATAGCAATGGCTCCATGTGGGAGAAATGATATCCATAAGTACGACATTTTGCATAATTTTATTGAATATTACAGAGAATTATACCTCTAAAATGACCCTCTCGTGCTATAAATAGAGGGATATATAGAAGATATTTTGTTAGCCTTGGTGGAAGGCGGAATGCGGGAATACCTACTTGAACCAATAATCAATATCTGACATTAGGGGCCAGATTGATCATTGTATTGCATTTTCCTTGCGTCACCATGGTGTCGTAAGGGCAACACAACATTTAAGTAAAATTTACCAAACAAAGCAGGGCCACATGGTGTGGCCCTGTGTTGCTTGGTAAATCTGGAGTAAAGCATTTCAGTGCAAGTTGCTGCCTTGCATTATTCTGGCCTGGGAAGGTGTTCCATGGGTGGAGCGTGGGTGTTTCCACTCATCTAACCATGGATTCTGGTGCATTACTAGATTTCCCAAGACTTGTAAACCTGGGAAGGTGTCCCTTCCTGCACAAAAACAATCCTGCCTGCAACCCAGGCACTCCTGCACCATGACGCAAGGGTGCCTGCATTGGCGCTAGGCAGCAGAATGTGAGCCAGCACAGGTAGAGGGCAGGAATGCACAAAATATTGGAAAATATGGTGCATTCCTGCACTCTCTATTTCATGGAGCATAGCAAGCTGTTTTTCTGCACTTCATTGCATGAAATATTGATATATCTGGCACTTAATACACAGTGTATAGCTTTGCTGGCTGCCAGGCCCCTGGCTCCCTTATATTAATTGCAGAGTTATTTAAAGCATTCAATGAGATTTTGATGCTACAGCTTCTGGAACTATATCAGGAGTATCTGGACTGGGGTGACCTCCCCTTACTACAAGGAAGGCCTTAATTGAGGCCCTATAAAGCCTGGGAAAGAACTTACTTACCACTTTACTTGTTGAACAAGGCCAATAGAATATTTGCACATGTGCCTACTGAGAGCTTGATCCTGTTAATTGGGAAATTATTGCTACCTGACTAAGTGGGTTTTATTTCAGGTAGAGCTCAGCCACCTGTTATAATCTGCACACATTATTTGCCTTGATACATAGGATCCACCCAAAGAAATTTGCAGTCCATAATGAAAAGGCATTTGACTCTCTTGAATGCCTTTTTTGCTCACAGTAATCCGCAGAATGGGCCTGGGTATATATTTTACAGCTTGTCGAATTGCTCTATACTGCACCGACTATGTGTGTATCAGTGGGTATGTATTCCCCCCCTTTGAGATTTGCAGGGGCATGCAACAGGGATACCCCTTGCCACTCTCACGTTAGATAATGTCCTCATTACTTCATGAAAAACATAGAGAGAGGCATTACGTTCCTTATGTGACAGTTTCTAGTATCATTATAAACTGATGAAGTTCTCTAATATTGCTGATGGTAATTGTAAGAAATTGGGTAATTAGTTGAGAGAGGTGGAAACCCCACTCAAATAATAAACACAATACTTGTCCGGGTGTCATGTTTAACCCTTTGGTAGCTTGGCACAAAAGTACTCAGGCTTAACTTCCAAGCAATGTGTGAGTATGTATGCAACACTCATTCATGCAACACTCAAACAGTAGTAAAATGTAAACAAAATACAGTAAAAATCAAATTAATAAAAATAGAAAAGATTTTACTGGATACAATAACACCAAAACGACAAACATCTAATCAGTAGAACTGGATATATTTTAGGTGAAAATAGACCTAAAAGCACAAAGAGCCACTGCAGCTATTTATTCTTGCTAGACAAGGGAAAAGCAACAAGTTCAGCCCAACTGCAATGGAGTGTTGGTCGGTTACGGGGACCAGGGTTGTCTTGCTGAAGTATTCCTTTCTTAAGTCCACGCGAGGAGCTGCCTTTTGCGTTGGCAGGTCATTGTAGGTGTGAAGAACAGGTCAAGTATCACATTTGGTTGCTGTTTTGCCACGAAGAGCTGGTCATCATTGAATCTTTGCATTGGCAATCGTTGTTGGCTGTCGCTGTCGGCACTAAGTTTAGGTCTCGCTGTAACCTCGTGGACCGGTGTAAAGTCACAAGTTCACGTTGACCACGATGGAGTTTGGGATAGATACAGGGACCAGTTTCAATCCACTGAAGAGCTACCTTCTCAAGTTTGTGCGTGTACCTGTCATTTGTGTTGGCTGCAACAAGGTCATTGTTGGTGCGAGGAGCATGTTGGTCTTCGCAGATGGTCGCTGTTTTGCAGCATAGAGCCAGATATCACTAATGCTTCACATTGGCGATCATTGCAGGCTGTCACTATTGGCGCAAAGTACAGGTCTTACTGGAACCTCACTGTTCGGACGGTCATCACAAATGGTCGTTGTTCAGCATGAAGAGTCCATGTCACAATCAGAAGGAGCCCAAACATCTGTATTTTTCACATGGAGTTCACTCTGATGGCAGCCAAGGGTCCAGGACCTGGGGGGCACCTCTTGTGGATCAAGACTCACTCGAGCAGAGGCCAGCAGAGCTCAGGCAGGTCCAGCCAGGTCCAATTGGTGTTGGTCAGCTGGCAATTGCAGGGAGGCTTCTGAAAGCATGTTGTGTCCCTTTAGCCCAAACAGGAGGTCAGCAACTGACTTTTGGAGTCACTTCTGGGGAGCCTAGCCAAGCAGGTCTAATCTTCCTTCTTTAGACAGCAGGGCTGTCCTTCTTCTGAAGCTTCCACAGGTGCAACAGTGCTCTGATGAGAGGTTCTGAAGGTGCTACTTTTTACCTGGTGCCAGCCTTTGTGAAGGGGAATTTTCTGGCCTACCCTCAAATCTGGTTCTGGTAAGTTCTTCTTCTTCCCTGGGTTTAGGCTCCAAACTGTCTATGGTGATAAGGGCAAGGGCAGGCCTGGTGTGAGGTTCCTTTGTTTGTGCTGCAGGCAGGATCCTTTGAAGTGTAATCAAGGCAGGGCACAACTCCCCCTGAGGTATCCTATGAGGAAGGCCCTCTAACTCCACACCTAGGCCTTTTTTGTCCCTATATCAGGAAGAAATATACAAAATACCACGGAGAGCCATTCACAGTCATGCGACCCTGGACAGGGGCATAAATGTACATTTGATTTAGGGCAGAAAAATGCTAGCTTTTTAAAAGTGGCATTTTCAGAAGGGCAACTTAAAATCCGACTTTGGCAGTACAGAGGATTTTAAATTACAATTCATTTGAGTGGAAACAGCAATTCTCTATCTGGTCCCAAACTGTAGTTATCACTTATTAAGTGTAATAAGGTAATCCAGCGTTAGTCTATGGGAGAGCTTGCCTTACAATAGTGAAGAGCGACTTTAGGACTTTTTCACTGCCAGGACTTTTAAAACTTAAACACATATGTCCTACGTCTTAAAGACCATGCACCCTGCCCTATGAGCCTTTAGGGCCTTCCTTAAGGGTGACTTATACGTATTAAAAAGGAAGGTTTAAACTTGGAAAAAGGTTTATTTTGCTAAGTCAAAATGGCCAATCATGCGTGGGCTAATTTTACCATGTCTTCAAGGGAGAACACAAGCAATTTACCACTTTACCACTCATTACCGGGAGTAAAAGCTTAGAAAAATAAGTTCAGCAAAGGAAGGCAAAAATCGTGGGTGACCCTGCAGGGAAGGCCCGGTCCAGCAGTAGTCCATCAGTGTGGCAGACAAAATGTCCTTTACAACCTATATGGACCAAACACTGTCCGCCAAACCCTAACTCTGACCATAGTTCTAAATTTTGGCAGGTCAGACATGTTGCACCCAGCCTTGACTGGCATCTGAGTCAATACCATTGCCTCTAAGTTTGGAAAGATGTAGAGAAGACAGCTCAGTTAGTTAACTGCCTGCTGTGCACATGCAATCTTTGTGAGGGACAGTAAAATTACTTAATGTTCTCAATTCTCACACCGAGTACGGAAGGCACAGCCCGGCAACACTGCAGTTTTCTCTCACCGCGTGAGATTAGGCTTGGATTCCCTTGAGACCTACTGGAAAGAGACGGTGACCATTATATCTTCACTCGGTCCCTTGAATTTTGAACGCTGCCCCTGGTGAGGGGCCTTGGCCCCCATGCATTATTTAATTCCAGAAGGTGTTGCAAGTGACTGATGCCAATCATATTGGATCACTGCACCTGGTCATTGACCTCCTTACTCAGTTCATACCAGAGGTATTGTAACTGGTTGGAACCAGCAACATTGGACCTGGCCCTCCCTCGGACCACCACTCTTGAGGCAGGAGCACCAGCCACACCTTTGTCTGGCCTTATACAGGCTAGCTCTGAGGCATATTTTGCTGTCCTGATGATGATCCCGCTATTCTAGCCGGGATCGAAACGTCGTCGACAACCACATCTTGACTCAGATTTTATTATTATGATTCATGCGGAGCATAATATGTTTTTTGCAATTGTGACTGTTGTAAAAATATATATGTGAAGTCACTATGAAAGTAATTGCCTGAGGTCTGGAAATCTGGTGATTTCCAACCCCGTTTTTACCCACTTCACTTTATTTATACTTTCTTTCTCTTTTGGAATATTTGTCTAATATATATATTTGTCCATTTGGAAAAAACCTATACAGTTCACAGTGTAGTTCTGTGTTATACTACTCTTTCTATATTTGTTTGCGAAAGGGACCATTGTCTCTAAAAACAGTTTGTAAGCCCTCGGTCCCTCTCGACTCATAGGGTTCCCTTGTTTCCTTGTAAACTCATCAATTTACCAAAGGCGTACTTTAATGTGTACTAATTTAGGTGTTTTCCTTCATAAGCGTGCACACATTTTGCCCTGCTACATACTATTTTCATTTCGAATGGACCATCCCTATGGAAAAATGTTTTTATTTAATCCTTTGTAAATGATTAACCGTTTCATAAACATACATTTTTGCACAGATTTTGAGTTTAGTAGTAAAGTTGCTACATGTAATTTTACTGTATCGGCGACACAGTACTCCCACATCCTGTTTACTGTCAGCGAAAGACTGAGATAAATTATGTTGGAAAATGTTACAGCACATTACTGCTCATTTTTTTAACATAATTAATAACTAGAAGGGAAAGCCCAGCATGAGCGGTAATCAGGTTTTACCTTCCAATTTTGCTCTATACTTTAAATGAGCATCTATAACGTACAACTTGATTTTCTGCATAAAGTGGCAGCTTATCTGCTACATTGGGACCAATTCAGAAATCTGTTACTGTGACTTGCATCTTTATGACATTATTGATTCAGAAATGTGTTTTACCCATGCAGAACTGTATTGTATTCTGAGTGTGCATATAGTAAAAAATAGCAACTGAATTTGCCAACATCTGGGAAACCAAGATGGTAGCATGCTGATCTGCGGCAGCAAGCTGACACAACCTTTACTGCACCAATAATAATCTTAGTGGCAAAATGCTTGACGGTTACCATGGCAGACAACTTCTTCAAACTGCTAATTATTGCCAAGTATACAAATGAAGACTGCTGATGCTTCATCCCTTCTTTTGTGAGCAATGTAGGATCTCCTGGGCCATGCTCAACATGGTGGTAGCTCCCGCTGCACTGCTGGTCACACACATGTAACTTCTGTGCTTTTTGGTCAAATGGGGTACTAGCAATCAGGAATGGTGTGTCATGGGCATGATACAGCACAGAACGTCAGGCTAAAGCAAAGCCAAAAATGATCACAGCAGGAGTCGGTTTCCTCCCTTGGAAGAACAAACATGTGACCCAGCCAAGTGCGATGTAGGTGGTCAAGGGAGGTGCAACATTCCAATACATAGAACTGAGTGACCACGCTTGGTGGCCACTCTATGAGAAAATTCCTGGCCAATACTTCATCTAAGGGCTAAGACACTTTATGGATTATTAAGGATGTAGCACAATCCAAGTAACTGAATAGTCTACACATTGGCAGAGAATTACCCCTGAGTATACAGATAGCACCGGGCCCCTCCAAGGTAAAAGGGAACATTGTCAAATACAGGCAATCATGGTGCTAGACAGGTAGATTTGCCACATTGACTGCCTGAACTGGTGGGTGAGGGCAGTAAGGATATCCATATATCAGGTACGTCACACATTTCCAACATTTCTCTTCTCTCGCTAAAATCACGAAATACACATATACTTTACTGCAGTGCTCAGGAAGTAAGAGGGACAAACTCAAGAAAATAACACTCATGAGTTCTACACATACCGATAACACCAGTGTTAAAAAAACATTGTAATGGATCAACAGCTAAAGGCCCATCTACTAATGATTGGGTGTAAATTGATGTTAGAGGGGAAGGAGATATAAGAGAGGCAAGAGGGCCAGAGAGCCAAGAACTGCAAGATGTTTTATTTTCTTTCTCCAACACACGCATAAGAATTTCGCCCTGATTCTGGACCTGAGGGGTATGTAGACGCTGAACAAGCTTCTTTACTCAGTACCCAGAGGAAGTTGGCCTCGCCACCTTCTGTATTGGGAGGAAATATCATGGATGACATGATCAAGTAGGGCTCTGTAATGGCCCAAGGAGTGGAAGCTCTGTGGATAATGATGTGGATGGGTCATTACAATAGGACCATTCCATTGATAGCACCCTCTGCAAATGTAACAGTAGTACATAAGGATTGCAGGAAACTGAGTTACTTGTTGAATCAGGTGAAGCCCCACTCAAGCAGCAACCGCAATTCTTGTCAGTGTGAAACGCAAGCAAACCCCAAATTAACACGTGCTCAACCCTCTGGTAGTTTGGTACAAAAGTAGTCAGGCTTAACTCGGAGGCAATGTGCAAAGTATTTATTCAGCACTTCAAACAGTAATAAAGTGAGAACATAACACAAGAAAAATCCCACACCAATTTAGAAAAATAGAGTAAAAGGTAACAAAGTGTCAAAAATCCAATTTGTAGAATCAAAGATATGCAATTTTGAAGCACTAAGAAGCAAAAAGCTCCAACTGCAGTTATCTGTTCACAGTGGACCGGGTCCAAGTCACAAGTTCAGGCCAACCGTGATGGAGCGTAGGCGGGATACAGGACTGAGTTCAGTACTCTGGCAAAGTACCATGTGGCCTGGGAATCAAGATGCAAAGACTTTGCATTGAAATGTGCAGGCCAGTGCCAAGGAACCATCGACAAAGAGCTGCGATGCGAGGTCTGACGTTGAAATGCGCTGTCATCGAGGAAGCTAGTGGGTCTTGTGTAGACTTGTGCTGCAATGCGTCGGTGCAGTGGACGAGAGGGGTCGGGCTGGGCCAGTGTCGGGCTGCATAAGCATTGTAGAAGCTGCTGGTGCTTACGAGGACTTGCGCTGAGATGTATCGATGTCGAGGATGAGTTGCGCCGCACTAGTCTGGAGTCAATGTCGAGCTGCATCGAGATGTATGGTGTGACGTATGCAAATTAAAGGAAGAAAGAAAACTGAGAAACCACATTGAAGGAAACCAAATCATGGAAAATCACAATTTTAAGGAAATACACAACTTGAAAATTAAAGAGAACATTTTAAAGGAAAGATAATTTTAAGGAGAAATCTAAAATTACATTAAACATGGGTAGAGTTTAGAACTAGTGAGGATTTTTTGGGTCAAGGGGTGGGTAATGTTTAGGAGTGATGAGGGGTTTTTAGGGTCAGGTATGGGCGGAGTGCAGGCGTGGAAATGGGTTTTTAGGTTTCAGGGATGGGTGGAGTTTATGGCTGGTGAGGGTTTTTTACTTATCTGGAAAAGTTGGAGTTTAGGGGTGGTGAGGGAATTTTAGGGTGTACAATTTAGTGGAATTTAGGGGTGGTGAGGTGTTTTTCTGGTTCAGAAAAGGTAGAGTGTAGGCGTCTTGAGGGGTTTTTAGAGTTCATGGATGGGCGGAGTTTTGGGTGGGTGTGGGTTTATAAGGTTCAGTAGAGGTTGGGATGGTAAAAAGCTTTTAGAGTTCAAGATTAGATGGAGTTTAGGGTGGTGAGGGGTTTTAAGGATTCAGGGATGGGTGGAGTTTAGATGTAGCAGAGGTTTTTAGGGTTCAAGGATGGGTAGAGGTTAGGGTTGTGAGGGGTTTTAAGGTCATTGGATTAGTGGTGTTTAATAACGGTGAGGTTTTTGATAGGGTTCAGGGATGGGTGGAGTTTGAGGGTGATGAGGAATTTTAAGAGGCCAGGGATCAGTGGGGTTTAGGCATACAAAGGGATTTTTAAGTTTCAGAAATTGGTAGTGTTTAGGGGTAGTGAGGTGTTTTAAGGTTTATAGATGGGGGGAGTATAGGAGTTGAAAGGGCTTTTGGGGTTCAGGGATATGTCTAGTTTAGGGATCAGAGATGGGTGTACTTTAGGTGTGGGGGGGTTTAAGATTTCTGGGATAGGTGTAGTTTACTAGGTAGAAAGGGCTTGTAGGGTTCATGGATGGCTGTTGTTTAGGCATGGTGAGGGGTTTTCAAGGGACAGGGATGGATGGTGTTTAGGGGTTGTGAAGGGTTAGGGATGGATGGTGTTTAAAAGTGGTGGGGGGTCAGCAAATGAAAAGAATTTGAAGTAATCTTTTGACAATGTAAAATACATAAATCTGCAATAATGTCCCTTGAAATAAAGCACTGAAATAAACAAATCTGTTTATGAAACTGTTTATGAAAGTATGACCTGCAGTCATGGCACTTACAACTTACAAAGTAAGAATGCAAAGCCAGTTTGGAAAAAAAAAGACATTCCATGAATTGGTTTCTATGAAATAGTAAATGCCATTGTTGAAGACGCCTGTTATGTCCCTGTGCCGTGAACAGGGGGCTAGCCAACTGACCCTTGGAGATTTCCTGGAGTTTTGGGACCACACAAGCAGCCTGGATTCAGTAGGGTGGCCCACAGCAGCAGAAGAGTCCTGGGCAGCAACAGCAGGCCTTGGCAGCAAAGCAGATCTCGGTCAGTCAGCAGGTTAGCAGGGCAGACTTCACAGGTGGGCAGTCCTACTGAAGAGATGTTTCTAGAGCCCTCCCCCTACAGAGGTGTATGGAATTTCCTACCTCTCTGTCCTGGCCCCAGGTTGTCTTGGGGCACAAAAGACTAGGGTGAAACACTTTGTGAGTGTGCTGAGGCAGAGTGGTAGGTGACAGATCCACTTCCCTATCAGGACAGATATGGCCCATCTTGCCAACACCTATTTTCCTTTTGTCTCACTGTCTGGGAGTAATACTCAAAGTCCAACTTCCAGCTACACCTAATCATGTGACCCAGGATACCGGCCACGGACATCAAATGGTTAGGACAAGAAAATACCAACTTGCTAAAAGTGGCATTTTCTGAATTGTGACTTAAAATCAAAATTTACCATTAAGGAGGTTTTTGAATTACAATTCTTTAGAGACCAAACTCGATTTTCCTACCTGCTCCCAATTGAATGTTATCACGTATTAAATGTAATCAGGATATGTAAAATTTAAAAGTAAATGTCCAACTTTTTAAATACAGTGCACCCAGTCCAGTTGTGTAGGGACTACCCGAGGGGTAACATATGTATTAAAAAGGAAGGTTTATGCCTTGATAAAGGTTTATTTTCACAAATTGAAATGGCTGTTTAAACTGCACACACAGGCAGCAATGCAAGGCCTGCGATATGTTTAAAGGGCTACTTAAGTGGATGGCAAAATGCGTGCTGCAGGCCCACTAGTAGCATTTACTGTACGTGCCCTGGGTACATGTAGTACCACTTTACTAGGGACTTACATGTAAATTAAAGGTGCCAATTGGGTGGAAGCCAAATTTACCATGTTTAAAGGAAAGAGCACAAACAATTTAGCACTGGTTAGCAGTGGTAAAGTGTGCATAGTCCTGAAGCCAACAAAATCAAATTCTGCAAAATAGGAGTAAGGCAACAATTTTGGGGGAGGACTACCCTAAGGCTGACAGGTCTAACAAGGATGTTGCTACCTCCCTCTTAAAAAGTTTAATTGTGGGTGCTAACAGCAATCAAGTGGGGTCAGAACCTTCTTTGTCTTCAATATATGAGCTCCACTGCATTCACATGGAGGAATATCAGAAAGATAGTACTGCCATAAAAATGGGAAATTATAAAATGCAGTGCACGGTTCACAAAGTTGGATGGTATCATGACTAGATATTCACTTAGTAGACGCAGTTGAAGCACATCTGTGGTTTGGAAGACAACTCAACAAGTATGCAGAAACAAATAACTAAACATGAGCAGAAGATGGAAGATATTGTATAGAAGCTTGAGAACAATAAGACACACTAAATTTAAAGTTTTGGAAATTAACCAAGGCATGGACACGTGATGACCTTAGAGCCTTCATTGTTCATTTATTTCAGAAAGCCCTTCCAATGTTGGCTGATAGGGACCATGGAAAGTCAATTTCAGCGAGTGCATCGATTTCTGTTCTAGTCACCAAGAGGTCGTATCCATAGGCAAATTTCATATGTTTGGGACATTTTATCCTCAGGCAGCTACTAGTTCAGTCCACCAACCATTCCAACCTGGTGAAGGGAGAGATTTCCTTTCTCCCTTAATCAGATTTTTATCATGCCACAGTAAAGAGACATTAGCGACTGCAACAGTCAGGCTGTGTGGGTGCAGGTGTTCCTATAAGGACCAACAAAACTAAAATTCATTAACAACAATTGTATGTAGATTTGCACAACAGAATAGAAAGAGAAGAGCCTTTCAGACTTATGGAAAGAGGGTGGAATCTTGGATATTGACTTATTATGATGCAATTCTGAACAATGGTATAATGCTGATATTTAATATTGGTTCTAGAATTTATGGCACGGGGATAATGATGTGTTGGTAAGGGAGGGTTGTGCTGACTAATGGCGAGGAGCAGAGTGAGCCTGGGGGCAAGAAAAGGGTCAAGCACTCCTCAGGGAGAAGGCATGAGGAAGGGTTTGGGCAGGTTTGCGCGTGGGGAGGGTCAAATATGGGTCAAGTGAGATTGGTATGCAGATGAAAAAAGAGAGGAGATACATTTTTAGAGGCAACATGTAGGATTCAAATAGGATCTACGTAATTGAAGCAAGGTTAAATGAGAGAAGAGGGACTATTACCATTATTACATGGAATGTAAATGGGCTTAGATCGGCTATTAAAATATGTAATGTTAGGGAACACAGAAGTTTGTCTTCAAGAAACACCTCTCAAAAAGGGTGAACAAGTGAGTAAACAGATTGGGGAATGGGGACGTTATTTGCAAATATATATTTATAAAATGAATAAAGTTTCATAGGAAGAGCTTGTTTGGGATAGGTAATTATTTCCACCTTCATTTCATTTTTTTGTCTAATTTTCTTTCGCATATTCGTCTGAAAGAGAAGGGGCAAGAAACAGGAGATTGACAGTGTCTAAAGGGACAGTTGGAGCAAGAATCAATTTTGAAATTAAAGAGAATCATTGAAACTACTTTTATTGGAACAAAAGCTTCAACCAAAAAGAAAAGGACAAACCCAAAAGTAAGACGATACTATAAAGAAACCAAAGACAAGGAAGAAAGGCCCAAAAGACCTTCAGAAAATGATAACCAGGAAGCTAGTGAAAAATCTTGAGTAGAACAGAGAGAGAAAATTCCAGGAATAGACAAAGTTAGGAAAAGACAAACAGGCTGTTTGTGCTGGAAACAGTGCATTTATTTTCCCTTATTTATTCTTATGCATACTTACCTTTTTTCTGTCTGAGTGTTTCTGTTGGTGAGAAACAAGCCAAATGGGAAAGTTGGTATATGTGCCTGGAAGAAAGAAGATCAAAATTATGAGAGATTCATTTGACTTGTGGAACCGAGAGTATAGTATGTAGATTAAAACAAGACTAGCCAATCTTAACTATTTGGAAGATGTTGTGATTTATAGCTCATTTATTGCCCATACCACCCACCACATTGAAAGGCAGTACTTTCCTCATTTGCACAGACAAATGTTGCATATAAATCCAAAGAAAATTGTTGTTTTTGCCCACTCAAGTAAAACATTTGGAATCCATCCTTGGCAAAGGAAAAACCAGACCACAATGCAATATAGTAAAAGCAATCCAATAATTCCTTTTTGAAAGTATCTAGAAAGTACTGTGGTAGTTATTTTAATCTAAACAAAAAAACAATACTACCAAAAACCAAAAGGAGGTAAGACAATAAATCAGTCTGCAGCAATGACATTTAACAAGAAACAGAAAGGCATTTGAAACACATATTTTTGGTCACATGACAATGAAAACAACTATATAAGAAATACAATTATGAAGTAAAGCCCTAAGTGATGGATTAATAACACAAAGTGGACTATGAACACATTCCAAAACTATTAAATACCATCACCAACCATAGAGACTCTGCTGACTGCAATAAACCTCTATGGGGCATATTTGCAAGCCCCTAACGTCACCGGAGCGTCACTTTTTCTGATGCTCCGGTGGTGTTGTGCCATTTCATATACTAACAAGGGGGTGCTAAGCCACTTAACGTGGCTCAACGCCAACTTGTAAATATTCCCTTTGCCGCCTCAGTACGCTGAGGCAAAGGGGCGGGCAATGGGTTTTGCTTTGAGCGTTCCACCACAACACCCATTGCTTTTTGACGCTGCCCCAGATTTACAAGGCTGGGGCAGCGCCAAAAACTAACACCAGGTAATACCTGGTCATAGAATGGCGATCTGAGGAGAAATGTTTAATTTCTCTTCGTATTTTGCTCTTTCTATGTGTGCTGCATAGAAAGAGCAAATCGCCATTATTTTTTAAATAATCTTTTTTATTAAACATTTGTGACAGTACAGTGAGGCGTTGCGAAGCCATGTTACATTGAAATTGATAGTATTACAACAGTGATTAAAAGTAGCATTACAAATTAGGCACATCACCCCGACGAAGCTAGTTTGAGTCGAGGTCATTTCCCACACCTGTCCTCCTCAGTTCCTCCGTTGGGGAGACACAGAGATTGCCCCTCGAAACATTCCATTTGGCCCATTTCAGATCCCACTTTTTAGGACAGCCCCTGTGTTTAAACACTTCTTTCTCTGCAATCATTGCACTGTCCATGTCATTTGCCCACCTCCGATATGTTGGCAGACCTTCAGTTCCCCATGTCTGCGCAATGTTTCTCTTGGCAAGGGTGAATCCCAGCGAGACCCATGTCTGCTCTGTCTGAGTTAGATCCGTGGACTCCCATATGTTTAGTAGGCAGAGTCGTGGAGAGCTGGTGATATCCTTCCCACCCACCTCCCGGAGTGTGGAGACAATTCTCTCCCAGTATAGGTGGATATTCGGACAATCCCAAATTGTATGAAAGAATGTGCCTTCCTCTGCGCACCTTCTAAGGCACCCAGGGTCAGGTCTTCGTCCCATTTTAACCAATGTGCCTGCAGACAGATATGTTCTGTGCAGGATTTTTTGCTGGATTAGCCGAAGCTGCATTGGAATAGCCACCTCCTTGGGGGAGGAAAGTGCCTCCTGCCAATCTTCATCTTCTAAATACCCAATATCCGTTTCCCACAGCTGTCGGAGACGTACTAGTGGGTCTGGTCTATTATTGATTAATTTACGATAGGTGAGGCCTATTGCTTTACGTGGCATGGGCTCAGTGAGGAGTCTATCCTCTAGGGGAGAGGCCTCGGGCTAGAACTCACCACTAGTCACAGCAGAAGTTATGGCGTGTCATATTTGCAAATATCGGAACGTTTCCGACTTATGTAGATG
The DNA here is from genome assembly GCA_963921515.1 of Calotriton arnoldi. Taxonomy (NCBI): domain Eukaryota; kingdom Metazoa; phylum Chordata; class Amphibia; order Caudata; family Salamandridae; genus Calotriton; species Calotriton arnoldi. The sequence goes on from CAWUFW010003225.1 coordinate 1,806,029, forward strand.
ATACTCCACTTGTAGGTCACTAAATGGGATTATCTCATTTCGTTTCCAGAGATCACCAACCAAGGAGATGCCAATCACGTCCCATTTGTCGAAGCCCGGACATTTACTAAGCATGCCGAGTTGCTCGGCCTCCCATAACGGAGTAGCCAGCATTATTCTCTTGTGCCACCCCAGTGTTTTTGTGACTCTGTGCCAGATTGCAACTGTTTGGCCCGTGGGACCTGTGAGGCGCTGGCGTCTGGGGTTAGAGTAAAGTGCCCGTCGATAACCACCCAGACTCATTAGTCAATTGTCAGTTTGATATGCCGGTTTAGGCTGCGAAGCGAAGACCCATTGATTAATAACTGCAAGTTGGGAGGCCCAATAATATTGTTTGAGATCGGGCAATGCAATGCCTCCACCGTACCACCCTCTTGTTAGTTTGTGTGTCGCGATACGCAGGTTTTTCCCGTCCCACAAGAGGATTCTAACTTCGTTCTCTATACTTGTGTAGTACATATCTGGGACCGCGTAGGGGGTGTTCTGCAAAACATACAAAAATCGAGGTAGATCCAGCATTTTAAACAGCGCAGCCCTGCCCAGAAGAGTCAGGGGCAGGGAGCGCCAATGGAGCACATCGTTATGGAGTCTGGTCAGGGGGGCCTTGAGATTGACGTCATAGAATTGAGAGGGTTGCGGGGTTATATAAATACCTAGATATTTGAATCCATCAGTTGCAACCGTAACGGTTATATCCTTGGGAATTCATGGTAAAGGGCCCTGAAGCATAAATAAAATGGATTTTGTCCAATTTATAGTATATCCTGAGTGGGTGCCAAAAATGGCAAAAATATGGAGGATCCTATGGATCGAGGGAGCCGCGACATATAACAAAACGTCATCGGCATGGAGGGAGATTCTATCTTCGTGGTGTTCGGTCCATTTTAGCCCTCTGATCATGGGGTCGCCCCTGACCCAGGTTGCTAACGGTTCCAATATCAGGGCAAACATGAGAGGTGACAAGGAGCAGCCCTGTCTGGTACCCCGCTCCAGCCGGAATCGTCGGGAGACATGTTGGTTTACGACTATTTGGTCAGACGGTTCTGTGTAGAGTAGTTTCACCCACTTTATGAATATGGGGCCGAAACCCAGGCGCTCGAGAAGAGCAAATAGGTAAGGCCATTCGATTGTATTGACTGCCATTTTTGCATCCAATGACAGGAGGGCGGCATCTTCTTGGATAGTGTTGATCCTCCCCATCAACCCATGGAGTCTCCTAAGATTGAGCGCTGTGTTCCGGCCAGGCATGAAACCTGATTGATCCGAATGGACAAGCTTACAAATAATGAGGATTAACCTGTTGGCCAAGACTTTAGCGAGGATTTTAACTTCGGCTGTTAACAGTGAGATTGGGCGATAGGAGTCACACTTCGTCGTTGGTTTGCTCGGCTTGTGTATAACGACCACTGAGGCCAACATCAAGTCGATGGGCAGGGACTCCTTTTGGTAGCTTTCTAGATACATAGCTAGGAGGGCAGGTGTGATCTTGGAAGTCACAAGTTTGAACAGCTTATTGGGAGCCCGTTGGGTCCCATGGCCTTCCCAGACTTCATCCCTCGTATGGCAAGTGACACTTCCTCCTCTGTAGGCTCACACTCCAATGAGTCACAGTCCTCTGGGGTAAGAGTATTGACTGGAATGGTGGCCAGGAGGTCTCTGGAATCAGTGAGGGTGGTAGTAGAAGTGGAGGAATATATTGCGGCAAAGTGGAAAGCGAAAGCCTCAGCAATCTGTTGCGGATCACTCAACAGCTCTCCATTCCTCCCCTCAATGCGGGGCACCCATCTCTGTGCAGCTTCTCGCCTCTCTTGCCAAGCAAGCAATTTCCCCGTTTTGTCGCCCATTTCGTAGATTTTGTGCAAAGTGGCATTTTGATTTGCTCTGGCAGTCTCCGATGCGAGCTGTCGGTAGTCTTGTCGTTTCATATTAAGAGTGTGTGTAGCTAGTTCGTCATCTGAATTCACCACTGTGTCCTCCAGCCCACTAATCTCATGTTCTAGGGTCTCCAACTGCGCCCTCAGCTCTTTCTTGTGACCTACCATTAGTGAAAGTGCTTGTCCTTTAATAACTGCTCCAAAAGCTCCCCAAAGGGTCTGGTGGGAATCTACTGTGTTTGTGTTTTCAGTCAAGTATTGGTCCACCCCTTTTAAAATTTCCGTCTTGGTGTGTGGAATCTTCAAACACCATGAGTTGATCGTCAGGGTAGTGTACCTGTCTGCATGTGGCAGTGTTATCTGGGTGAGGACAGGAGAGTGATCGGAAATGCCGCGTGCCAGGCACCTAGTTTCAGTAAAGTTAATTAGACCTCCAACATTCGTGAGCAAGTAGTCGATTCTGGACTGGCTGCCGTGGGCGCCTGAGTGAAATGTAAAGTGACGCAGAAGGGGATTAAAGTGCCGCCAGAGGTCAACAAGGCCGAAGGCCGTGAGGAAATCCATCATTTGCAAGGTGTCGTGTGGGTCACGCCTAGGTGGACGTCGGTCAACTTGGCCATCTACTGGCAGGTTAAAGTCACCTCCCATCACCAGGATACCCGCGGGGAGTTCAAGTAAAAGTTTGCCCAGGTCGGATAGTGTGGTCTTTTTAATCGCAGGTGGGACATAGATCGACAGTGCGTTAAGAGGCCTTCCTTCCCATGACCCGGCTACCGCCGCAAATCTCCCCTGGGTGTCAACCCATGTGTTGTTTATTATGTACGGGCATTGCTTGCGAATTAGGATACCGGTCCCTCTCGAACAGAAGTGAAGCCTGCATGGACAACCAGTCTGTATCCCAATCTGTCTAACGCCTTACACTTGCTGCCTATGAGGTGCGTCTCTTGTAAAAGGACAACATCGGGGGCCTGCCGCTTGAGGTACTAGAGCACGACGCCCCTTTTCAGTTTGTCCCCCTACCCATTGATGTTCCAAGTGATGACCCGGAGCGTTCTATTCATTTTATGATGAGACGTAGATCAGTCGGGTGAGTTGGGCCGCCTCTCGCCCAAGGTGTGTGTGCAAATGCCAATTGTCGGTGCAAAAACTGACGGAGACTTCGAACACCATTACGTCGGTGACGTCACATCCCCCACCGCTGTCACAACAAAACAACTAAAATAACTAACAATACAAATCCCCCCCCAAACATCCCAGTCCCTCCCCCCTCCCTGCCTCCCTGCATTGCGGGCTCTGAACCTCCTGCCACCCCCAACATGCAGAGCGCCTATCGCCCACCCTTGGAATATTGGAGAACGTGATCCAACCCCACTCCCTTAGGTTCTCATTATTAATACTGAATACAACATCATGTTAATGAAGACAAATAATTCTCTGTACCCCATAGCAGGATGCAATTATATCTTTAAGGTGTCCAGCTATTGCGCCAAGCAACGACAGAGTCAGGGTATGATGTAGATTAACACTGGTCTGAGCAGTACACCCGGTACAGGCCGTGGGAGTCTGATACAGCTGACTAAACCAATGTCGCCTGCTGTTCAGTCTGTCTTGTTCGACTCCGAGTCTCACGCCGTGGTGGTTTCCGTCGTGGATCTCACTTGGCGGCCTGCCCTGTCCTTGTTTCCACTACCACTGTTCTCTTTACGGTTGTGCTTTCCGACAGTGCGCCAGCCATTTAGCCAGTCCCATGCTTCCTCTGGACTGGTGAAGAACCATGTCTTGCCTTCATATTCGACACGCAGCTTTGCCGGAAACAACATGGCATATTTGATTTCCTGATCCCGTAAGGCCCGTTTCACTTCCAGGAAGCTGCGGCGCTGTCTTTGCACTTTCAGGGTGAAATCCGGAAAAAATGTTATTTTGCTGTTGTCAAGGCTAACCGGTGGGCCATTCGTGCTGTGTAGAGTATTGTATCCCTATCCCGAAAGTTAAACACTCTAGCGAGAATGGGTCAGGGGGGTGCACCGGGTTTTGGTCTTCCGACCCGGTACTCTATGAGCTCTCTCGATTGAAAAATAGTTAGACAGGACCTTGGGTTGGAGATGTTGCGTCACCAGTTCTTCCACAAACAGATCCACCGCCTGCCCCTCCGCTCGTTCCGGCACCCCCAGTATGCGGATGTTATTCCGCCGCATCCTACCTTCATAGTCGTCGAGCTGGCGTTCCAGCAAGCCTCGGCCCGTTTGAAGTTCTGCGACTTGGCTTTGAAGGAGGGCAGTGTCCGTTGTCAAGGCCTTGGTTGTGGACCCTATCCCCTTGACCCGATCATTCATGTTTCGCATGTCGGCTCTGATCAACGAGACCTCTGATGCTACAGTATCAATCCGGTTTTCTAGGGAGGTACGCACGGTCATGATAGCCACCAAAATATCCTGCAACGTGGACTCTTGCTGATCCCCTGCCGGTTTCGCGGTTACCTGTGCGTCATCTTGGCTTTTCTGCCAGGCGTATTTGTCCAATTTTACTTGTGTCGCACTGTGGCCGCCACGTCCACTCGCCATTTTCTGTGCGGCAGGTGTTATAGTGCCACTGGTGGAGCCTGGGCCCTGCTGGCTACTAACCGCCGCCTGCTCGAGGGCCGAGGCCCTGTCCGGCCAGTCGGAATTCACAAGCTAGGCCTCTGTAGAACTGCGGCCCAGGTTATCATGCACTCAGACCTCTGGGGGGAGGCAGCTGGTTGCGCGCGGCACGGTGGTTGGCCCCCACTATGGTGTTTGCACCCCAGTTATCACCGGAGGTATGTTTGTAGCCCTGCCACACTCTTGCGGCTGCCAGAGTCCTGAGCGCCACCCACAGGAGTCAGGGCTTGATGTTAATGGCACCCGCTGGCCACCCAGAACCCAGGCCGGAAGTCCGCGGGGCGCGGTGGGTTGTCAGCAGTCACGGGAACCGGCCCCCAGGAAGGCAGGTGATGGTGCGCTGTGCCGGGTCGCCGTCCACCCCACGGTGGAAGCTGCCCGCTCCTTACTTGGATCTCGCACTCCTGCCCGCCCGTGCCTCGGGTGCAGCCCCAGGAGCGGAGGGACGAATCTTATGGTGGCCGCCAGTCGTTTGGTGTGGAGGTAGAGAGCCGGCAGGGCATAGCGGCGTTGCGAGGCTTGTGTGGGTCGGCCCTCCCCGCAGCAGGCAGCACCAGGCTTCCGGGCTCATGCCGTCACCCCCGCTGCAAGAGGCGCCACCACTTCGACCGCAAACCCGGATTTCACAGCAGCAGTTGGCCGGGCCGGGCTGTGACGCACTTTGCGCCTCACCGCTTCAGGTCAGGCGAGGGCTCCGCTCACACGCATTTATTCTCTGCGGCGCCCGGAGCACTGGACTCTGGAGTTGTTGGAGATGGCTTTTCCGCAGTTTCCGCAAGTTTTATTCTTGGGGCATGATGTTTTAAACCGGATGTTTGGGAATGCGGCGTCGAAGCCGAGCTAACGCGCGGCCATCTCCTTCGGCAGTTGGCCACGCCCCCCCAAATCGCCATTATTAATTGTTTATGTGCAGTAAGGTGTCCCTTCCTGCACATATCCAATCGCCCCTGCAGCGCAGGCACCCTTACAACATGGTGCAAGGGTGCCTGCACTGGTGCTAGATAACATTTTTAGCACCAGCGCTAGGGGAAACACTGGGGCGCACCGTATTTTTGTAAATAGGGTGTTTAAAATATCTTGGAGTTGGGCGTTGCCAAAAATGGCATAACACCACTCTCCTGCATTTTTTTGTAAAAATGCCCCATGTCTTCTTCAATGACATAACTGAGAAATTGAAAATGATACTTCATCACCTCCATCTATATATTTCTACATAAAGCAGGTACATTTCTATATGGATCGGTATGGCTGTTCTAGGAAATGGTACTTATGATTTGCAGTTAGATAATTCAGGAGATATGTCATTAGGTGCCTGCCATAGGTGAAGGCATTTGTAAAAAATTGCTTTCACATATCTCAAATAACTTACTTATACATCTGAACAGCTGGACATGTGCAACATCTATGGATTTTTTTCACAATCCAAATGATTTGTTTTCCTCAGTGTTTCATGATGACTACTACCATGTGATCATCTTGAACTGTAAATGTTCTAAATTATGACATAGTAGTGGAACAGAAAAGCTGATTGATTGATTTTGTGTTATGTTTGTTTATTAAATACGATCAAATGTCACAATAGGAGTCTATCATTAAATGACCTTCTATAATGAAGCCACCATAAAGTAAATTTTTGACTTACCTCATACTTACCATTTATCTCTATATTATATACAATTTATTATTTCTGATACCTGGCAACATATGGTTAATATTGGTAGAATCTCTTTATATTATGATACATAAGGTTAGTTCAGCAAATATTTTTTTCTTGTTTCCTTTTATATTTTGGATATCTTCTGGATTTAAATTTTTTACAAAGTGAACACAACCAACCAAAACAATAGTCTCAACATGAAATAAGAGGATAGCAAAGGAAAAAAAAACTAAGGCTGTTGAGGAGGACACTGGTGAGCCATGATAAGCTCATGATGGATGGTCATATTTCTCTCATCCGCAACAATGACAGTATGGCAGAGGAGACAGTAGCTCGTTGTACTGCCAAAATTCTCAATTATATAGCAATTCTGACTGAAAACATATATTGCCACCATGGTACCAAGAACAAGTACTGTAGGAAGGATAGATGCAGTGTTGGTGGGGGTGCTGATGGAGCAGAACAACTAGATGGTGCTACTGGAGGGAAGCTGGAGTGAAGATGCTGATGGACCACAAGGAGTTAAAGGTGTTATACTATCTAAAAAAAAGTGCCTGCGGCAGATCTTTCTTCTTTGACCTCTTCTATCTTCTGACGCCTTCTTTGTACATGCGCCAACCTGGTGAAATGAATTGCTTGCAGGTGTTTTCTCATTCTAGTAGCAATGCACAGCATCTATAGAGTGTTTTATGATGACTACTACCATATGGTCTTCTTGAACTGTAAATGTTCTTAATTATGACATAGTATTGTAACAGAAATAGGAGTTTTATCTGAAAATGCAAAAAAAGGAAAACAATGATGGGTTGACTGTGTTATGTTTATTAAGTACAATCAGACTTTAGTAGTCTATTATTGACTTGCCATCTACTATGAAGCCACCATAAAGGACTGTACTGCCATATTGCTATATTATATCTCAATTTTGCCTGAAAAGATGTATTGGCATGAGATACCAGGAGCAGGTAATGGTTGAGGGACAAATACATTGGTTTCGTGGAGGTGGAGCTGGAGCAGAAGAATAGAAGGTGCTGATGGAAGGACAGATACAGCAGATGGTGGAGGATGTGCTGATGAACCAGAAGAAGTTGAAGGTGATGAACTAACAGAAGAAGTGGCCACTGACTATCTTCCTGTTTTGGCCTCTTCTATCTCTTTCTTATGTCTTCTTTCCGCATGCACCAACCCAGTGGATTAAATTGCCTGCTGGTGTTTTCTCATTCCTGTGGTACTGAAGGAGTATTGTTTAATGTTCCCATGGTATATAACTTTGTTTAATAGGTTGCATGTAACAAGTTTGAAATTAACCTTTTTGACTCCAGGTGGGAAAGAAAAAACACACCATCCAATGGAGTCCTTCAATTTCTTGTTCTTCCAAAAACTAATTAAAAAAACATGCAAATTCAATGAATAAACCAAAGGTTTAAGAGTAGTTATAAATAGGAAAACATAATTTATTATTTCTATGCAAAACCATCTTAAACTGCACAAACATTAGAAATTCAAAAGTTATAGTTATAACTTTATAGTTTTAACTTAAAGTTATAATTTATACTACACCCAAAAATTACTATAACTCACACACATCCAACTCGCTGGCCAGACTAAATTAACTATAACTCATGCCTTCCCCTTGCACTGCATATACCCTATCATATTACATTACTTATAGCATGTTAAATTATAGTATTCATAAAAACATAAAAATACTCATGACATCTCAAATGACATCATTTATGATAAGAGTGGGCAGGGTTGAGGGCTGAGTTATAGAAACAGGCCCTGGGAACCCAATTCATTGTGGCCGTAACAGAAAATAAAATGAGTGGGGTCATGGGCCCCCCTACCTGAGCCTTTAAAGCCCCCAGGGACCACATCCCCTGGTGCCAGCTCAATTACCCTATCCCACACCCCAGACTATTTACCATGCCCACACTGATGCACACAGGAAAACATATGTTTGCTCTTCCCAGGCAGGAGCCTTTTTAAGCCTCCCACCAGATGCATGCTCTACGGTAACTATACCATGCACCCTTGCCATGCATTGCTAATTACCCCACATATTACATCACTTATCACGTCTTCTATGACACTATTGATAATATCACTACAACAGTTGCAATTAAATTATTGATGAGAAAACTGTGCACGGTGGGGGCGCGAGTTATGATTACCTTAGGGCATGAGTTATAGTTTCAGACCAAACGGTGGGTAACTGTTCCAGAGTGGGCACAGTAGTTGCCCACAGAAAAAGGAAGTAGGAAAGGGAACAGGAAAAGACCTAGGTCTAAACCCCACAAACTAGATGCAGGCACACATGCAAGGGGTAGGTGCTAGAAGATTGTGCACCCAACGGCAACCCCCGTTACGGTGCGGGCGAACACGTGTTAGCCTATGAAGCGACTCATTACTAATTATTAGGTCGCAGCAAGAGCGGTCATAAACTGAGCAGAAGCCACCTTGTAGTTTATCACAAGGGGGACCGCCTCTTTCCTTTTTCTTTAAGAGGGTTCTATACCCATTTACGGTTTCTTTTTCACTTTATTGGTCCTGAAGAAGCGCCAGGGATCGTTATGACCATTTTTTGAGGGCGCAAAACATGTAGACCGAGAGTTACTGAGGCACATCATTGCCTAGCCAGTAACACACAACCTACGGGTTTTTATCCTGTCATGGGAACCCACACATTAAATCTCTCATTATTTGGTATCCACGAGCCAGTTTTAGCATTCACCCACCCACCCACCCACCCACTCACTCACTTATTTCTTCTTATGAACCCTCAATCTCACACCCTCAATCATCATAAGGCGTTACCAAAAAAGATCTCCGCTAAAGCGACCCTTCGGAGGACCCGTAGGGCATTGCAGCGCCGGCCCGACGAGGAGCAACGCCCGATGATGAAGCATGACATCCCTTGGGATGTGTGAGGGCATCAAGAGACAAGAATTGTGCTTGCCTCTAGTTTGTGGGGTTTAGACCTAGGTCTTTTCCTGTTCCCTTTCCTACTTCCTTTTTCTGTGGGCAACTATTGTGCCCACTCTGGAACAGTTACCCACCGTTTGGTCTGAGATTATTACATGGAGCACGGGTACTGGACCAAAACAAGCTCCTAGTCCCCCCCTTCCTTTTTTGACACGCATGAGTTATAGTTACCAGAGCTAGCTATAACTGGAGAATTTCAATGGTTTTGTACATTTAAAACATTCTGTCGTCACTGATTTTCTCACTTAACTAGAACATTACTTTAACCTTGGGTGACTGTGTTGTGAGCCCTCCTCAAGCAATAGCCACATTCCCTTGTAGGGTGAACCACAAAAAGTTACTAAATGAACCTGGGCTTAACCCGGGGTAGCTTGGCACAAAAAGCAATCAGGCTTAACTTAGAGGCAATGTGTAAAGTATTTAGGCAGCACACAAACAGTAATAAAGTGAAAACACAACACACAAACAATTACCAAGCCAAATTAGAAACATGAAGTAAATTTAAATACATTATTTGACACCTAAATGACAAAAATCCAATCGGTAGAACCAGAGTTATGAATTTAAATATTTTTGGGCAACATAACACCAAAAAGCACAAGGCGCTAACTGTGGCTATCTGGTCGTGTGAGACTGGGAGAAAGTCACAAGTTCAGGCCAACCACAATGGTGTGCGGGTTGGATTCAAGGTCCAGGTTAGACCCGCTGTAAAGTTAACTTCTCAGTCCAGTGCCACAACCAGCTGAGAAGCATCATGTACAGTCGATGCAGTGAAATGAGCAGGCCGTGCATCATGAGCGGTCGTCACTGTAGTGAAAAGATACTGTTGGTGTCACAGACTGTTGGGCCGGTGCTTTACGGTGTTGCTCCACACAAGCGGTTGATGCTGTAGTGCGAAGTGTCGGGCTGACGGAACTTTGCTTTGCCGGGCTGTTTGAGTGACAAGGATTCGGCATCACCTGGCCCATTTGCGGTCACCAAAAGCGCCAAAACTCCAATTCAGCCTCTCTGATGACACACCAAGGGTCCAGGACCTGAGGGGCACCAACTGGGGGTTAGGCACTTCCTCCAGCTTGATCTGGGTGCTGGTGCAGGCGGTGGAGAGCCTGGTATGTCCCGGTGGCTCAGAATAGGAGGCCAGCACACTGGCCCTTGGAGTAACTCTGGGAGTCCTGGGTTTAAGAGGTGCAGGCCCAGTACTTCTCACGCAGGTAGAGTGCAGCAGGCAGCAGGGTAGCAGATTTTTCAGAGCAGCAGTCCAGCAGAGTGTTAGTCCTTTCAGCATCACATCAGTCCTTCTTCCTGACAGAGTAGCCACAGGTTCAGAAGTGTACTAAAGAGATGGTGTTCTAGGTCCAGTAATTGGAAAGTGGGGGAAGCTTTTAGAAATTCCTTATGAAGTGCCCAGGCATGCTGCCTCCCCTGTCTTGGCTCCAGACTAGCTCCAGGGAGTATGTGGTTCTTTGCCTGGAGGCAGGACTCAGCACATTCAGATGTAAGTAGGGCTGTGTCCAGCTCCTCCCACCCATCCTGCCAGTGATGGCCCATCCAGGCACACCTAAGCTCTATTGTGTGTGACTGTCTAGGAGGAATACACAATGCCCAACTTCCAGCTACACTCAGTCATGTGACCAGAGACAGGCGACAGGCACTCAGTGGCTAAGGCAGGAAAATGCCAACTTTCTAAAAGTGATACCAAAGGGGATGATGGACGGAGCGTTAGAGCAAATCAAACACTCAATGTGGGTCCCTTGCTCACTTTGCCACTGGATTCAAGCAAGCCTGGCTGATGACGGCTGAAATGCCAGAAACCGGTCCTAGGATGCTTGTTTCCGGTCCAGGGAAGACATGGCTTGGCAGTTCGGGCTGGACTGTTCCCAAGAGGCACAGGGTCAGACTGATTTGCATATGGCCATGTCTGAACTGGGGTGGTGGAGTGAGCTAAAGAATGATGATGGATTAAACCCAGATCAGTTGACTGGGGGTGAGTGTTTGATTGGCTCAAACGTTCCGTCCATCATCCCCTTTGTATCGCTTTGGTCGCCCTAAGTTGGCGGGGGTATGCCCAGACGTGGGTCCCTTGCTCACTTTGCCACTGGATTCAAGCAAGCCTGGCTGATGACGGCTGAAATGCCAGAAACCGGTCCTAGGATGCTTGTTTCCGGTCCAGGGAAGACATGGCTTGGCAGTTCGGGCTGGACTGTTCCCAAGAGGCACAGGGTCAGACTGATTTGCATATGGCCATGTCTGAACTGGGGTGGTGGAGTGAGCTAAAGAATGATGATGGATTAAACCCAGATCAGTTGACTGGGGGTGAGTGTTTGATTGGCTCAAACGTTCCGTCCATCATCCCCTTTTGTATCGCTTTGGTTGCCCTAAGTTGGCGGGGGTATGCCCAGACGTGGGTCCCTTGCTCACTTTGCCACTGGATTCAAGCAAGCCTGGCTGATGACGGCTGAAATGCCAGAAACCGGTCCTAGGATGCTTGTTTCCGGTCCAGGGAAGACATGGCTTGGCAGTTCGGGCTGGACTGTTCCCAAGAGGCACAGGGTCAGACTGATTTGCATATGGCCATGTCTGAACTGGGGTGGTGGAGTGAGCTAAAGAATGATGATGGATTAAACCCAGATCAGTTGACTGGGGGTGAGTGTTTGATTGGCTCAAACGTTCCGTCCATCATCCCCTTTTGTATCGCTTTGGTCGCCCTAAGTTGGCGGGGGTATGCCCAGACGTGGGTCCCTTGCTCACTTTGCCACTGGATTCAAGCAAGCCTGGCTGATGACGGCTGAAATGCCAGAAACCGGTCCTAGGATGCTTGTTTCCGGTCCAGGGAAGACATGGCTTGGCAGTTCGGGCTGGACTGTTCCCAAGAGGCACAGGGTCAGACTGATTTGCATATGGCCATGTCTGAACTGGGGTGGTGGAGTGAGCTAAAGAATGATGATGGATTAAACCCAGATTAGTTGACTGGGGGTGAGTGTTTGATTGGCTCAAACGTTCCGTCCATCATCCCCTTTTGTATCGCTTTGGTCACCCTAAGTTGGCGGGGGTATGCCCAGACGTGGGTCCCTTGCTCACTTTGCCACTGGATTCAAGCAAGCCTGGCTGATGACGGCTGAAATGCCAGAAACCGGTCCTAGGATGCTTGTTTCCGGTCCAGGGAAGACATGGCTTGGCAGTTCGGGCTGGACTGTTCCCAAGAGGCACAGGGTCAGACTGATTTGCATATGGCCATGTCTGAACTGGGGTGGTGGAGTGAGCTAAAGAATGATGATGGATTAAACCCAGATCAGTTGACTGGGGGTGAGTGTTTGATTGGCTCAAACGTTCCGTCCATCATCCCCTTTTGTATAACTTTCTAAAAGTGGCAGTTTTATAATTATATCTTTAAATTCAACTTCACCATGAGTTAGGATTTCTCATTACAATTCCAAAGACACCAAACATAATGTGATTACCTGCTCTCATTTGGAAATGACAGCTTATTAAATGTAATAAGGTAACTCCAATGATATCCTATGGGAGAGGTAGGGCTTATACTAGTGAAAAATCAATTTAAGAGTTTTTCACTACCAGGACATGTGAAACTTAAATGTACATGTCCTACATACTAAATATACTGCACTCTGCCCTCTGGGCTGCCCAGAGTCTACCCTAAGGGTGATTTATATGTGCAAAAATGGAAGGTTTGCCAGGTCCAAATGGTAGTTTTACTGCACACACAGGCTGCAACAATGCAACATGTTTTAAGGAGAGAGCACAAGCACTTTAGCACTGGTTAGCAGTGATAAAGTGCACAGATTCCTAAGGCCATCAAAACCGAATTCAGCAAAAGGTAGAGGGTAAAGCCAAAAGGTTTGCGGGTGACCTTGCAAAAAGGGCTAAGTCCAACAGTCACCCCTTAGTATCCCTGAGCGATATCTGTCCAGCCAGGTTTATGAATCTTCTAAGCCCTTTCCCGATTCCTGTTTTACTTCTGTGCAACAACTGCCTTAAGACAGGCTGAAATGTGGTTTTATTGTAAAGTCTGTTTATTGAAAATAAAGCAAAAGCAGAGGCCAAACAAATTGAGGACACATGTCCCTGTAAGATAAGCATCAAAATAAGTTCACATTCCATGTTACACAGTGAAACATCATAATAAAAAAACACAAGGAGCGTAGTCTAAACTATGCAAAATATCACCAATTCTTCCATTGCATGGTATGTCAAAGTAGAGGTAAACAATGCGTGCTGTACCCCCAGACCTCAATCAGCTTAACAGTATATCCATTTCCAGGGGGTTACATAGAGATATAACTGGAGAACAAGAGATACACCATAGTCCGTATGTCAAGTGGGATTCTATCATTGAGACATCAATAAAATCATTAGGGACATGCTATGCAAAACATCATAATAGGTAAGACCTTTTCATTATCTGAGGAAGCGCGTTAGACTATGAGAACAATAGAAAACTATTGACAATTTTATAAAGATAATGAAACAAAAAGGAAAATTAGAGGGAACTTCCCTCAAGGGAGGGGGGGGGAAGACGGATGCGCTGTAAGGATCCAGATCCCAAATTGGGGACTAAAGGGTCATCGGGGGGTAAGAGAACAGGCCCTTTGATTCAGGTGAGCCGTTCCAGGGATTCCGGTTTCCGACGCCTAGAGAAAGGTTCCAGGGAGTCTTCAAACAACTGTAAGGCCCGTAACCTGGGGGGGACCAACCAGGAGTGTCTAGTCATGTTGAAATAGTGTATAAGTGGCTGCCAAGTGCGGTCAAATCGTGCATCTGTGTGGTTGATGCGGGCTGTAAGCAATTCTAGGGCTAAGATGAAATGTGTTTTAAATAGCAGGAGTCAAACATCCGCTCAGCCACCATACAGCTTCCAACCCAAGATAGCCAGATGAGGGGTCTGGCAAGGTTCCATTCTATCACAGCTCATTTTTAACATATGCATACTATCCATAACAAAGCTAGTCCATCAACATTTGACATGGTTTTATGTATAAATAGAACAATTTCAGCTACTTTTCAAAACAGCACTTAAAATGTTCCCAGCTATATTCCCAGAATCATCCACTATGATAGCTGTGTTAGGCCTCACCAGACAGTAGATGTCCACTCGTTATTTGTAATTGAATCTCACCATAGCTAAGTTTCTCATGTCCAAGAACAGCCTTCTCAGCTTAAATGTCAATCTGTCTCCCCCATGTAAATCAAAACACGTTCATAACTTAGGCATGTATCCAGGCACTAATCTGTGTTTGGAAAAACAGGTGACTCCTTTCTTACTCTTACTTCCCTTAATACAAACTTTGATGACAATTTTACCTTACATCGATGTTGATAACCATGTTCATCTTGATACTATCAAAGCTAGATTATGGTAATTTAATCTCCTATCACAATTCTAAGGAGATTCCAAGGGTAGTATTACAGTAAGTGTCCTGGGTACGTAACATGTGTGTGCCAATTTCTGGCACCCCTGGGTCACATTTTATGGTAGAAGGGGCCAGATGCTTGTGCATCCCCTTTCAAACGGCAGGACGCCTGAGATCCGCGTCTTACCCCATGTGCTCGAGCGGATCTCTGGCGTCCCGCAGTTTGAAATCGTTACGGCACTGGAGCCAATTACTTATGAACTACCCTGGATACAGAGGGTATAGTTCAAATGCGGGGAAACATACTGGATATCACAGTGTGTTTGCAATTCCTTACAGAGATAGGAATTTGAATTCCAAAAATGAGCCCTGATGAAGTCCACTGAAGCTGGACGAAATGCGTTGGCTGCTTGGCTGTTTTTTATCACAAAAGAAGAATAAAGGAATTTAACATTAATAACACTGGATGGACCCAATCATTTGTGAAACCTGAATTTGGTGGTGCAATCCACAGTTGCGACAAATTTAATTCTGGTCTTGGAGACTGCTCTCTGGAGACAGCGGGAGCGGTGGAGGTGCACACCATTGGAGCATAATACTCCAAACATTTGGACTCTTTGTGGGGAATTTGTTGTGGGGAATTTTGTTTCTTCCTTCAGGGGAGGTGCGTCACGTATACACAGCTGTGTGTATGTATGGTCTTGCTGTTTCATCTTGGTAACATATCTTAAAGTTACAACTAAAAATTCCATCTTTATTTTAAAGCTGACTCAACCCCAAACCAAGGGAATGGAGTGGATTCAACCCTAATCACACGGCATCACCCTAATCATACAGCATTACGCATTGTCGGATTGTATAGGTCCATCAGATACAGGAAGGTGATTGAGTTCTCCCATTGTGGCCTCAGGTGAACTGTTAATATTGTCAGGGACAAATAAGCAAAATCTTTTGCCCTTGATTCTACCTGGCCTCCAGCATTTAATTCCTCTCTAAAAGGCAATGAAATGTTCTCAATTTCATAAATCTGCAATTTTATATATTGTAAAATCCGGCTAAGACAATGCCTTAAAGCCCATGCCCACCTGAGTTAACTAGCCATAATTTTGTTTACACAATATCTTACATCTTTTGAAATTGGGGGATCTAACTGTTTATGCCTAAAACGAAAGCCTAGGATTTTTGTAATACTAGTGTTTGATTTTAAATTGGCTTCCATCCTAATAGCTTGGACTATTGCAGATTCAGGGAGGGCTAAAAATGTTTTTGAGACAGCATCCTTCTGTCTTTTCCCAATCTATATTTGTACGTAGGCACAATACTTCGGCCTGCCAAAGTCCCTTTTAAATTTCAATTAGACTACCTACCATGGCTAACACACAACTTTTTAAAGTGTCTACGTGAAAATTCCAAGATAGTTTACTATCAAAGGCCATACCCAGGTATTTTGTAAGATGTTACTTCCTCAACCACTTGAGTACCAATAGACCATGAGAAAGGTTTACTTTTTGCCAAAATGGCATAATTTATGTTTTTGCTATGTAAATTTCAAGATGATTGGCCCTGCAATAATCACTAAAAGCTGTTAGTCCCCTTTGAAGGCCTACTTGTGTCATGTCCAGTAGAGCAAGATCATCTGCATACAATATATAAGGCCATATATCAACTATCAAAAGGGGAAACCGAGACAGGGGGAAGAGCTACCTCAGTCCCCAATGTTTAATCCAAAACCAAGAAAGAAATAACTCTAGGTATTTTTCAGAAAAAAAAGCAATGAGAAATAATACAGAACTCCTGTTTTCTTAGCGTACTCTTACCCACATATTACTATGTGACATGCTTAATCTTTGAGTCCTCACCTGGTACAGATGTTCGGTACCAGGTGGGCTCAAGCCCCTTTATGGAGGGGCACTTAATACAGTGGTCTGTAAATTGTATGCAAGGGGACTTGTAAACAAAAAGTTTAAAAATGTGTAAGGTTGCAAAATTATTTTTTTATAATGACAAGCAAACTTGGCATCACTAAAAAAGCAGTGGGGTGTGTGGAAGGGACTAATAAATTCTCCACCTCAAGATCAACATGTTTCAGGTGCTATTGCCAAATGGTCTTCCAGCTGTCTTCAGAACCATCCAAGTCCTGCAGTGGTTGTAAGAAATGTGTCCTTCATGGTAAAAAATGAATGTGGGAATGCATGCATGAGGTGTCATGCATGCATTCAGACATTACTGTTGTGTTTTTATCCCATGAGCTTTATTTAGGGGTTATCCACTGGTACCTATGAAAAACAGAAGAACATTTATCAAGGTTGATGTATATTGATAATGTATATGGTGCTTTATTCAGTTATTTAGTATTTCATGTGATGTAGTGAATAGCATATAATCAATTGCACATCTGTAATAGAAACCTGTATACGTAGCAGGGTGCTTCTCACCAAATGTACAAATCTTAAACATTCCAAAATCATGCACGTATATTACACGCATAAGGACAAAATTCAGAAAAAGTCACCAAAGTGCCTTAATGTGCCCAATGATTCCAATATATCCATTAAGTCAGAGACAGGCAGCCCCATGGTTAAACAAATACTTATTAAAAACAAAGCATACTCTTTTTAGGGACCTACTGTCCTCATAGATAGTCATTGGCAGGAGACTCCTAGTGTTACACACTGTGAAAAAAAGAAGAAATTGTAGACCACTTGTCAATGTTACTACACCCAAAATTAAAGCATAAATGGGGATTGCTGTAAAAGAAAAGAAGGAATTGCTTACTTTGTCATGGGATCATCCCAGCCCATCACCTAAAGTCAGCTCCTGCATGTTGGAGTTCTGGATGCGATTGCTCCTTTTTGCATGCTCAGAATGCGTGTAATGTCAGCACGTGGCGTCATTATGTAACATACTCAGGCTCAGTGGCCATCTTTGAGCAAAGAGAACAATGTGGAATGTACTGGTGCTCCTGGTAAACTTATAGACACAGGGGAAAAAACACTCGCATATATCACGGAATGTACTTTTAACCAACAAAGACATATTTGTGTGTTATAGAAAAATGTCTTGAAAGTGTCATAATTGTAAATTTAAAATACCCACCAAAAAAAAACAACTAATAGGTGAAAAATTTAGTTGAGTCTATGTGGGAGGTTAGTTTAATGAATACAATCCCAGTTCTGTTCATATTTTAATTACGTTTCAAGAGTACACAAAGTGACCCATTTAAGGCTTATCCAGGGTATATCATCATTAGGACCCTTAATATGTGTTGATAAATGATAAATCCACCTTTGTTCTTTTTTCAGTAGCACCTTAGTATTAGAGGTACTTCCTCCATTTGGGTGTCGTCATTTGATTACTGTCCAACTGAAATCATTCACTGTATGTCCTGATATAATATAGTAATTGGACATATTTGTGGTGCTTCTCTTTCATCGCAGATTACTGAGGTGTTCCACTATACTTATTGTTACTTTTCTGTTAGTCATACCTACATATCAGATATCATACGGGCAGATTATAAGACATATAACATGACTATAGTTACAGTTTGTTTGTGCCCAATGAATCCAATCAGTATGTAGGTCCAAATCGGGACTTTTTGATGGTTTTGTAAGTAGCAGACACTACAACTCCTGAAAAGGGTAGTGGCCTGTGACATGCTGTGAGTTCCATAATGTCTTTGGATTGATAGTGTTACTTGAAGGGCAATCCCTTTTGTCAACTCAAGCATCTCTAATGTTTTTACCATGCTTGTGCATGAATGGATGATTTTCAAACTTTAAATCACCAGTATTTAAAATGCACCAGTATTTAGTGAAAGTGTTCTTGAGGGAGTTGGAGAGCATACGTGGTTACGCATACCAGTTGTTCCCTTTCATTTTGTCTTCATGAGTATTCAATGAGCACATTCCTGTTGTAATTGCTGGCCCTTTTTTTAATTGATTTATGAATGATTTTTTCAGGGTATCTTTGTTGCCTCAAATGATTGTGCTGCTGCCTGAATTTTGAAATCTACTTGTCGACTACAGTTCCTTCGCACCCTAATAAATTGTCCAAAGGGTTTGATTCTCAAAGTAGGCTGTTTCTATCAGTTGGTTTCATATGTAGATCATTTTGTAATGTCCTGATGAAGCAGGGTTTTTTGCGAAATAAAACCTGCTCAGATCGAACTTCTCATCGTTTGGACTATTAACAAAAGTCGTGTGAAAAATTAACAGTGAAAAACTGAAAACGGGGAGAACATGAAATTGTTTTTTTCCTTACTTAACTGGCTGGCTGTTTGTTCTGCTGATCCTGACTCTTTAACTTTGCCCCTCATACCTTCGTGAGGGTGCCCAGCTTACTCTTCAGGCCGGAGAGTGGGTTTTTCTGACTATTAGCATTCGGTGCTATAGTTATTCCTAGGTTTGTATGATACTCTAAATTTGCATTAAACTTATTTGCAAATGTTCTTTTGTCTCTTCATCTATCCACTCACTCATGGGTCATTGAGAGATGTTATTATGAATTAATGTATTGATGTTTCTCTTGTGTGGTGATCTATGATTCAAACTGTGTTATGCTTGATGAGCATTCACAATTTCTTAAAGTTAGGTAGAAGCAAGTTGATAAGTAACCAGAGTCTGTCATTATTAATGTCATTTTATTATAGTGTTTGAATTATTTCCCTTGTTTGGTCCTGATAAAGTTATTATTCCGTCTATCTTTGCCAATCCCTGACAACTCTAAAAGGTCCATCAGAGAGAGAGAGGACCACAAAACAATATGAATATTGGTAATCTGTTTGATAACTTTGTTTAAAATTACGCATCGGAAGGGACTGGTAGGTGTTGAAATTGGTTCCTGATGGTAAAATCTGGCAAAGCCCATTTCCGCTGCATCAGTTTTAGGTAGCAGACTTGATGGTTTGATTGATTAAATTGGTAATTGATTAGGATGGAATTGATCGTTTTTGTTATTAATATTGTGTATTTCCGTTATATGTTGTGGTCCGCCGTTAACCTTAATGCAGCTGAGTAACGGGTCCGAAGTGGCCTAAGGTCCCGGGATATTTAGCCTAAGGGGCGTGTCTTAGTGTGGCATTCACTAAGCGGTATTGAGTTGTCTGCTGTTGATGCGATTCTAAAACAATAGTTGCGTTGTTAGTATTGCACAGGGAACTTTGGAGTTAGTATAGTGGGAATTTATTTAGGTACCTTTAGAAAGCGCAACTGAAGAAGTCCCAAATATTTTCACTTGATAGAGGGTAGAATAATGCTGGTCAATATTCTGCTGGTAGTGAAAAAATTCTTGGAGTAATTGAATCTATTTTTTCCTTTTAGTGGCGCAGACAAGCAGTTTTGTTTTATATGTTCTAATCTTGTTTGTCATATAAGAAAACTGTTTAATTTACTGCTGATTATTTTTGAAAAGGGAGGGTCAGTTGCATGAGTTATACTGACGTCACAGAGAACCACGCTGGCATTGGTCGGCTAGTGTGAATAGTCACCAAAGAGTGCTGTGCTGCTATTGTTTGGTTTGTGTGAATTGCGCTGGTATTGGTCAGTGTGAACGAATAGCGTTTGTGGAAATACGGAAGAGTTTTCTTTGTTTGTTTGGATTTAGTGTAGCAAACGAAATAGAATGAAGTTATTGAAATTGTTGAAGACCTTGTTTAGAAAAGATGAGCCTATAACTATTAGAGAGGGGATTCCTGTACCGCCTGAGGGTACGCCTGCTTACTTTAAGTCTTTAGAAAGAGGATATCACACGTGTACATGGTTGGAAAATTAGGTGAAATATACGGAAGGAGATGGGAATATGGCGTTTCCAGAGTATGGTACTTTTAATGTGAGGATTTTAGAAATCTGAGACACCAAATGAATGAATTGAGACCAAATCATAGACCTATGCAGTATGAAGCGTTTGAAGAATGGAAACATGAGGCTTACAAAAGAGACAGAGACAGGTCTGAGAATAAATACAGAAATACAGTAAGTAGATATTCAGAGGCAAAATGGTATGCTCAAATGAAGAAGTGGAGGAGAGACACAATAGCAGTAGGCGAAGGATTATATCCAGTTGTTTTAGTAGAGCATCAAGAAGGAGGGAAGTGTAAAGAGAAAAAGAAAAATGTTGTGGGAACGTGTCCAGATCCAAATGAGGTAGATGACGAATTGTTGGATGAATTATTGTTAAATAGACCTCCACCATATCAGGAAGAACAAGAAAGAATTACCCCAAGTGCTCCTATGATTCAGGTAGTAGTTCCTCAGTATTCTCAAGGGAAAAATACGAATGTAGTGAGCCAGGTGAAAAATGATTTGACAAAAAAGTATACCCAATTGAATTTAAATGCAGAGGCTTTGCCAGTCCCTGTGACTATTGGTCCTATAGTTCCATTGTATAGTGAGGGCCAGAGTATTTCACAAGTGCATGCATTGACAGTGCCTGTAAGGAATAGGATGAGTGGTGGTGCTGGTGCAGAGGAGACAGGATCATTGATTGATATTTCAGAAAGGTCAGTGGAAACCCCAAAGTGTAATGTGCAAATAGAACCAAGGAGACTAGTGCAAAATGCGAGAGAAGTAACACCTATATCAGGAGGTTCAATAGCGCCATCTCCAGAAGAATTGGATGAATGGGTTAGAGGGATGGTGTCTAATAAAAATGATACAATCATGGATGTGAGTAGATTAAAAGCAGATTTAGAGGAAATGATTATGGGTACGATTAGTCCTGAAAGATTGAGTAAATATCAGGAGGAAGAGCTATTATTTTTCTGTAAGAATATTACAATGAGAGCAAAGAATCTTCATGAGAGATTTGCTGAAGTTGCACAGACTTATGGTGTTGACATAGAAAAATCGAAAGCTTTACAGAAAACATATAGATTGCATTTAAGTGACAAAGACTTGGAGAGTTTGAATGCTTCAGGAAAGCATTTGCAAATTAAGGAGCTGATTAATACATGGAGACAATGGGGTGAATTGGAACATTGGAAAGGCAGATGGGCTAAAAATAAAGACGAAACGATTGCAAATCAAGGGGCTTCATCAATGTTTCCAGTAAGAGAGACAGGTACAGAGATGACGACTGAAATGATATATCCAATGAGAAAAATGCCAGGTGGATATGTTCATGTCCCTTGGTCAAGGCAGGATATGCTATCTTTTACGAATGAAATCACCAGATTGAGAGAATAACCAGTTGAATGGTATAAACAAGTAGAAAGGTTTGTAAAGGTTTCAAAGGCTTTGTGGAAGGATTTGGATGGTTTGTTTGATATTGTGGTTCCAGCTGATTTGTGGGTCGAGTGTAAAATTGCTGTGGATTGGCAAAATGACGACTATCCCAGAGATGCAAAGACTGGAGCACCATCAGACGAAGTGATGATAAATATAATCAGGTAATTACCTATTTGAAGGGAAAGATTTCACCAAAGGAAACAGATTGGATAAAAATAGATAGAACGACTCAGGAGACGAAAAAACCAGTGCATGCTTATTATGAAAGACTTTTACAAGTGTTTAAACAGTACAATGGTTTTGAGAGCATTACTGATAAAGATATGGGACATTTTGTATACAGATTTGTGTTTGGATTATAACCGGAGATTAGTAATATGATTCAGCAGCATTTGATTTGTTGGCAGAACAAAAGTGTAGACGAAATACTGCGGTATGCAAAATATTGTTGTGATGATATCGAAACAAGCCACAAGAAGTTGAAAGAGAAATTAATGTGGGCTCAGATGAAAGCGGCACAGAAAGGTAGTCATTTTGTAGATTTCTCTCAAACAGGGTTTCAAGGAAAGGGTCAGAATCAGAATTTTCAAGATGGTCAGATTGCTGCCATGGGAGGTGTCATGATGAATGGTGGTGCTCTTACACAAGGAAAGGGAAGAGGTAAAGGTAATAAGGAGGATATGAAAAAGAAATATCTGTGTTATGCATTCGGCAAGTTGGGACACTGGAAGCACAAGTGTAAGGCTTTCCTAGGGAATAATGAGATGAATCAAAACTCTAATGAACAGATGCAGGTCGAAATGAATAAGAATCAACAACAACAACAACAGGTGATAACACAGGTTCAAATACCACAAGCCCCGATGCTAAATGAAATTGTGAATGCTCAGTTACAAAGATACAGTGCGAATGTGGGTTTTCATACGGGTGAATCAGTTAATAAAAATTTACAAATGGCTCCACAATATTGGTTGCAGTTCCAGGAGAGTGATTCAGATACATCTCAATGACGGTGCCTGAGGGGGGAGGAAGAGTGCGTGCTTGGCGCATCTCTAGAGGTAAATCAGTGTGGTCCCTTTGTGGATGGAGAAGTAGAAGGCAATGTGATTACATTCCTTGTAGACACTGGTGCTACCCGTTCCACTGTGAGAACTGTGGAAAATTCCTAACCTACCCCTATCGGGAGATACTATCCAAGTCATAGGTGTTTCAAATCAATTGATCAAAACTCCAGTGACAAAACCAATGAAGGTACAAATTGGAGATATTCATGATTCGCATCGTTTTGTGGTATGCCATATAAAAGTCCAGTTAACCTGTTTGGTAGAGATTTACTATGCAAAATGAATTGCACCATCTATAGT
Organism: Calotriton arnoldi; assembly: GCA_963921515.1. Taxonomy (NCBI): domain Eukaryota; kingdom Metazoa; phylum Chordata; class Amphibia; order Caudata; family Salamandridae; genus Calotriton; species Calotriton arnoldi. The sequence goes on from CAWUFW010003225.1 coordinate 1,829,182, forward strand.
ACACCGGATGGAATAGCATTTCACACGCAGAATGAGGATGTGGTGTCCGAAATGATGATGGCAAGGCAAGGGACAGAGGTGAATGATTTGTATCCTTTATTTACAGCAAAGGATTTGCCTGTTGAACTGAGAGACACAGTGTTGACTGATGTGTGGGATTTTTCAGGGAAAGACATTGGACTAATGAAAGGAGTTGATCCTATTCAGATTTCAGTCAAACAAGGTGCAGAGTTTCCAAAAACGCCACATACAAAATGAGTCCTGAGACCATTGCAGGAGTGACACCTGTAATAGAATTGATGATTGAACAGGGTATTCTGAGAGAGATACTAGGGAGTCCTTGTAATTCACCTGCTATGGGGATTAATAAACCGTGCAATAAGTACAGAATAGTTCAGGATTTGAGGAAGATTAATAAAATAGTGATACCCTGTTACCCAATAGTGCCAAACCCCGCAGTGATTCTTTACCAAATTCCATGTGATGCAGAGTGGTTTACAGTGATTGATTTATGCCAAGCATTTTTCTCGATACCCTTGCATCCGGACAGCCAATATTTATTTTGTTCCGGTTCGGAGACCGTGTTTTGGCATGGTGCCAAGTTCCTCAAGGGTATACAGAGAGTCCCTCAATCTTCAATCAGATTTTGAAGAAGTGCTTAGAGTCATTGGTATTGCCAGAAGATTCAGTTTTAGTGCAATATATTGACGATTTGCTCGTTGCATCAAAGACTAGGGAAGCATATGTGACAGATACTATTGTCCACTGAACCATTTGGCAGTAGGTGGGCATAAAGTGTCACTAGCAAAACTGCAATCTTGTCAAAAAGAAGTTCTATATTTGGGACACAAAATTGAGAAAGTAGTCAGGAAAGTATCACAAGATCGAATAACTGCGATCTTGCAAATGAATACACCCAAAACACAGAAAGAAGTCTGAATGTTTTTGGGAATGGTTGGACAATGGATCAGTGGCTTTTCACTGATGGCCAAGCCATCACAAAGATTGACACATAAAGATGTGATCGATCCACTTCACCTGAATGAGGAATGCATGAAGGCATTTGTGGAATTGCGAGACAGCCTTTGTCGAGCACCTGTAGTAGGAATGCCAGATTACAACAAGGATTTTGCTTTATTCTGCTGTGAGAGAGACGGTTGTGCACTTTCAGTCCTAACGCAAATGCATGGAACAGCACGTCGTCCAGTGGCATATTTATCTGCAACATATTCAGTGGCTGCAGCCTTGCCAGGATGTTTGAAAGCAGTTGCTGCCACTTGTGTGAGTTTGGAACAGAGTGATACAATTGTGATGGGACATCCTTCGAGAGTGTATGTGTCTCATTCTGTTGAGATCTTGCTGACAAGAACTCGAACACAGCACCTTACAAGCAGTCGGTTGACAAAATATGAAAGAGTGATTCTTGGAGCTGAAAATGTGACTGTGAAAAGATGCACAAATTTGAATCCAGCTACTTTGTTACAGAGTCTGGAATGTGAGGAAGTGGTGGATGAAGCTGATCATGATTGTCTGGATGTGACTGAGCTGTGTACAAAACCAAGGACTGATATAAAAGATATACCGTTGTCTGAATCAGATTGCGTAATGTTTGTGGATGGATCATGCTTGAGAGATGGAAAAGGTATTTTGCATGCTTCATATGCAGTCTGTACAGTGGCTATGGTCCTTGAAGCTTCATGCTTGAAAGGAGTAAGTTCAGCACAAATTTCGGAGCTGGTTGCATTAACACGAGCATGCATCATTGGCAAAAATTTGAGAATAACCATATTCACTGATAGTCAATATGTTTTTGGAGTTGTCCATGACTTTGGACAATTGTGGTTGCAACGTGGATTTTTAACCTCGTCTGGTTCACCAATTCGAAATGGAAATTATGTAAAGGAATTATTGGTTGCATTACAATTGCCCAAAGAAATTGGAGTCATAAAGTGTTCAGCACACAAATCAGGAAATGGGTACATTACAAATGGAAATCGCTATGCAGATCAAGTTGCACGATTTTGTGCTCAAAATTCAATTTCGATCAACAAAAATATGCAGAAATCTGATGTAAATTGTCATCTGATGTTTTCTTCTGTGGAGACATGGGAAGATATTAGGCAAATGCAGGAGGAAGCTAGTGAGGAAGAAAAAAGGAAATTTGGATCAAGGCAGGATATTCACGTAGGGCTGAAGATGAAGTGTGGGTCTATACTGACGGAAGACCAATAATGCCAGACAGCCTGATGACGCAAATGAGACATCCAATAGTTCCAGCAAATCAACTAATGAATATAACTGATGATCTAGTACTCGATTATTGCTAAGGATTGGCTGATGTAGTGCGTTCTGTTTTTCATCAGGTTGGAGAAGTTGCAACCACAACACAGCAAGAACAAGCGCACGACCTAAGCCCTGGAGAGTGGGTCTTAGTGAAGAAACACATGAGAAAGTTGTATTTGGAACCACGTTGCCATGGGCCATACCAAGTGATACTGGTGACAACGACAGAAGTGAAGCGTGGTGGCTTACCGAACTGGATTCACGCAAGTCACACAAGAAGAGTCCCAAGTCCACTTGATAGAACAGAAAAGAATGAAATTGATCAAGGAAGAAGAAGAGAAAGGGATCAGAGAAAATAAGAACAGACTGAAGGTCAAAGAAAGTCTGAACAGAATGGAGTAAAGAGGGCACCAGTTACTGGGTCTTGTGAGACTGTTGTCAATGCCAATGCAGAAAAGAGCTTGATTCAAGAACAAGAGCAAACCAGAAAAGAAGAAAGAAGGGAATCAAACAAAAAAAGTTTCGAGTCAAGTCTTGAATCTGGTGACTCTGTGCAAGTGAAAAAGGCAAGAAAAGGCGATATATGGCCAAAAGGAATGAAAATACGGAAATACACTTTGAATAAGAAGGTTCCAAATACAATAATCGAAGCATCAAGCCAATCAGAACAAAGTGACTCGGAAGAAGATACAGTTCGGAGAACAAAAAGAGCAAGAGTTCCGAACAAGAAGTATACAGCACCTGAATGGACATATGTGGTGACGAAAACAGTTGAACCTACAAATCATTGTGAGGAAAAGACTGTTGCAGAATCAAGCTACAGAAACAGTTACGAGCCACCCTAAATGAACTGTGTTAAAAATTAGGGTGCAGAAGATTGAAAAAGCTGTTCTGAAAAGTGCAGAAAACTAAGCTGGGACTCAGTTAAAGGCTATAGAGAGAACGAAAAAAGAAGAGAAGCAAGAAGGCTTAAGAGGTGTTTAGATACACATACTTTTTATACATAGTTTTCTAGTTTTTTTTACTTTGAGAAAATAGCAAGGGCAAAATTTCAAGAGACTGGATATCAAAATCAAGGTTTAAAACGTAGATGTATTATTGCTTGCTTTATAAGTATTTTATTAATGATGTTTGGTTGGCTAACACTAATTGTCGTTGTGCCTTATTTTATGTATCCTACTAAGAATAATATTACTAATGATTTGGTGAGTGAGAAAATAGATGTAGATGATCTTAAAGAAGATCCACAGACTTATATATATTATATATATTATATATAATTGCCCTGAACAATATTCTATGCACTGCCATACCCATCTCCCAACAAAGGGTAACTATGCTTTCTGACACTGTTCAAAAATGGCTTCTCGATGCCATAGATACATGTCTCCCTCTTTCCAAAAAAAAGGCCAATAACCACCGCCCGCCTGCGCCATGGTTTACTGACACCCTGAAAGCTGAAAAATCTAAATGTAAAGTATTGGAACGCAGATGGCGTAGAGACTATGCCCCTGAATCAAAATTAACTTATAAAATGGCAAAAAAAACTTACCATAATCTCTGTAAACTAGCTCGCGCTGAATTTGTTTCAACCACTATTTCTGATGCACTAAACTGTTCCAAAACATTATTTAACACAGTGAAGGAGCTGGCTGGCTCTGCCACTCTAGCCAGCCCCCCTCCACTAAATAAACGCAAATGCGAGGAACTCGCCTCTTTCTTCGTCCAAAAAGTCGAGAAAATTCACTCTGACATAGTGTGTAAAGGGCGTGATAACCCCCTTTCCTCGCACCCTGCGTATTCCTTCCAATTTGTTTTCACACTGCGCACAATGGACTCTGCTCGTCCTGACCAGGATACGACGCAACATACCCCCTCTTACAACCTGGACATATGGTCCCCTCTTACTTCAACCTCTTTTAAAAAGATCCTCGGAAGTATCAAATCAGGATCACCTAAGGACCCCTTGCCTATTTCAGTGCTCAAGCAGCTAGAGTCACCATCCCTGCTTGCCATCGTGGATCTTCTAAATGCCTCCTTAAAAGAAGCTACAGTTCCACATGATTGGAAGCATGCCATGGTGGTCCCACTCCTTAAAAAGGCCAACGCTGACCCTGACTTATCATTCAATTATCGACCTATCTCTTTGCTGCCGGCCTTTTCCAAAATTTTGGAGAAACACATACATTCCCAACTCACTAAGGGGCATATTTACAAGGGCTTTATCTCCACTTTTTTGGCTTACAAAGCCAAAAAAGCGGAGATAAAACCAACACCCTATTTACAAGAGGGTGCTAACATGCATAATTGCATGTTAGCACCCTTTTCTCTAACGCCTCACTTTGCATCTCTAATGAGATGCAAAGTGAGCGTTACTAGGCGTACCAAGATGGGCTACCTTGCAAATATCGCTGATGTTTACATCGCGATATTTACAAGGTAGCCCACATGATTTTAGCACACATTAGATTTTGGCGAAAACGGCCGTTTTCGCCAAAACCTAACGTCTGCTAAAATCCTGACTTAGCCATCCCTAACATAGGGGGTGGATTATGCTGATACGACCCTGTGGGTCGTATCAGCAAGGTTATCGCCCTTTTGCAGGGAACATCGCTGAAAAACCAGCGATGTTCCCTGCAAAAGGGGGATAACCTTGCTATCTCTGGAATTTTTATCGCCCTGGAGTAACACGTTGTTAATAACGCGCTACCAGGGCGATAAATACCAGAGATAGCCTGCGATAATATAATTATCGCTAAGCACGGCCAGCGATAATTATCGCTGGCCGTTGTTAATATGCCCCAAGATTTGTTGAAGACCAAAAACTTCTCCACCATTCCCAATCCGGTTTTAGAGCCGGTTTTTCTACCGAGACCACCTTACTAGGAGTAACGGAAAGGCTACGACACCATCTGGATGCTGGCGACACGGTCGCCCTCATCCTACTTGACCTTAGCGCGGCATTCGACACGGTATGCCACATCACACTAGTAAAAACGCTCAGCTCTCTTGGCATTGGCGGCTCGGCCCTAAACTGGCTCATCTCTTTTCTCTCCAACCGCACGTTTCAAATCTTTTCCTCCACTACCAGCTCTGACTCTCATTCTCTACCTCACGGGGTGCCCCAGGGCTCCATCCTCAGCCCCCTACTTTTTAATTTATATGTTAGACCTCTGGCCAACGTCGCGGATGCAGCAGGGCTGTCCCTGTTCACCTATGCTGACGATTCCCAAATTATCTTTTCTCTTTCCACGAACAAAGCATCCGGGCCATCCCATCTTCAGCTGGGCCTGGGAAAAATTGCATCCTGGATGCAGACCAATTACCTCAAATTAAATGGAGAGAAAACGGAGGTTCTGGTCTTGGGCAAAAACAAAGATCTCTGGGGCCCACAACACTGGCCTAGTGTGATGGGTGCTCTTCCCGCCCCTCCAGTAAAGTCTGCAACCTAGGCGTCATCATTGACGACCAACTCTCTATGCACCATCAGACAGTCAAGGTAGCAGCCACCTGCTTTACCATCTTGAAGTGGCTAAGAAAGATCATCTGGATGTTGCCAGAGCCCACGCAGAAAACAGTAGTCCAGGCCCTTATCACCTCGAGACTGGACTACTGCAATGTCCTCTACCTCGGTTCTAACAAAGCGGTGACGCGCAGGCTTCAGCTGGTCCAGAACTCTGCCGCAAGACTACTTTGCAGGGTACCCAGAATGACCTCGGTCTCAGGCCACTTGAGAGACCTGCACTGGCTCAGGGTGGAGAACCGTATTAAGTTCAAAGCCCTGAGCTACATGTTCAAAATTAAAACTGGTGTTGCCCCCAAATATCTTCAAGCCATGGTCAACCCTTACGTGCCCTCTAGGTGCCTCCGCTCATCTACTCAAGGGAACTTTACTGTGCCTAGAATAAAGTTATCCCAGATGGGAGGAAGGTCTTTCTCCTACCTCGGCCCCTTGTTATGGAACTCACTTCCTAAAGCCATCCGAAACGAAACGGCATACACCCAGTTTCGGAAATCTCTGAAGACTTGGCTCTTCAACCAGTAATTATTTAGCTGCCTTTTGTTCTTCTGTCTCGCTCCGGCGCCGGGAAACCCTTTTTGGGTAGCTGCTGCGCATTACAAGTTTAATAAATAAAAAAATAAATAAATAAATAAATAACATTAAGAGATTAACCAGTGATAATTTACACCAAGATAACTCAATTAATGATTTTTCGTTAAATGTTTTTACCAAGTTGTTGTATGAGCATGTGGATACCATGGATGCAAGAAATTGTTATGTGTGCATGCAATTACCATCGTCTGTGTCTGAAGGGGTGACCTATCATCACCTACCTCTAACCTATGGAATTTCGTGTAGTGTACTAACAAGTTTGTTCTGTGAAAAAGGCAGTTTACAGTATTTTTACTCAAATTTTGATTTAGTTTTTTCTGAAATACCTATTAGAAAGAATATGAATATGGTGAGTAGTGCAAAAAATGCAGAATATTTTGGGGAATTTTTCCATACTACTAAAACAATAGATACTGTGCATGCACATCGTAATAACTTAACCTGTAGTTTGCGTCAGGAGCAGATTGAATTCATAAATGTAGTAAAAGATAGGAGACAGAATTTCAAGGAAAAGGCTGCTGAGCAAAAGTCCCATATACCTCCTTGGGCTTTTAGAGAAGGAAATTACAAAAAGGGTGAGACGTATGCTGCAATGACCCTGGATTGGCATCATAGGGCAAAGCTTTGCTTGCTTTGACAGAAAACAGAATATAATAACTATTTCATTGGTTCTAGTGAATGTGACCATACTTTCCTGATTACAGGGGGGTGGGGAATAAAAGGCGGTACGGATCCTGTTTTTCCTGGAATATATTATATGTGCAGTAAGAATGCCTATTATAGGTTGCCCGCACGTTGGTATGGGTGTTGTTATATGGGAATAGTTTTTCCCAAAATGTATCATGTGGATAAAAGTCATGGAACCCATGAAATGAAGAATGGACTAACACGAAAAAAAGAGGGGAATTAGTGCCGCGGAAATTGTGGGTGATATATTTGGAGCATTGATACCTTCAGTTGGAGTAATATTGAATTGGCATACAATTAGGAAATTTTCCACAGTGGTTGATCGTTTATCAACAGACACTGCTGGTGGGTTCTTAATGATTGATACTGAAATGGTGGCTATGAGATCGCTGGTTTTACAAAATCGTCTCGCTCTTGATGTATTATTGGCAAAAGAGGGTGGAGTCTGTAGCATGTTGAAAATCCAACAGTGTTGCACAAAAGTAAGAACCTAGAGGGATATATTACTAATATTACGGATTTACGAGAAGATATAACTGAACTAAAGGTTGACGTGCTTGGGAGAAACTTGGTAAGGGTTTCTCTTCAGTGGGTAACTGGTTTTTGGCTTTTAGTAATAGCTTGCTAGGGAAAATATTAACGCCAATAATTGCTATTGCTACTGGAATATTAACACTGGTATTTATATATAAGTGTTGTACGTGCAAAAAACAAACATTAGAGACCAAACGAAGAGCAAGAAAGAGAAAGAGAGAAGAAATAGAGTTAGAAGACAGAAGAGGAAATTACTATAAAATAGTAAAAGACATAGATGGGGTTAGGGTGAAACAGAAGAAAACTACTGCTTTCTAGGTAGTATCATCTGATGGCAATCAGATTTTTGGGTTTTTATGATGACTTAAGTTGCCATCAAAGGGGGGATTGATGGAGCAGGGTTTTTGTTAAATAAAACCTGGTCGGATCAAACTTCTTATTGTGTGGACTATTAACAAAAGTCTTGTGAAAAATTAACAGTGAAAAACTAAAAACGGGGAGAACATGAAATTGCGCAAATGCGTGCTGGAAAGAGATTAGAATTTCCAGTGCTTTCCTAGTAGGCCGTAAACGTGAATGATTAATGCAGAAATAACAGCCAAAAGAAAATAATGATTGAAGCCATGAGTTTAAAAAGAGACAACTATGTATATAAGGAGTAGAGAAATGTAAAACATTAATAATGGAGTTTGTTGTGTTATGATAATCATTTGTGTATTTGTTTTTCCTAGACAAAAAGCACACTTTACTGTTCTGCAGAGAAGGCCTCAAAAGTCTTTTTAGGTTTAATTTGCTTTCTAAAACGTAGGCTGCAAAGAAATGTATTTTGTCCTTCGAGAGTTCCTGATGATGGTCATGGTTGTGCGGTGGAAGTAATGAATGTTACTAATGGAACTTACTTGCTAACCGGAGAAAGTGTTCTTATGGACAATTGTGACGAAAGTTTTGATACAATACATCAGAGCGCTATGTTCAAGCTGCGGAAGAGATTATCGGAGTTTCCTCTGCTGAAGGACGATGACGTTGGTTTCCTAAAGACAAAGGAACTGTTGAGAGTCAGGTGCACTGGAAGTGTAGTGATCAGACACCCCCTGGCCTAGTCCAATGGGAATCGTGGATTTTTGTGTTTTGATACATGGGGGGCTGGATCTTTAGTGAATAAGGGTATAATTACTGTGTTAGAATTTCCAAAAAAGGAGGGCTTAGACTTTGACTTTGCGAGAGGAGAGGGCTGTGTTGCTGTTTTCCTTACTTAACTGGCTGGCTGTTCGTTCTGCTGATCCTGACTCTTTAACTTTGCTCCTCATACCTTCGTGAAGGTGCCCAGCTTACTCTTCCGGCCGGAGAGTGAGTTTTTATGACTATTAGCATTTCGTGCTATAGTTATTCCTAGGTTCGTATTATATTCTAAATTTGCATTGAACTTATTTGCAAATGTTCTTTTGTCTCTTCATCTATCCACTCACTCATGGCTCGTTGCGAGATGTTATTATGAATTACTGTATTGATGTTTCTCTTGTGTGGTGATCTATGATTCAAACTGTGTTGTGCTTGATGAGCATTCACAATTTCTTAAAGTTAGATAAAAGCAAGTTGATAAGTAACCAGAGTCTGTCATTATTAATATCATTCTATTATAGTGTTTGAATTATTTCCCTTGTTTGGTCCTCTTAAGGTTAGGATTCCGTCTATCCTTTGCCAATCCCTGACAACTCTAAAAGGTCCATCAGAGAGAAAGAGGACCACAAAACAATATGAATATTGGTTATCTGTTTGATAACATTGTTTAAAATTACGCTGCGGAAGGGACTGGTAGGTGTTGAAATTGGTTCCTGATGGTAAAATCTGGCAAAGCCCCTTTCTGCTGCATCAGTTTCCCATGTTCATGGGAAATCTTAACATCAGAGAACATTATAGTCTCACTATCAATGGAATGTGTGAATTTAAGAAATTTATTCTGGTTGAAATCCACTCTACAAAATTGTTTGCGCCTTCATGGTCACCGTTCTAGATGGTTAAGACGTCATCAATGTATCTCTTTCACAACTGGATGTTATCCTAATGGGATTTTTATCCATTATAATCTTAGTACTTTCGACATGGTGGACATAGAGGCTTGCTATGCTTGGAACAAATGTATTACCAATCGAGGTACCATGTACCTGGAGGTGTTCACAGTGTGAGCGATAATCTCATGCACTCTAGTTTAAAAAGTCGTGGGTTGTTATGTAGTCAAGTGCCGTAAAAAAGAGATCTTCCATGAGTTAGAGACATTCTTATTGGGCTATGTGAATGTATAGACTCTCAATGTCTAAGTGTAGAAATAAAAACCTTCTTAGGGGTTCACTGATACATCTGGTCCTTAAGACCAACAAAGAAAAGATTGGCACGGAAGCTGTAATATCAAAAACATGTTTTAATAACCTCAGATGAGGGAGATTGCGTCTTACGGTACCCGCAGGCCACTGTAGGAGGCATTCTAATGAGTGCAGAGAACAGGGTCCTTATATATGCATTTGTTACATAGTCAGCATAAAATCAAGGGGAGGTCCTAGCACATACAAGCATGCTTATTGACTAATATGGGTATACAAAATTTGCTTGCTCCACAAAGTGGGAGGGGAGACTAAACTGCTTACATCAGTAAGAATAGCCTGACAGTTCTATACTAGGAGCAGGTGCATTCTACCAGCTAGGCCTTTCTGAGCATGTGCAAGACTCTGGAAGAGGGAGAAAGCACATGGCGAGCACATGGCTAACTAAAATGGCTGCCAAGTACAAAATGGCTTTCAGCTCATGCTAACAGCGATTCCTGCAATCTTTAACATAAGCTGATAATGGGGTTCATTTCCTGATTATATTGGATATGTCAAATTTGAGTAGGTCCTTAGTATCCTGGGTATAGTATGTAATTCTCTTTACCATAGATATAGAACGTAATCACTGAAATTCGAGAGGGGTTCTAAGATCAAGTTGATACCAGATACAATTGGTCTTCCCTGTACCAGTGTCTTGTTTTTATGGATTTTTGAAAGGGTCTGAAAATCTGGAGTGACCGGATCATCAGCTAATAGGAATTCAGCTTCTTTCTTTGAGATCCAATTGTTCAGTTCAGCTTTTTCTGTCATGCTGGTAATCACTCTAATACTACTTCTGTGGGATTCACCTCTGTTTGTTTGTAATTCTATTGGTCATTCAGTAAATGAAGACATTCTGTTCTACAGTCTGTTCTATTCTGTATCATGATGGCCTCACCTTCGTTGGCTGGTTTTATAACGATCTCCTAATCAGTTTGCAGGGAACGCAAGGCCTCCTTTTCTTCTCTGCTGATGTTATGGAAATACCGGATTTGTGAAACATTAATAGATTTGATGTCATTGGTCACTGCTTGTTTAAATACAAAATCTCTACTGGGATGGTACTTGTAGGTGGATTAAATGTAGATTTTATTCCTCAGGCCTGAATACTGATTCTCCATATCACTTTCTTTTTGGATGAAAAAAACCTTCACCCTTAGTGTCCTGAAAATAAGGTTATGGATTTGTCAGATTTGAGAAACATTAATAGACACGATGTCATTGGTCACTGCTTGTACGAATGCAAAAATCTCCACTGTGATGGTACTTGTAGGTGGATTAAATATAAGCCAGGGTGGAGTTTGTGGAGTTTTACTCCACGGAACTCCGCGAAGTGCTAGAAAAACTCCGCCGCTCTTCGCGGAGTTCCGCCAGCGGCAGAGTCTGTTAAGTTGCGCTGATTTTTAGCGCCAGGAGTTTGTCTTGCACTGTAAAACCAGTGTGAATGGCACTACGCGTCATGCCAGAGGGCGCTGCTGCTTTCTGCCGCTCGAGTAGGCATTCTACTTGAGTGGCAGCTTCCTCAAGGCGAATGGCAGATTTCTCAATTCGAGCGGTCACAAGCTGCCACAACCGCCCGCAATGAGAAATCTTGCCAGGAGGAGATCTAGCGCGTTATTTTTTCTCACAAGCGCTCACCAACTTATCGACGGCAAGCCGCTTGAGAAACAAAACTCCACTCTGCATCACTTTGCAGAGTTTTTCGGAACTCCGCACTCTGCACGGAGCGCGGAGTGGGAAAAACTCCGCGAACTCCGCCGTCAGAGTGGAATTCTGCACCCACCCCTTATTAAATGTAGATTGTTTCCTCAGGCCTGAATCCTGATCCTCCATATCACTTTCTTTTTGGTTGGAAACAGCCTTCATGTCCCTTCATAAAGAAGGGACATGCTTACCACCCATTTTAGGTGAATAAAACTGAAACTTCTCTAAGGTTACTGGGAGATCTGCAAGGTAAAGGGCAAAAGCATTGGTGCTAAAATGCACCCTTGCCGAAGCCTATTACCTTATGGGCTTTTAGATGATTTAGAAACATCTTTATCTAATACCACCCTTGCCCAGTTCTCTCGGTGTAGCTCCTTTAAAATCATTAGCAGATGCCTTGGTACCTTTATACATTCTAATTATTTACTAAACTAAATGCCAAGCAAAGATCCACAAAGTAACAATAAATATTTCCCCTCATTTCAATTCCTTTCTGAGTCATAGCCCAGAGGCTAAAACAATGGTCAATCATTGAGTGACTTTCTATAAATCCTCCCTGCTCAATTGGGATAAGATTTTTGGGAATCGATCCAATCCTTCATGTATTGGATCAAAGCATTATCATAGATTTTTCCTTCAATATCTATCAAGCTAATCAATCGATATTTTTTGGGATCACACAGATTACCTATCTTTAATAGGGGTCTACTAATTGCACCTTTCCAACTATCCGGGAAGCGTCCTATTACTCCTGTTCACCACTCTATTTTGTTTTGAATTATTATAGAGGGCAAATCGTCTGGGCCAGCAGTGTATGTTAAATTGATTGTTGAAATTATATTTTCAGTGAGCTTGCAGACAGGTAATCCAGCATGTCCTTTTCAACTATGGACCAATCTCTCTTGCTTCTCAGGTGCACTTATCCAGGCTGCAAAGAAATGTAACCCAACATTCTTCTGCGACCATACATGATGGGACACTCCTATTCCCCCTTCAACCTTTATGGAGTAATCTTCAGAACCTACACATGTTCTTTGATGCAAGCCAAACACTCTTACTATTTCCTCTAGACCTAAAATAAGACACATTATTTCTTTTAATTCATGTAGTGTACTCTGCTTTTATTGTTTTGTAGGATTTAAGCTTCCTATCTCCCTACTTCTATTATGATATCTCCTAAGCTTTCTTTTTAGGCTAAGGCAGTGACTGTCAAACCATATGGCTTTCTTCATGGAACCCCGTTGCTCAACCCTCAACCTGCAGGGGTCTTCTTTAACTTGGTTTTCAAACAGTTTACCACCCTTATAATTAACTCGGTGTACCTCTGGGGGCTTTCGTCCTTATCAATTACCCAAGACTGCAAATTCCAAATGTCCAGAGAGATCTCCCTGTACGCATGTGCAATCACTCACTGTGCCCGCCTACCAAGCAAACTCTATTCCTCCTTTCAAATGCCACCCGGTGGCAACCTTCACAGTGTTAGGTGGACAGGCAGCATCAAACAGTAATTCTGCTTTTCACTGATGCAATGTCCACAGACCAGGTGCTAGTTTGAAACTGCTCTTGGGTGTATACTTACTGTAATAGGGCATATTATCTCAGTCTGCTCACGCTGTCTGTGCGCAGACCACAACAGTGACCTCTGTATGTAATGCAAGATCCAACTGGTCAAATTGTGGTGGCCCACTTAATTTCAGAATGCACCCCAAGAGGTCATGTCAGCGCTGTCTATATCTGTATTGGTTGTATCTGTATTGGTTGTCATTTCATTCTAGAGTTTTTTTTCACTCTCTTACCATTCTATATAGAGCCATGTATCAGTCCTCCTTTGAATTCTTTGTTGTTAAATTCTGACTCCACAAGCCACATTCTCTCTATAGCAGCCACTTTGCAATATTTGATGTTTCCAATTTTGAAACAGTAAACTTCAGTGATAGAACTTTTTCGGTGGCTGAAGCCAGGAACTGCAATTCCTTGCCACAGCCCTGCAATTGGAAAACTTCCACCGAATGTTTCGTAAGCACTATAAGACGTTTCTCTGTCACCAGTAATCTCTTTCTCTTTTTTCTCTACCTGCTTCATTATTGGTTCATTTTTTTATTTTTCCATTTTGTTGATGTTGTTTTTCTTCAATTTACTCTTAAAGATGCCTGATTTTTGCTCCAGATATGTTCCACCGCAGTGCCTAGATGCGCCGCCAAATATTGTACTTTATAAATAAAATATAGCATAGCACATACAAATACAAAAAAAAAAATTGTGTTTCATTTTTCTTGTCTAATTACTGCAGAAATTTCAATTACATTTACTGCATGTGTCATTGGAATCCTTTAACGCTACTAGATGGAGTATCCTCATCCATCTTGTCTGTCCTCATGGTCGGTCTGGTCTGTAGGGCAATCAGGGAGACCCAATTTGTGGATCTGACAGGTAGGTGTGGGGGTTATTTTCTGCTGTTTCTGCTGTTTGTGGGATTTTCTGCTGGGGTGGTTTCTACTGCTGATTTCTCAAACATTAAAATAAACATTGCCTGCAGAAAACTCAGAGTCAAACAGCCGTCCATACTTTGCAAAACACATGTACAACATGTCTTTAAAAGTTCAAAACTGACCCAGTTTGCAGACAAGGGCCACTTTTTAGCTTTCCAATTCACTAATCAGGGCCACTTTTATTTTGGTGCCAGGGCTTATTTTCTGTCCCAGTCAGACTTGGTATTTCCTTAATCACTTCTCCACATTGTACATTATAGTCCTGTAATCCGGGAATTCTACTTGTTTTTCATTGTCATGTCCAGATTTTTGTTTTGAAAATCTAAGCAACCTAACTGGGTCTGGGCCACCATAGTCCTACAGGATAACATAGACCACATATAGCAACACCTACCTCCACAACCAAATGCAAGAGAATCAACTGGCATTGACAGACAGTTGCTCCAATACACCTTGATGCCCCCCCAGTGATGACAGCACTTACCTGGCAGTGTAAAAATTGACCGGGCCATGCCTGGGTTCTGTTATGCTGCTGCCTTAACTTGGTTGGTGCTGATCTTAACAGAAAGCAGTCAAGTTAGAGTCAGGTACTACTGCACTGGGGCCCAGTGAACAGGCCACTGACAGTCTTGCCGATAGTGCAGGAGGATGAGAGGCTGTCTTTTAATGCTCTGGAGTGTTGTAAGGTTTCATCTGAAGTTGAGATCATGCCAAATGGTACTTGTTATATCTTGCTTAGGCATTCATGCATCTCCTCTGTTAATTTGGCTCCTAGCTTCTCAGCCAGTGTGAGTGTTCTGAGTGGAATGTTGGTGTGATGGAGATGAATGGAATGTTTGGGTGCTTGCGTGGTGAGGTGTGACAGTTAGCATATGGGCTGAGAAGCAGGCAGGCTGCTCCTGTTGGGACTGCTGTACTTGGATACCATCCTGCAACTAAGACTAATAATCTACAAATATACTCCTCGTCTACTTGTCTTACATCACAACATAATTTTGGCGACGATCTGGAGACAGACCCATGTGTTACAACTGGATTTCCTGAAGCTGGCACTCAAAAGAAGATTTTAAAGCTGAAGGAACTTACAGAAACTACGGAAGTTGACATTTGAAAGTACACTGGAAATCTGATGAGATTTACTGAAACGAAAGGACTCAGACCCTGCGTGGTACAGAAGAATCTACTGGAAGCAATACTTTAAAAGAAAATTAAGGAAACTTATAGCAACTAGATAGACACATTGCCCCACTAGTGACCTCTACATCGGTCGGCACCATCCACACCATGGGTCTGTTTACATCTTATGGCTAGTTACAACTTACAATGAACTGTCTGAGACCAGCCGCCTGGTGTCTTGGTTCATGGAGCCTGCTCAGGCTGTTAGTGATTGCTTCCTGGCTTATCGTACAGCTCCATGCCTGCGCATAGGGTATTTATAGACTGGACTTCTTATATCATCTGGCTAAACTACAGGCAACTCGTTTGGATTTGGGAGAAATCTTTCTCTTTTAAGGATCGGGCAGCATCAAGCAAAGGGAACTGTTTGTCTGGGGGATTACTAGTCAAGTCTACATCTTAACTGCATCGCTACGTGAAGTTTGGCGATTATTGCGGTGTGCTACATGTAAGTACATTGACGTGTTTTGCTTTACGCAGGCATTTTTTTTGTTTGAACTTTAAACGCACCATTACCATAGCGCGAGACAAGTACGAGGCTCCCCAGTTTGAATGCCCATGTGGATGCTTCCGTGAGGATCTTCACACCACCAAACTGTGATGATGCGCAGTTCCAGTTCGAGGACACATGTTGCACTGCACTGTTTGGTGCACACACGCACCGGGAGCAACACCGCATGCTGCTTTACTTCATGCCGCCATCTTTGTTGGGGGAAGCACCCAGGTCTCGAGGAGGCGTTTTTGGCGGTGATGTTCAGTCCGCTTTCCAGCTGCTCAGTAGGCCATGTGTGATGTGCAAGGATGTCTGGAGTTGTGATGCGGCTACAGCCGTCGCTCCTCCGCGACACATGCTGATGGCACGAGGGACCTTCTGCGAGTGCTCCAGTAACTTGTGGTAAGGTAGCTGTGTCTGGTAGCCAGATATTTGTCATTTTCCTCAACGTTTTAAACACAAGTATCATCGGATGTACTGGTGGTCATTCTAACATCAGGACGATACTCCGTCAATGGATATCGGCATTTACAATTACAATGAGAGCTGTCAGTTGTCTTTATTTTCAGCACCCCAGTATTGAAGTACTTTTCTTTGGGGACATTCTTGGCTACAGCATATTCTAAATTTGGTGACTCTACTTGCCCAAGCTGGTCTGCATCTGCTAACTAAAGAGGAGTTTTCCGGAACATTCCTTTTGGGATCATTTTCCTCTTATACACTTGGGAGAAGAATTTTCTTTTTTTTCTTTTTCCCAGTTCAGAGGAACATTAGATGAAATATGGGCCAGTGTGGCATGACACTGGTGAGAGGTTGCTCACTGGCGAAGTGTTTTGTTGTTTTTGGTCATTGTTTTATTATCTTGCCAAGTCCTGCAATAATGTACATTTGTTTGTTTTGTGTCCTGGGCGTTCTTTGTCTATCTCTGCGGTCACAAATTATTTACAAGTTATGTGTGTAAGGTCTTTGGTGTGCTAGTTTGTTTTTCCCGTGGTGGCGTTCATGAAGTCTTGTATTTCACATGCTACACTATATTGCTACACTCTACTGGTTGGTGTTTTTGACTCTTGTATATTGCTCCATTTTCACATTTTGTGCTATGTTGTTATCCTTACATTATACTTTACATTGTGCGCTACATTGCTACATTGTATGTTACATATCCCACAGGGGATTGTTCTATGAGTGTTGTTTGCCCATTTCTTTTGTTTTAGCCTATTGCCCTTACCTGAGGGATGGCTAAGTGGGTAGGGTTCACCCATTTCTAGGCTTGACTTTACACACCCTTGATGAAGCATGATTTTTCTGAATAAGATCCTGCTTGATTAAATCTACTCACAGACAGTTACGGAAGGCCCTGTCGACTAATCCGAGGTGTCACTCACTTGTTAAATGGTGGCAGAAGTATAAGTCAGCCACCTCTAAAGGAAAGGAAGAATTACTAAAAGATCGCTGGGATGCTCTTGCCAATGCAGTCAGCCTAAAGATCGGGAATACATTCTGGGCTGCCGTCAAGGATTTGAGGTCAATGGGCCAGTTACTGACCCCGAAAAGCAGTAACATAACCGGTGAAGAATGGGAAGCTCATTTCTCCATGATCTACACATCCCCAGTACAAGATGTAGATCTTTTTGGGCTTAGGACCCCAACTGGGATTTTAATATTAATATTGCTGTCTGAAGTCGAGGAAGCCATCCACCAGAGCCTGGGTAACAAAGCCCCAGGTCCTGATGGGTTACCCATTGATCTTATCAAACATAAGCCTAATTTTTGGGCGCCGCTTTTGTTAAATGTTTTTAATAATCTAACCAATGCTCTGCTACCAAGCTCAACAAGTATTATTGTCCCGATTTTTAAAAAGGGTGATCGCTCCCAACCCAGCTGCTATAGACTGATGTCCTTGATAGATAACACCCTGAAAATCTTAGGCAGAGTTTTATATAATAAGATCAAAATATGGACCCAGGAAAACCGCATTTTAGAATCATGTCAAATGGGGTTTAGGAGCAAAGTAGGCACAAATGAACAATGCCTAAATCTTAATCTAATCATTGGGAAATATACCATAGCACAGCGATCCCCAATATACCTGGCCTTTATGGACCTGACCTCTGCTTTTGATTTTGTTAACCGGTCACGCTTATGGTCCATTCTTTTAGAATATGGTTTAGACGAGGCATTAGTGCATTTTTTGGCCCATTTACATAAAGATCTGAAGGCCCGGGTTGGGATCAACAGTGGAGGTGACGTTCCCAATGACATTAAAGTTTGTATAGGAGTCAGGCAGGGATGCATCCTGGCCTCTCTCCTTTTTAATATTTATATTAACAATTTGCATAAATCATTGACCGCGCTCACTTATGATGTTCCTAGAGTTAAAGACAACATACTCCCTGTGCTATTATATGCTGATGATGCGGTCTTATTGGGCCGCACGCCCAATGCCTTAAGCACTCTAGAGCGGGGGTTTGTTGATTTTATGGCCAGTCTAGACCTGTGCACCAATTTAAAAAAATCTTTTATAATGTCTTGTGGGCCGAGAAAACATTACCTACATTCTATATCTGTGGGTCACCAAAAGCTACAATGCACGAGCACTTTTCCTTATCTTGGGTTGGTCTTCGCTGTGAACGGCACCTGGTCTGATCATGTGATGTTTTGTAAGAACAAGTTCTCAAAGGCCACCAATTCGAATCTTAGCCTTCCCCGGCCAAAGAGGACAGGGGGCATTTTAGCGATTTAAAAATGTTTTAATTCTCAGTGCGTACCTACAGCTACTTATGGCGCAGAGGTTTGGGGCACTGCAGAAAGCTATAGTATCCAGTTCGAGGAAAACAGATTTTGTCGGAAACTATTGGGTGTACCGATCTCCACCTCACAGTACATTTGCCATAGTGAATTGAAACTACACTACATTGAGGATTTTATAAGGGCTCGCCCCACTTTATTTTGGCTAGCCATATGGAAAAATCCAGCAGCGTCCCTCACAAGAGAGATAATAGGAGATTGCCTCAATTGTGAGAAGGGGATGGATGTTCCGTGGCTTGCTGCGGTGAGCCAGAGTCTAAGTAGTGTTAATTATGGCCGGCTCTTTTTAAGTCCAAATGAAACAGAGACTGTACATAAAAAAGCCCTTAGGACGGCATTATACACACTTTATAACAAGGCAAGATTGGAGAAGGAGTCTAAGAAACCAACCGTCACAAATTTTATGACCATTGAGCACACCTCGTACTTGCCGTCTAGCTATCTCACAAAACCTATATGTCATTGGGAGAGGGGACTCCTTTTCCATTTAAGGGCTGGTACTGTAAAATTCCTGCTCTGTTTTCCCCTTGGGTACAACGCCAATCTAGACTCTTTGCCATGTCCGTGCGACGGTCGGAGTGGTCAAACAATTTTACATTTTTTATTCTTCTGTAAGTTTTATATAAAATATGCAAAATGGCTTTTAATACTGTAAAAAAGAGTTGGCCTATCCACTTAGAAGATGCATATAGGAATATACTTAAACTGGAAGATGATGAATTAGTTTTTCGAGTTGGCACTTTTTTGAGAACTGCTGCAAGGGCTTGCAAATCGTTGTGTAACTTATGAAGAATGCTCTTTTGTTCTGGTTTCTAAATGGTTATCTTGAAATGCGTGGGCTCCTTTTAGAAACTTGCTGTATGCGTTTTTAACATGTTTTGCACCTGTGACTAATGTTATTGAAATTGTTTTATTTTGAATATGAAGTTGTGCATTTTTTAACTTGTGTTAATGTGATTGTGCTTTTATGGACACGGTCTTATCTGAATAAAGTAATTTTGAACTTTGAACCTTGATTAAATCTACTCATATTTGTGTTACTAATGAAAACAATGACTAATGGTGTGAAAAATATTTGTGCAAAAAGAGAATTAATAGAGTAGCAGTTTCTATGAGACGAGAGCCTTGCTGCTGTTTTCTCTATGCTACTCTGGCTGGCTGCTGTATTTGCTAAACCTGACTGAGACTGTCCTGAGTCTTTGCACTTCATCGGCTGGTGATGTTGCTCTTAGCTATACCATTTTGGCCAAGAGGTTAGCTTCCTTTCTCATTGCACGCTGTGCAATAATTCTCTATGTGCGTATGAAATCAAATCGCATATTGATATTTGCAATGAAATATTTCCCTTTTGTCTCTCTCTCTCTCTCTCTCTCTCTCAATTGCCTGTTATTGATATTGTGATGAATTTATTATAAATTGTTTCTTATATTAGTGATTTACCTGTAACATTGTTTATGAAGATACTTATAATGTTTGCTAATGTATTCATGTACTGACCATTCATATTCCGAAAAACTTAGATAAAAGAGACTTGATAAGTATTTCAGAGTTTGTCGTTATTAATGAGTTATTGACAGTTTAGTAAATATTATGACAGTTGTTATTGAGTTAGATATTTCCTTCATTTAGGGTCCTCATGAGGGGAATTTTATCAGTTTTTTCATTGCCAAGTCCCTATTAGCTCTACAAAAAGATCCATCAGAAGACCTGATGTTGTAAGTGGTTATTGAGTTCCCATGGGCCCGAACTGCTAACTATAAAAGAGTTGTGTGAATAAAATTAGTGTTATCATTTATGAAGTATAAAAATTCAGCCCGCTTCCGCTGCAACAGTTTCTGGTAGTTGCATGGGATGGTTAGTTTAGACTAATCATACTGGATAATGAATAAGACGGAATTTATAGGGATAGACGATTATTGACTATGTACCTTTATGTTATATGTTGTGGTCCGTCATTGAACTGAAGTATCGGGTCTGTTGTAGGCCTAAGATCCTGAGATAAGCCTAAGGGCAGACTTAGTGTGGCATACACTAAGTGTAATTGCGTTGTCTGCTGTTGATGCAGTGCTGAGCAATGGTCATATTGTCGGTATTGCACAGGGAATCTTGAGAGAGTGAAGAATAGTGGGAGCTTATTTGGGTCACTTCAGAAAGCGCAACTGGGGATGTCCCGAGAGCTTTTCACTTGAGTGAGGGTAAAATCGCGCTGGTTGAGATTTTGCTGGAAACAAGAGGAATTCTCAGAGTACATGATTACTATCAAATTATTTCTTTTAGTGGAGCAGACAAACTGGTTTTTATGTAGTTTGTTTTGTCTAAGACTTTGAAAACGTTGACGCTGATTTTGTAAAGGGAGGGTCAGTTGTAGGAGCTTTACTTACGTCACAGAAGTGCCGTGCTGGTATTGGACGGTTTATGAGACATCGTCATAGTAAGTGCCACGCTGGTATTGGTTGATTTTTGTGAACCGCGCTGGGATTGGACAAGTGAAGTCGATTCTGGTTTGTGGTAGAAAATCATAACATGGAAGAAGAATAGTTGGAGAATTACTTATATAGACTAGAACTAGAATAAAATAACCATGAAGATACTAAAATTGTTGAAGACATTATTTAGCAAAGATGAGCCTATACCTATTAGAGAAGGAATTCCCATACCGCTTGAAGGAACACCTGCCTCTTTTATGACATTACAGAGGGGTTATCATACGTGTACTTGGTTAGAAAATTGGATGAAATACACTATGCAAGACAGGTTTTTAGCATTTCCAGAGAATGGTACTTTCAATACTAGAATTCTAGAGAATTTGAGGAGACAGATGAATGATTTGAGACCTACTCCTAGACCTATGCAGTATGAAGCTCTCGAAGAATGGGAACATGAAGCATACAAAAGAGAAAGAGATAGGAGTCAGAATAGATATAAAAATACTGTGAGTAGATATTCTGAAGCAAAATGGGATGCTCAAATGAAAATGTGGAGAAGAGATGTGGCAGAAGGAGCAAGAATGTTTCCAGTAATAGTAGCAGAGTCAAAGAAGGAGAGAAATGTAAGGAGAAAAGAAAGAATGTTGAAGAACCAAAATCTAATAATATAGATTTGATGGAAGGAAATGATGTTATAGATGATGAATTTTTAAATGAATTATTAATGAATTGACCTCTTCCATATTATGAAGAACAGAATAGGATAGAAACAAATTCCTTGCCAAGTGCTCCATTGATTCAGATAGAAGCTCCTCGAGAGAAAAATTCTGTAAATACAAGTCAAAATCAGAATTTAGTAAGAGAAGATCTAGTACAGAAAATAACACAAATGAATTTGAATCCAGAAGTTTTGTCAGTCCCGGTAACTATTGGTCCGATAGTTCCATTATATAATGATGGACAAGGTATTGCTCTAGTGCATGCGTTAACAATACCTGACAGAAGTATACATGGAGTTCCTGTAGTATATCGAAAAGTGAATGAGACTAGTCAAGGAACAATTGGAAATTCTAGAATAAATGTGAGTGTAGAGTCAGGAGATTCAGAACAGTTGATTAATGTTTCAGAAAGGAGTATTGAAACTCCAAGGCGAGGTATGAATATAGATCCAAAAAGACTAATACAGGTTGAAGAAAAATTACCGCCTACATCAGGATCGAGAAGTGGAGCAAGTGAAAGTATTCAGAAATCATTAGGTCCTTCGCCAGAAGAATTGGATGAATGGATAAGAGAAATAGCACCTGATTGTAGAGTACAGAATTGAAATAATTCAGGTACAGATGTGAGTAAATTAAAAGCAGATTTGGAAGAAATGATTCTTGGTACAATTAGCCCAGATAAACTAAGTAAATATCAGGATGAGGAATTACTGTTTATGTGTAAAAATATTACAAAGAAAGCAAAAGTGCTTCATGAAAACTTTGCTGAGATTGCACAAACATATGGAGTTGATATAGAGAAGTCTAAAGCTTTACAAAAAACATATAGATTCAATTTCATTGATAGAGATTTGGAGAATCTGAATGTTTCAGGAAAACGATTGCAAATTAAAGAGTTAATTAGTACACTAAAGCGATGGGGAGAATTGGATCGTTGGAAAGGAAGATGGGCTAAAAAAGGAAGACAGTACAGCAACTACAGTGGTTTTACCATTGTATCCTGTGAGGAATCAGGAATGGGAATAGCTGATGCTACAGTATACTCAATGAGAGAAGTTCCAGGAGGTGGATTTGTTCATGTCGCTTGGTCAAGGCAAGATATATTGTCATTCACAAATGATTTCCCAATATTGAGAGAAAAACCAGTAGAATGGTTTAAACAGGTAGAGAGGTTTGTGAAAGTTTAAAAAATATTGTGGAAGGATTTGGATGGCTTGTTTGACATTGTAGTTCCAGCAGATTTGTGGACTGAATGTAAAATTGCTGTAGATTGGCCAAAAGAAGAATATCCAAGAGATTCAAAAACAGGAGCACCTTCAGAAGAAGTTATGAAAAAATATAATCAGGTCATTACCTATCTGAAAGGAAAGATTTCACCAAAAGAACCAGATTGGGTAAAAATCAACAGAACTACTCAAGATTTGAAAGAATCAGTGCATGCTTATTATGAAAGGCTTTTACAAGTGTTTAAACAGTACAGTGGAATTGAGAATAACACTGATAAAGAAATGGAACATTTTGTATATAGGTTTGTGTATGGAGTAAGACCAGAAATTAGCCTTATGATTCAGCAGCATTTGATTTGTTGGCAGAGCAAGATGATTGAAGAGATTCTTTGTTATGCGAAGTATTGTAGTGATGACATTGATACAAGGCATAAGAAATTAAAAGAAAAATTAATGCTAGCTCAAATGAAGGCCATTATAAACTAATGGGGTAACCCGATCACTGTCCATGGACCTGGGTATCATATGATATAGAACAACAATTGGTGCTAGGACTCATTTACTCACGCATTTAGGTCAAAAAACATTTATAATTCAAAATATGCAGAAATATATTCAGCAAGCAGTACAAATACAAATATGCACCTTGGGAATAGAATAAGGTAACCACTGTATTTAGGAAAGATGGTCTATTTTATTCATAGTACCAATATTGAAGGTAAAAACATTACCAAACATGTAATCGTCAAGAGGTTGCTCCAAGGAAATGAGGTGAAAAGGGGGTGCTCATGTGTAGTAAAGCTGAAAAGAGGCATAGAATGAGAATGCATATTTTGAAGTGTAAATGTTTTTTGACCTAAATGCGCGACTAAATGAGTCCTAGGACCAATTGTTGCTCTATATCAGCTCAAATGAAGGCAACAAAGAAAGGAGGATTTGTGAGTACAGATTATATAGAAGGTTTTCAGACTACTACTGGTATGAGAGGTGTATCAAATGGAAATACTGTGACACAAATGATACCGATACCGCAAGGGAGAGGTAAAAATAACAAAGATGAGTTGAAGAAGAATTATCCTTGTCATGCGTGCGGCAAGTTCGGACATTGGAAGCGCGAGTGTAGGAGTTTATTTTTAAATAATGTTGCTGCAGGAGTAAATTATATGAATCAAATGCAACCGAATAATCAGAATCAGAACAAGCAAGTGTCAGTTCAAAGAGGACAGGGTATGCCAAATCAAAATGTGAATGGTCAAGTGCAAAGATACAATACGAATATGGGTTTTCATTCAAATGATCAAATGAATTCAAATGTGCAGGTGACATCACAGTATTTGATTTAGTGGCCGGAAAATGATTCAGACACATCTCAAAGACGGTGCCTGAGGGGGAGGAGGAATGCATGCTAGGGGCATCCTTAGAGGTAGATAAGAGTTGTCCCTATGTGGATGGCGATGTAGGCCGAAATGCAATTACGTTCCTCGTAGATACTGGTGCTACCCGTTACACTGTAAGAACTGTGGAAATTCCCAATCTACCCCTCTCAGGGTAAAGTATCCAAGTCATAGGTGTTTCAAACAAATTGATTAAAACTCCAGTAACAAAACCAATGAAAGTGCAGATTGGAGGTTTTCAAGATTTACACCGATTTGTGGTGTGTGACACAAGTCCAGTTAATCTATTGGGAAGAGACTTACTTTGCAAGATGAACTGCTCAATTTATTGTACACCAGATGGAATTGCATTCCATACAAAAGATGAAGATGAGGTATTTAAAATGGCGAGGCAGGGTACAGAAGTGAATGATCTATATCCATTATTTACAGCGAATGATTTGCCGGTTGAGTTGAGAGATATGGTGTTGTCTTATGTGTGGGATTTTTCAGGGAAAGATTGGACTAATGAAAGGAGTAGCTCCAATTCAAATTAAAGTTCAAGCAAATGCAGAATTTCCAAGAACACCACATTACAAAATGAGTCCCGAGATGATTGCAAGAGTAACTCCTGTAACTGAAATGTTGATTGAGCAAGGTATTTTAAAAGAGATTTTAGGTAGTCCATGCAATTCACCTATTATGGGGATTCGCAAACCTAATGGAAAATACAGAATAGTTCAGGATTTGAGAAAAATGAATCAGATAGTAATACCTTGTTGTCCAATAGGGCCAAATCCAGCTGTGATTCTTTATCAAATTCCCCGTGAAGCAGAATGGTTCACGGTGATTGATTTATGTCAAGCATTTTTCTCGATACCTTTGCACCCGGATAGCCAATATTTATTTGCGTTCCGGTTCGGAGACCGTGTTTTGGCATGGTGCCGAGTTCCTCAAGGGTATATAGAGAGTCCTTCAATTTTCAATCAGATATTGAAAAAAAATTTGGAGTCACTGGTAATGCCTAAAGACTAAGGGGTCGATTCCGATCCCGGTCGGAGGCCGGGAAAAAAGCCAGGCGAATGCCTGTTTCCCGACCGATTCGCACATACGTCCGAACGAGCAAGTACGATGCGCACAACTGCCCAAATCCCGACCCAGTCGTACTCACCCAATACAGGTCCTGTTCTCCGACCGAGGCGGATCTGGAAACGCAAAATCGAGTCGCACGGTAGCCAAAATGCAGCCCCGTCCGGCCGGACAAGTACGATGCGCTTTCCATACGCGCCGAACCCGTCGCTACGCACGGCACGTCAAAGCATCCGGGAGAGGCGCACATAAGCTCCGATTCGCGCCACAAGACGATCCACGGCTACGAGACGAACACGCCAGCGACGAGGACGAGGCGAAGCAAAGAGAAAGACGATTGAGACGAACCAACCATGAATCCCATCGTGCCGATCCTACCAATATTCTACATCTATTGCCGAAACAGGCACGGACGCGTACAGCGCAGAAGGTAAGTCAGACACCAACAACAAAAACAAACTACACGTACCCGACATATCACTCACACACAGAGGGATGCAGAAATTACTTACACCAGCAACAGCAGCACCATAGGGGCGGGATGGCCATCACCAATGCCACATATACACATAGGGGCCTGGATGCCCACCACCACTACCACCCCCACTCAGGGGTGCCAGATGCCTACCACTACTACCACCTCTACCCATGGGGGCTGGATGCCTACCACCCCTACCACCCCTACTCAGGGGTGCCAGATGCCTACCACTACCACCACCCCTACCCAGGGGTGCTAGATGCCTGTCACTACTACCACCTCTACCCATGGGGGCTGGATGCCTGTCACTACTACCACCTCTACCCATGGGGGCTGGATGCCTACCACCACTACCACCTCTACCCATGGGGGGCTGGATGCCTACCACCACTACCACCCCTACTCAGGGGGTGCCAGATGCCTACCACTACTACCACCTCTACCCATGGGGGCTGGATGCCTGTCACTACTACCACCTCTACCCATGGGGGGCTGGATGCCTACCACCACTACCACCTCTACCCAAGGGGGTGCCAGATGCCTACCACTACTACCACCTCTACCCATGGGGGGCTGGATGCCTACCACCACTACCACCCACACTCAGGGGGTGCCAGGTGCCTACCACTACCACCACCCCTACCCAGGGGGGGCTGGATGCCTGTCACTACTACCACCTCTATCCATGGGGGGCTGGATGCCTACCACCACTACCACCCCTACTCAGGGGTGCCAGATGCCTACCACTACTACCACCTCTACCCATGGGGGGCTGGATGCCTGTCACTACTACCACATCTACCCATGGGGGCTGGATGCCTACCACCACTACCACCTCTACCCATGGGGGCTGGATGCCCACCACCACTACCACCCCTACTCAGGGGGTGCCAGATGCCTACCACTACTACCACCTCTACCCATGGGGGCTGGATGCCCACCACCACTACCACCCCTACTCAGGGGGTGCCAGATGCCTACCACTACTACCACCTCTACCCATGGGGGCTGGATGCCTGTCACTACTACCACCTCTACCCATGGGGGGCTGGATGCCTATCACTACTACCATCCCCACTCATGGGGTGCTGGATGCCTGCCACTACTACCATCCCCACCCTTGGTGTGATGGATGCCTGCATCCACCACTACCCCTACTCATGGGGGGCAGGATGCCTGCCACCACTACCATCCCCACTCATGGGGGGCAGGATGCCTATCACTACTACCATCCCCACTCATGGGGGGCTGGATGCCTATCACTACTACCATCCCCACTCATGGGGGCTGGATGCCTATCACTACTACCACCCCCACTCATGGGGGCCTGGATGCCTATCACTACTACCATCCCCACTCATGGGGGCCTGGATGCCTATCACTACTCCATCCTCACTCATGGGGGGCTGGATGCCTATCACTACTACCATCCCCACTCATGGGGGGCTGGATGCCTGCCACTACTACCATCCCCACTCATGGGGTGCTGGATGCCTGCCACTACTACCATCCCCACCCTTGGTGTGATGGATGCCTGCCACCACCACTACCCCTACTCATGGGGGCCTGGATGCCCATCACTACTACCATCCCCACTCATGGGGGCAGGATGCCTGCCACCACTACCATCCCCACTCATGGGGGGCAGGATGCCTATCACTACTACCATCCCCACTCATGGGGGCTGGATGCCTATCACTACTACCATCCCCACTCATGGGGGGCTGGATGCCTATCACTACTACCACCCCCACTCATGGGGGCCTGGATGCCTATCACTACTACCATCCCCACTCATGGGGGCCTGGATGCCTATCACTACTACCATCCTCACTCATGGGGGGCTGGATGCCTATCACTACTACCATCCCCACTCATGGGGGGCTGGATGCTTGCCACTACTACCATCCCCACTCATGGGGTGCTGGATGCCTGCCACCACCACTACCCCGACTCATGGGGGCCTGGATGCCCATCACTACTACCATCCCCACTCATGGGGGGCAGGATGCCTGCCACCACTACCATCCCCACTCATGGGGGGCAGGATGCCTATCACTACTACCATCCCCACTCATGGGGGGCAGGATGCCTATCACTACTACCATCCCCACCCTTGGTGTGATGGATGCCTGCCACCACCACTACCCCTACTCATGGGGGGCAGGATGCCTGCCACCACTACCATCCCCACTCATGGGGGGCTGGATGCCTATCACTACTACCATCCCCACTCATGGGGGGCTGGATGCCTACCACCACTACCACCCCTACTCAGGGGGTGCCAGATGCCTACCACTACCACCACCCCTACCCAGGGGGTGCTAGATGCCTGTCACTACTACCACCTCTACCCATGGGGGGGCTGGATGCCTGTCACTACTACCACCTCTATCCATGGGGGGCTGGATGCCTACCACTACTACCACCTCTACCCATGGGGGGGCTGGATGCCTACCACCACTACCACCCCTACTCAGGGGGTGCCAGATGCCTACCACTACTACCACCTCTACCCATGGGGGGCTGGATGCCTGTCACTACTACCACCCCTACCCATGGGGGGCTGGATGCCTACTACCACTTCCACCTCTACCCATGGGGGGCTGGATGCCTGTCACTACTACCACCTCTACCCATGGGGGCCTGGATGCCCACCACCACTACCACCCCTACTCAGGGGGTGCCAGATGCCTACCACTACAACCACCTCTACCCATGGGGGCTGGATGCCTACCACCACTACCACCCCTACTCAGGGGGTGCCAGATGCCTACCACTACCACCACCCCTACCCAGGGGGGGCTGGATGCCTGTCACTACTACCACCTCTACCCATGGGGAGCTGGATGCCTACCACCACTACCACCCCTACTCAGGGGTGCCAGATGCCTACCACTACTACCACCTCTACCCATGGGGGGCTGGATGCCTGTCATTACTACCACCTCTACCCATGGGGGCTGGATGCCTACCACCACTACCACCTCTACCCATGGGGGCTGGATGCCCACCACCACTACCACCCCTACTCAGGGGTGCCAGATGCCTACCACTACTACCACCTCTACCCATGGGGGCTGGATGCCCACCACCACTACCACCCCTACTCAGGGGGTGCCAGATGCCTACCACTACTACCACCTCTACCCATGGGGGGCTGGATGCCTGTCACTACTACCACCTCTACCCATGGGGGGCTGGATGCCTATCACTACTACCATCCCCACTCATGAGGTGCTGGATGCCTGCCACTACTACCATCCCCACCCTTGGTGTGATGGATGCCTGCCACCACCACTACCCCTACTCATGGGGGGCAGGATGCCTGCCACCACTACCATCCCCACTCATGGGGGGCAGGATGCCTATCACTACTACCATCCCCACCCTTGGTGTGATGGATGCCTGCCACCATTACTACCCCTACTCATGGGGGCATGGATGCCCATCACTACTACCATCCCCACTCATGGGGGGCAGGATGCCTATCACTACTACCATCCCCACTCATGGGGGGCAGGATGCCTATCACTACTACCATCCCCACTCATGGGGGGCTGGATGCCTGCCACTACCACCACCCCTACTCATAGGACGGGTAATGCATGACACAACCAGCATACTCCCACATAAGGAATCACAGAAAATTACATCCACCCAAACAACATGACAAGCGTGTGTAGTCCATGTCAAATGCCAACAACACAAAACATGACAATGAACATACAATGTGACCCATTATCACATGTGTGACACATAAAAGTGTGTGGCCTCCACAATACAAGCCGACCATGGCCACTGTGGCAATGGTGCCCAAAGCCCCATCACCACAGTCACCAAAAGGTAAGTGTGGGGTCCATGGCTGATGCACCTTTTGATCAGTGTGGCAATGGGGCCTAAAGCACCATCACCACAGTCACCAAAAGGTAAGTGTGGGGTCCATGGCTGATGCACCTTTTGATCAGTGTGGCAATGGGGCCCAAAGCCCCATCACCACAGTCACCAAAATGTAAGTGTGGGGTCCAAGGCTGATGCACCTTTTGATCAGTGTGGCAATGGGGCCTAAAGCACCATCACCACAGTCACCAAAAGGTAAGTGTGGGGTCCAAGGCTGATGCACCTTTTGAAAAGTGTGGCAATGGGGCCCAAAGCCCCATCACCACAGTCACCAAAATGTAAGTGTGGGGTCCAAGGCTGATGCACCTTTTGATCAGTGTGGCAATGGGGCCCAAAGCCCCATCACCACAGTCACCAAAATGTAAGTGTGGGGTCCAAGGCTGATGCACCTTTTGATCAGTGTGGCAATGGGGCCTAAAGCACCATCACCACAGTCACCAAAAGGTAAGTGTGGGGTCCATGGCTGATGCACCTTTTGATCAGTGTGGCAATGGGGCCTAAAGCACCATCACCACAGTCACCAAAAGGTAAGTGTGGGGTCCATGGCTGATGCACCTTTTGATCAGTGTGGCAATGGGTCCCAAAGCACCATCACCACGGTGATCATAAGGTAAGTGTAGGCATGGTAAAAGCTGCCAAAGACAAACTGTATGGATGAATCCTGGTCACACAACAACTAAAACATCTGTGGCATAGTAGTGCTTGTGTCCCATTGCAACATAGATTGGGCGAGGCTAACAGTGCAGTGACACAGAAACATCGTTTTGGCCATGTGCATACAAACATCACACATGGGGGACCACATTGCCAACAATCAGCCAATTACACAATGACAGAAGTGACCATCATGATGCTGACCCACATATCTGCACCTATGGACACACAAATGTATATAACCTGTGGAGACTGTCAATGTCAGGTGAACAAATACCATACCATGGCAGCAATGGGACATACAAACCATGATCATTGTGCTGACTGATGACCCAGGAGTCCCAGGGAGAGCAGGGGAAAATCACCAAACAACATACAGCCAATGGCACACTACAGAAATGCCAATGCAGTGATGCAAATGCACTAACACAAACAGGCAGACTCACACTGCATATCAAACACAACAGGTGATGGGGGTGTGTGCCAGTGTCCCCAGGCAACTACACAACACATGAGGAGGCCTGAATCCCAATTACACAGATGTGTATACAGTACCACACACAAGTAACTCATGGATTGGATTCCCCTATGTGGGCAATCTGGCATTGTTAGATGAGAGGGAGCCCAAATTACACATGTCACACAAGCTTGTAGGAACAGCAACTAACACAGCAAGAGACACAGCACTACCCCCAGGGACCCCACATTGTGCAGACACTAGCCTGCATGACAATTCCACTGTGATGACAAAGGTAGATGTTGATCACACTGTGAACCACAGCCATGTGTCCTCAGCTACAAACTACCATCACACCTACACAAGCTCCAATCAATCAGCAGGGCCTTCCAGCCAAGGCCAATATGGAGGTAGTGGTCTAGCCGTGCAACAACTCACATTTACACACTCAACACCACACACCCTGATCTCCACCAATGTGCAGCAGTGAAGCTCACATGGACTGGTGACATTGCACATACACCCATGACAATCCCAGGGGTGGTGGGGGGAACTAAGGTGCAGAAACCCATCACACATGCCCACTCAACATGACTCGTCTATGTATGACACACAGCACAGTACGCCGTACATGCGCATGATGTGAAATCCACCACAAACAATGGGATCCTGGCCATAGTCACACACCAACGAAGAAGCCAAGGTGAGACACAAAGAACACACGTACACAACTTCCAACATTGCAGCTCTGACCCTGAGGAGTGGCAGCAGTCACACACACAACGCGTCACAATCACTAAAAGCTACCACAAATTCAAAATCACATTACTTGTGTAAACAACAAGTGCCAAGGGAATCCTGAATGTGTCCCATCAGCGTTTGCCCACATCCCCAGCCCTGACAACAAAGACAACCTGGGATGACAACCTCATGAACATCAGTTTGCCATGCACCCACATCACGGAGAAACCAGGTCCAAGATGCTGGATGAACACATACCAACTCTGCAAGCATCACAAACAGGAACATCCCTAGGGACACAGCCTGTGTATGAAAAGGGAAGGGAACATGCACAGACATGCTCACACAACACACAACACGGGCACACGCAATGTCACCAGATTACACACAGCCATGAGGGCACTCCACTCCTGTGGAAGGTCCACTGTGCCAAACCTTGTCTGTGCACGACTCAAACATATCAGCAGGACACTCCGTCAGTGAGTCAACAACTACAACACACAGAAGCCTCTGCTCACATCAGCCCGGGTACGGGAGTGTCACGTCAGTCATCTGCATACACCCAAAACACGTGGCAATCCAGTTGTACTGTATACACAGATGAGTCCTCCAAAATTGATGTGCAAAACTGCATGTCCAGTGGAGACGGGCACACAGTCAGGGTACTAGGAACATTGGACAGTGGTAAGCCCAACAGATGTGCAACAGTGTAGGACAAAGATGGTAATCTACAAATGCTAAACGTACATCCCTGTGTCAAATGCTGAACATTACACCCTCAGACTGCAGCAAGGGATGCTCTAGATCCAGACTAGATTAGGACACATATCCCATGGATCACATGGAGCCCATCACAGAAAACTTCATTTACCTGATCTGAACACAATTAAAACAGCAAATGCATGATTCTACACATCTACATCATGTACCACCAAAGATTAACCACAAGTAAACAAAAAGAGGCTTTATTCAGCAAGTGTGCAACTGAAATCAAAAGTCCAAAATTAACTACGGCCAATGTCCAGTCCAAATACACAGTCCCAACAGGGTGATGTGTGACAACTTGTCACCAATTGCTTGCCTGCACAGGTACCGACAGGGGACATCCCCCTTGGAGGGGCATACGAGGGGCAGGCCAGGCACCGCAGGGACAGGATCAGGGGATGCCAGAAGGAGGCAGGGAAGGTGAGGTGGGTGCAGGAGTGTCACCGGCAACTGCAGTGGAGGTGTCTGACTCAGGGGGGGCCGGCACCACCGCAGGGACCAAGTCCGATGGTGTTGGTGCTGCAACCACTGCAGTGGGCTGGTCAAATGGAGTGGACTGGGTCCCCAATGCAGTGCCCGAGTCAGACGGGGTTGTTGTGGACTCCACCGCAGTGCATGACTCCAAGGGAGTGGAAGGGGGGCAGAAGAGCTGGGCAGGACAGAGGGGGGACACGGTCTCCACACCAGTGGCACATACAGGCAGAGCATCTGGTTTGGGGGTGGAAGAGCAAGTGGCAGGGGGCGAGGGCCTGAGCAGTTTGGGGATGCGGTATCGGTGTGTGGGGGAACCTGGGGCAGGGTGTGGCGGTGGAACCTGTGGAGTGGTGGCTTGGGGGATGGAGGTGAGAGACTGGGTGGGTGACTTGCAGGGCGGTGGCGGGGTCTTGCTCTTCCGGGTCCGGGGGACTTGCGGGTGGGGGTTCACTCTGCCTGCGCCTGGGGGAGGGTGTCCGGGGGCGAGGGGCACTCCCCTCTCTGTGTGTGGACTTCCTCTTCCCCCGGTATGCTGGATCAGCGGGATTGGAGGGGAAGAGGCCGAGGTCAGAAAGGAAGAGCTGCTGTGTATGTGGGGTTGCAGGTGAGGGAAGGGGTCTTGGAGGGAGAGGATCTTGAGGATTGCGGAGTGACTGTGGTTGCCTGTGTGTGTGTCAGTTCCCCATCCCCTGTGTGTGTGGAATCAGTCCCCTGAGGATGCTTGTGTGCACGTCTTGCCTTGGTTTTGGGTGTGTGTGTGCTGCTCGTGTCTGTGTGATTGGATGATTGTGCAGGTGTGCATGTGCTTTGGACAGGTAGGGTGGTAGGAAGTGTGGATGGGGCAGAGGTGGGAGGGGTGAGGGACTGTTGGAGGAGGGACACTGCTGCCATCAGGGAGGAGTCCATGGACCTATTGCTCCTCTGTAGGGCAGACATACCCGTTGAGATGCCCTCCATGAACGACACCAGCTGTGTCAACAGAGTGGTGTGTGCATGGAGGACAGTCAGCATTGCTGTCTGCCCTACATGGAGCTGCCGAAGGAGGTACACAGACTCCTCACTCAGGGCAGCAGGGGACACAGGGGCAGGGGGTGCGGTGCCTGGCTTGAAGGAGACACGCTCCCGAGCACGGGAGCCTCCACGGACCTCAGGAATGGGAGCCAGTGGGAGGGCGGTGGTGGTGGTGGTGGTGGCGGGGTCAGACAGACTAGCTGGGGTGTTGTGGCTGCTGACACCCGCATCCACAAGGGAGTCATCCTCCAAGATGCTGTGGTCCCCAGCTGAGGTGGATGGTGCTGAGGACTCCTCGGTGTGGCTCCCCTCGCCCTCCATGCCACTGGGTCCCTCTGACCACTCGTCGGACGCTGACCCAGTCTGGCTCCGTTGCTCCTCCTGGTCCGTGGAGCTGTCCCCTCCTGTGGCTGTGGATGTATCTGCAAACAATTAGGGAAACAGACAAACATCAGTCACCTGCACTGACCGCACACACCACAGTAAGTACAGCACATCATAGAGCAAGCCCTGGCATCTCTAGTAGAACATTGCCAAAAGTCATCACACAGATTAGGAGAAGCCAATTGTCAGTCTGATGGTCAACCATGGAACTCACACCCCTCCTGCCCTTGCACCCATTGGTCTGGTGCCTGTCTGATGGTAATACCCCAGTGTGGACACATGCACCACCTACCCAGTAGTTGGACATTGCTGAGAACACGGTGAAGTATGTGAACATGCCCACGTCACATCTCTTGCCACTGAGTCAGTGCAGGTGTCTGTATAAATGGACGGCCAGAGTCTAAATAGAAATGCATGTGATGCATACCAGCACCAGACCCCATGAAACACTCATGTCCGGATAGTCAATGCCACAATGGGGTGCATGTTGCACATGTCACTCCCCTGCAGGATCACTCTTAGGAAGTTTAATGCCATGACACAGGCATGCCTGCAAAGTCATACATCACTGTCTCCAGTCACATGGCCATGGCAGCCAGCCAACAACAGTCTGCACTGTGTCACAATCCTAGGACATGGGGAAGGCAAGTAATGTAACTGACAAGTGCACATGTCCATCCCCCAATAACCACATCATCTGAACTACTATTTGTCCACGTCATACCAATTGGACATATGGGGGACATGAAACACAACTCTCTGAACATGAGCACCACACAGTGTGCTGAGAGTGAAAAACAGCTGCCTGAAAGTCACAGTGGCATACACCTGTCTGCACAGTCATGTGATCAAACACCTATAAGTCACAGAAGTCTTGTCTCACATGGTCCAATAGCAGATGGCATGCTGACCCCTAACCGATAAACATCACAGGAGTCCCGACTACGTAGTCACAGCACAACGACACAGAGGCAGACACCTGAGGGAACATTTCACTGAGCACAGCATGTCAGCTGATACACGGGAGTGGGAGTACAGAGTGTATTGTATGCCCTGGAGTAGGCATGACTGTCCGGCTCCACCTGCAAGATGGATGAGCCCTGGTCAGTAGGCAGGTGGCTAGGCATGTGTGACACACTTGACATACATACTCCTGAGGCCCAAACATTTTACCGACCCGCAGGATGGGGGTGTGGCAAATACCCCAGGGACATGTGGTGATTCTGATCTGCAAGTGGATCACATATCAAAGTTACACCCAGACTACATTGCACGACTCAGGCATTGTGTGAGCAATTGACCCACCCATGAAGGCTAACACAATATCACGGGAACAAAAGCTGTCACCCACCTTGAGCAAAGCAAAATGCAAGGACCCTGTACCTGAGTGACACAATTATCCTGAGCGTAAGGAGCACACCGGCCTATCAGATGGGTAGTGGCCATTTCACAATAGAGGGACATGGGTACTGGACAACAAGACTGATGTACTGGGGAAGTTTAACCACGCCACAGGAGGGCACATAGAATGTCAGACAGAGTTCACAGTGCAGTCTTTGACTCACCCCCTCCTTGCTGCTGTCTGCCCTTCAGCTGCCCATCCAGCTCCGGGAAGACCACCAGCAGGATCTGGAGCATGTGGGGGGTCAGGGTCCGGTGTCCGCCCCTCCTGCGAGGAGGCGACAGCTTCAGC
The DNA here is from genome assembly GCA_963921515.1 of Calotriton arnoldi. NCBI lineage: Eukaryota > Metazoa > Chordata > Amphibia > Caudata > Salamandridae > Calotriton > Calotriton arnoldi. The sequence goes on from CAWUFW010003225.1 coordinate 1,865,217, forward strand.
TGGACCCTTGCAATCCTCCGGGTCCAGCCCTGAAGCTCCTGCCACCTCTTCTGGCAGTTGCGGATCCGGCGCTTGTAGACCCCCACGGATCTGACTGCCCGGACGATGGCCAGCCAGATATCCTGCTTCTGATGGGCATCAACCTGTGAGGATGACAAAGTGAAAAGGCCATTACTACACATGCAACATATCCGTGCATCACACAGTTGGAAATACATGTCTCAATCACAGGGGCATATGATGTAGACAGGCAGTGCAACGAGGGCTATGGACAGTTTGCCAGCAGTTACTACATGGTATCATTGCATGGGAAGTGAACATTGTTTGAATGCACTGTTACTCCACTGTACCTGTTCAGTGCATGTGACTACAAACTTTGGGGGGTGAGTACTACTCAGTGAGCATGCTAGCCAGTGGTGTGCACACTGTAAATCCTGCTAGACAGACAACATGCACAATTAGTAAGGCAGTGGACAGCACACTCACCTGCTCCCCTGGTGTCCCATACAGCTTGCTGTACTGTGGAAGGAGGTTGTCCAGCAGGGCCTGGTTCTCCTCATGGGTGAAGGCTGGGGCTCTCTCCACAGTACGTGCCATTGCAGTAGCCAGAGGATGCAGAGACAGCAGCAGTGTAGTGGCAGATGTCGTCCTGGAGCATGTAGTGCAGGCAAGTGAGCCCTCAGGGGAACAGCCAGCATTATATGTGTGCTGCAGAGGCAGATACTGTGCCATGTGTCCAAAGTGATAGGTCCAAGTCGTATGCATCTTATGAATCTGACCAATCCATGGAATTGCAGCACCAAGACACGCCCACAGCATCCTTCAAAAATTTCAACTTCATGACACCCATGAATTTGCAACATTGTTGTGGCTGGCCAACTGAATTCACTGCATCAGACTCGTTGAAGCTTCAAAAACGCGTCCGTTGCCATGCCAGGCCCCAGCCAATGCGTGCGCACCAATCGGACCATTGCTGAACAACGCGTACCCGCTCACATTCAATGCAATGGTCCGTGCGGGCACACCGATCGGACCATTGCTGTACAATGCGTACCCGCTCACATTCAATGCAATGGTCCGTGCGGGCACACCGATCGGACCATTGCTGTACAACGCGTACCCGCTCACATTCAATGCAATGGTCCGTGCGGGCACACCGCTCGGACCATTGCTGTACAACGTGTACCCGCTCACATTCAATGCAATGGTCCGTGCGGGCACACCGATCGGACCATTGCTGTACAACGCGTACCCGCTCACATTCAATGCAATGGTCCGTGCGGGCACACCGATCGGACCATTGCTGTACAACGCGTACCCGCTCACATTCAATGCAATGGTCCGTGCGGGCACACCGATCGGACCATTGCTGTGCAACGCGTACCAGGCATACAACGCGTACCCGCTCACATTCAATGCAATGGTCCGTGCGGGCACACCGATTGGACCATTGCTGTGCAACGCGTACCAGGCATACAACAAGTACCCGCTCACATTCAATGCAATGGTCCGTGCGGGCACACCGATTGGTCCATTGCTCTACAACGCGTACCAGGACAGGTCACACGCATATGTCACCATGCTGGTCACTGGTGAACCTATGCCAGCCACATTTACTTTCCAGGGACTCAGGGGCACACCTACAACACCACACCCAGTCCACACTGTCTATGAGGCATGTGTGGCAGCATAACCTTATCTGTGTATGGGGTGAACATGTGGATTTTGGGGTGGCACTTGGGGGCAGACACACCCAGGCTGTGCACGTGTTAATGGGGACAGGGTCCTTTGTGTGTTGTGCACATGACCACTGTGGTGTGCAACTTTTCATTTCTGAGCATGTGTCATGGTCACATTTCCAGGTTGTGTATGTGTATGACATGTCACATACCCCCAGGCTCACATGTGGGAAGGCATGTACATCACAGGGTGGCCCATTCCAACAATAGTGATGTCCCTCCACAGTCTGTGTGCATGTTGTGTATCACATGTCTCTGACTCCATGTGCACAATGGGAGACAGTCTCCACATCCACGTGGTTTGTGCATGAACTTTGATGGTGTGTGTGTGTTACAGACATCCATGTCTGTCCTGCAGAGGCTACAGGGGCCACCACCTGTGGGTGTCATGTTTGTTTTTCTGACGTGTACATGATACGCCATGTCATGCCAGTGTCCATGTGGTAAGACAGGCTCCCTGGGAATCTACCTGTCAATGAGCTGTGATGCCTGTGGAGCATCTGTCCAGACATGTCACTGTGGTATGTGTGTGGAACGTGAGAGCAGTTAATGTGTACTGTGACACAGCCTAATGGTGTCCCATAGCACACCCTGGAACCAGTTGTCAACACTTGTTGAACAGAGAGATGTTAGATGATGTCCATGTAGGTGCCATATATGTCCAAACGGGATGACACACACATCAAGTACTTGTGTATGTTGATGATGTGTCATGTGAAATTGAGTATGGTGAACGGCACATTGGTGGGGTGACTGACAATCTTGCTTTCTTCTCCTCTGCACTGCAGGGCTCCTGCTGTCCATCGACCATTCCGAGACCTGTCAACGATGGTGGAACGTGACAGCATCCGACGGTACCGCTTCACCAGGCAGCTGATTGAGGATTTGGCAGTGCGGTTGGCCCCACATTTGCAGCCTGGCCGGCCGTATCCTACAGCGCTGACCCCCAAGGTGAAGGTGATGGCAGCCCTACACTTCTTTGCCACCGGTACCTTTCAACACACTGTGGCAACTACTGGTGGGATGTCACAGACTATGTTCAGCCGTGTGCTACGCGATGTTTTGGGGGCAATGTTGAGATACCTCAACCAGTACATCTATTTCCCAACACGTCAACGACTCACTGACGTCAAGAGTGACTTCTATGCCCTGGGGAGGATGCCACATGTAATTGGCTCCATTGATGGGACACATGTGTCTTTGATACCACCACAGGCACATGAGCAGGCATACCGCAACCGTAAACATTACCATTCGATCAATGCTCTGGTGGTATGTCTTGCAGATATGACCATCTCAAATGTGTGTGCCCGTTTCCCGGTTCTGCACACGATGCATACGTGATGAGGAGTAGTCGCATCCCGAGGATGATGTCACAGATGCCGAACCAGCGTGCCTGGCTTGTTGGTGTGTACTGACTTTGTACCATTGTGTGTGTTCTGCTATGTTGTTTTCCGCACACATTTTCAAATCGGCTAATGTGCAATTGTCTGTCTGTAGGTGACTCGGGATACCCCAACATGCCGTGGTTGCTGACACCCCTCAGGAACCCTGTGACACCAGCCCAGATGCGCTACAATGAGGCACATGGTCGGACGAGGAGGGTGATTGAGCGGACCTTTGGTCTCCTGAAGAGCCGCTTCCGCTGCCTGGACAAGACAGGAGGGGCCCTCCCATATGCCCCAGCAAAGGTGTGCAAGATTGTCATCGTCTGCTGCATGCTACACAACCTGGCAGTGCGGAAGGAGTTGCCTCTCATCCTGGATGACGATGACCAACGTCCGCCACCTGTGGAAGATCCTGGCCTGGGTCACGATGCCAGTGAAGATGATAATGATGATGATGGTGATGTCCGCACACAGCTCATCACCAACTTCTTCAGCTGAATGTGAGTCTCCAGAGGGTTGTAATGTCAATGATTTGAGTTTGCATGATATGTGTGTGTGGTGCTCTGGTGCTGTTTGAGTGTGGCCATGTGCTACTTGACTGGATGCATGCAGCGATGTGTCCTTGCAGGTGGTCTGTACTGCCCAACAGTGTGGACATGCTAACTTGGTTTTGTGTAGTTATCTTGTGACATGTATTAGACATGAGTATTGCTGTTCTGTGCTGTTCTTCAGTGGTTTTGACTGTGTGTCATGTCTGTCCTTCACAGGGTGCTGCTGGAGTTGTCTGATCAACTTGGATCCCCCGAATCCATGATTCAACTTCCAAGGTGGAAGCAGTCGTTTCCCTACAGGTGATGTGCCACACACCCCTGGACTTTCTATCTTCTGCACTTTTTGACTTTGTGGCCACAGCCAGGTTGGATTAGCTTGCATTTGTAGTGGAAACTAGATGTTGGAAATGTGTAATAAACCTGTGCTTGACTTTGGGATGTGCGTTTCTGTAGTCACACATCTGACTGACATTTGCTTACTGCACCTGTTGTCTAGTTGAAAGTGACTGTGAATAGGTGGCGTGTCTGTACATTCCACTGTACTTCGTTGCAACATCAGTATAGGTGATGAGTCTGATGGCCCTGGTGTGTATGTGTTTTGTGGCCCTTGTGGTGTGTCTCCCTCATATGTGTCACGTCGCCATGACTGACATGACAGTGTTGGACTTGCTGTAGCAGTTAGCATGCACAGTGTAATTTAGAAGATCAACATCTACATGACAAAAACCACGTTGGAATCACAACAGAGGCAGATATGGTGTATTGGTGAGTTTATTTACATACAGGTGTGAGGATGGTGCACAGGATGGTGGGTGCTGTACATAGAAATTTGGATCCAAAGTTCCCATGTGAATTGGAAGTCTTGGTAGCTGAAAAGTCCAGAGTAAAGTCCACAGTCATCTGATACATTTGGTCAACTAGAGCTCCCCATGTCATGTGGGAGAGTTGGCTTGGCTTCAACAGGGCATGCAGTATGCACACAGAGGAAAAGTTCCAGAACAGGTGTTGGCTTCCTGGGGGATGTAGATGGCCATCGGCCTCTCAGTTTGGCCTCCTCGGACGGCCCCTCTTTTTGGGAGGGGGACCCTCAGGTGCAGGCTGCGGCGGTGCAGGGGACTCTCTGCCAGAGTCCTCCTCCCTCCCTGTGGCATTTGCAGTTGTTTCAGCAGCAGATGTTGTGGGCACACAGGGAGGTGAGGCCATGTTGGTGCTGATCTGGCGGAGGCATTTCAGTATGTCCCTATGCACCGCTGTCAGTTGTTCCAATGTGTCCCACTTGGACTCCATGCCACACATGTGTGTCTCGACACGTGACATGTGTGTCTCGACACGGGACATGTGGGAGTCCAAGCGGGCATGATGGGCAGCCTGCTGCTGTTGTATGTCCTTGAGGATCCCCACTACCTGGCTGACCTCTCCGGTGCTAGTCTGGTACGCATCCGCGATGCGTGCCAGTTGTGTGTCATCATACAGTCCAGACCCCTCTGCAAGGAGAGACCTATGTCTCCCACCCCTCACACCACCCCTGGCGACACGTGCAGGACCTGCAGTGGCACGCACAGGTGACCGTGGGCCCACTTGGGTGTTGTTCCTGGGCTTTTTGTCAGCAGCTCCAGTTTGGGCCTGGGTCCGTGCGCTGTAGTCATCTGTGGTCCTTGGTGTGTCCGTGTTGGCAGGGGTGGCCTGTGTGTTGGCAGTTGTTGGAGGGGTGGGTGCAGGGGGTGCAGATGTTGGTCCTGCTGGTGCTGCATGATGACTCACACCGGAGGGTCCAGCTGGTTCTTCGCCATCCGAGGAGTGCAGAGGCTGATCCACACCAGTGAGCTCAGTGTTCCCCGGAGCCTGGGACAGGGAGTCCTCCTGGTCTGCTGCTGTGTCCCCATCATCTCCTGTTTTGGGGAGAGACACAGATTGTATGTTATGTTTCTACTGGCATCAATTGTTCAAACACCTGACAGTTGTGACTGTACCTCTGGATGTGGGCCAGGACATTGCATTCTCCTAAATAGTGACAGTCAGTGAGTGATATTGGTGTAGCACATTGTCCTGCCAACCTGTGGCATGTCAATGTGAATGTTGAGGTGTGTGCATGACCAGCATTGGTGGTATTTGGTTACCATCCAGGCCTCCTTCTCCCCCAGCCCAGTTATCCCACCATGCAACGTGCTTGCATTGCAGGGAGTGCAAGTTGCCTTTCAGGATGTCAGGCAGTGGTGTCCTGCTGTTTGTTGTTGCACAGTTCCCAGCAGGGCCTTGTGCTCCCCACAGCAGTACCCAGTGTCAGCCATCTTGTGAGTCCTTATCCACTCCCTGTGATGTGAGCATGGTTGAGAGTGGTGTTGATGGGCCAATTGTGAGGGTGAGCAATATCTGTGCCTACAACTCCCATCATGCTATTGCCTCCACCCCCTTCCAAGCATGGCCATCCTTCCTTCCTTTTGACTCTGCTTCCCTGTGGGGTGGGGTGCCTGTGCTGACAGGATGGCTGGGAGTGTTGTCCTGGCAGTTGTTTGGCTACAAGTCCCAAGAGTGTCCCTGTGCTTCACACAGCATAACCCAGGGTGGTGGTTCTTTGTGGGATCTTCAGTTAGGATGTGAGGCATTGCATTCTCCCAGGTGGGTTATGTGGAGTTAGTGTTGAGGGGTGTGTGAGGAGAGCTGCTTGTAACTATGGTCAGTGCTGTGAGTCCTCCTTCCCACCCAGCCAGATATCCCACCATGCAACGTGCTTGCATTGCAGGGAGTGCAAGTTGGCTTTCAGGATGTCAGGCAGTGGTGTCGTGCTGTTTGTTGGTGCACAGTTCCCAGCAGGGCCTTGTGCTCCCCACAGCAGTACCCAGTGTCAGCCATCTTGTGAGTCCTTATCCACTCCCTGTGATGTGAGCATGGTTGAGAGTGGTGTTGATGGGCCAATTGTGAGGGTGAGCAATATCTGTGCCTACAACTCCCATCATGCTATTGCCTCCACCCCCTTCCCAGCATGGCCATCCTTCCTTCCTTTTGACTCTGCTTCCCTGTGGGGTGGGGTGCCTGTGCTGACAGGATGGCTGGGAGTGCTGTCCTGGCAGTTGTTTGGCTACAAGTCCCAAGAGTGTCCCTGTGCTTCACACAGCATAACCCAGGGTGGTGGTTCTTTGTGAGATCTTCAGTTAGGCTGTGAGGCATTGCATTCTCCCAGGTGGGTTATGTGGAGTTAGTGTTGAGGGGTGTGTGAGGAGAGCTGCTTGTAACTATGGTCAGTGCTGTGAGTCCTCCTTCCCACCCAGCCAGATATCCCACCATGCAACGTGCTTGCATTGCAGGGAGTGCAAGTTGGCTTTCAGGATGTCAGGCAGTGGTGTTGTGCTGTTTGTTGGTGCACAGTTCCCAGCAGGGCCTTGTGCTCCCCACAGCAGTACCCAGTGTCAGCCATCTTGTGAGTCCTTATCCACTCCCTGTGATGTGAGCATGGTTGAGAGTGGTGTTGATGGGCCAATTGTGAGGGTGAGCAATATCTGTGCCTACAACTCCCATCATGCTATTGCCTCCACCCCCCTTCCCAGCATGGCCATCCTTCCTTCCTTTTGACTCTGCTTTCTTGTGGGCTGGGGTGCCTGTGCTGACAGGATGGCTGGGAGTGTTGTCCTGGCAGTTGTTTGGCTACAAGTCCCAAGAGTGTCCCTGTGCTTCACACAGCATAACCCAGGGTGGTGGTTCTTTGTGGGATCTTCAGTTAGGCTGTGAGGCATTGCATTCTCCCAGGTGGGTTATGTGGAGTTAGTGTTGAGGGGGTGTGTGAGGAGAGCTGCTTGTAACTATGGTCAGTGCTGTGAGTCCTCCTTCCCACCCAGCCAGATATCCCACCATGCAACGTGCTTGCATTGCAGGGAGTGCAAGTTGGCTTTCAGGATGTCAGGCAGTGGTGTTGTGCTGTTTGTTGGTGCACAGTTCCCAGCAGGGCCTTGTGCTCCCCACAGCAGTACCCAATGTCAGCCATCTTGTGAGTCCTTATCCACTCCCTGTGATGTGAGCATGGTTGAGAGTGGTGTTGATGGGCCAATTGTGGGTGTGACCAATATCTGTGACTACCACTCCCATCATGCTATTGGCTACACTGACTTGACCAGCATACACAGGATTCCTTCCTTTGAGTGAGCTTCCCTGTGAGGTGGTGTTCTAGTGGTGGGTAAATATCTGTGAGCGTTTGTTGGTTCTTTTTGTGCCACTGCCTTGCTGTATTTGTTGTTAGGTTTGTAGATCTCATGACACAGTTACATGTCACTATGAAATGGCAGGTATTGTGTTTGTCTGACTAGCATTCACATCTTGGGATGAATATCTTTTGGTTGCTGTGTATTTGCTAAATGTGCATGGTTTGCCTATCCCCTTGACTGTGATGTGTGTGTGTTGTCACACCATATTGTATATATTAGTTGTGTACTCACCAGGCTCTGGGATGTCTGTTAGTCCGTATACGCTCACTGGTGGTAGGATGGCCCGCACCTTCTCCTCCCAGGGCCTGAGGTATACTGGTTTTGCAGGAGGGCTACTGCCGGTGTGCTGGCTGAGGAGGTAGTCCTTTTTTAGTAGTTCCCGGACCCTCCTGCGCACATCATACCACCTGTTCTGGATGTCTTCCTTTGTGCGCAAACATGGTGATTGTGCGTTCACCCTGTCGACAATCCTCGCCCACATCTTGCTTTTCTGCGACATGGGGGGTCTGTTGTACCAATGTACCAAACAACTGTGGCTCTACCCTGAGTATCTCGTCTACCAGGACTTCCAATTCACAATCTAGGAACTTATGGTTCTTCTTTGGGGGCATGGTGATGGGTGGTGGTGGTGATTGATGTGTGTGTGTGTGTGCAGGTGTGGGGGTGTGAGTGTAGGTTTAGCTGGGTGTGTGTGAGGGTGCTATTTGTAGGTGTGGTAATGGTGTGTGGTTTGTGTGATGTATGAGCTGTGAGTATGTCTGTGGTTGCTGTGTGATGGTGTTGTGTGCTGGCAGGTCAGTGGAATTTGCAAAGGATCATGGTAGGGATTTATGGCCTTTATGTAGGTGTAGTTGGAGGTGTGTCCTTGTTCCATTTTTTTTCCCTCCCTGTATTTATTGGCTTAGTGGTTGCTTGTTTGGCCCTTTTTTTCTAATTTTTCCTTGGTGTTTTTGGTGCATGTACGAGTCGTTCTTGTGTCCGAGTAGGACGCTGCAGTTGTCTGGTGCGATCTTGTCTGACTCGTTCCCGCTGTGTGTCAGCTAGGTTTCATATGCGGCGTACGAGTCGGTCGCGTAGTATTGGGTTGCTTCGGCTGGGTTTTGTATGCGTGTCGGTCGTACGGCTTGTGCTCCGGGCGAGTCGGTCATGTTTTGCACGCACAGCATCGTACTACGCGGGTCGGAGTTCGCGGGTACGTTTCGTTCGGGTTCAATCCGAGTGCGTGTCGGTCGGTTCGTTTCGCGTGATTTCCCGGCCGGATGGCTTGTTTCCGTCCGGCTCGGTCGGTCGTTTTTTATTCCGTCCGAGTCTGTCGGATTTCACATTCATTTCATCGTACTACCCGGGTCGTGCGGCGCCGGTCCGAGTCGGTCGGACTAAATTCCCGTACCGAGTCGGTCGGTACGTTTTCCGGCCCGAATCGGAATCGGCCCCTCCGTCCTGGTGCAATACATTGATGACCTGTTGATTGCATCAAAAACGAAAGAGGCTTGTGTGACAGATACAATTGCTCTACTGAACCATTTGGCAGTAGGTGGGCATAAACTGTCACCAGCAAAATTACAATTTTGCCAAAATAAGTTCTTTATTTGGGTCACAAAATCGAAAAAGGAATCAGGAAAGTGTCTCAAGATCGGATTAATGCAATTTTGCAAATGAATCCACCAAAAACTCAGACAGAAATTCGAATGTTTTTGGGAATGGTTGGCTATAGTAGACAGTGGATTAGCAGTTTTTTCTTGATAGCCAAGCCATTACAAAGACTGACTCACAAAGACATGTCAGATCCAATACATTTGGATGCTGAATGAATAAAAAAGCATTTGTGGAGTTGCGAGACAGTTTGTGTCGAGCCCCCACATTGGGAATGCCAGATTTCAATAAAGATTTCTGTAGTGAAAGAGACGTATGTGCACTTTCAGTTCTAACGCAAATGCATAGAACAGCATGACGTCCAGTAGCATACTTTTCCGCCACGATGGATCCAGTGGCTGCAGTAATACCTGGTTGTTTGAAAGCAGTTTGTAGTATCCTGTTCATGTTAATGTTCTGCCATTATCCCTCCTCCTGCTCAGCCAGTGTGAATGTGCTGGGTGCTGCATGGAATGTTGGAGTGATGATGCGTATTGGAATGTTGGGTGCCTGTGAGGTGAAGTGTGACAGTTGGAGAATGGGCTGAGCAGCAGGCAGGCTGCTCCTGGTGGGGCTGCTTCACTACAACTCCTCTACATGTAACTTACTTCAATAAATCTACTTAAACTACATCCTACCTGCGTGGACCTCATTACTACATTATTTTGGCGACGAGTTGGTGACTACCTACGTGCCACAACCGGATTTCATGGACCTAGCAGCCAAAAGAGGACTTGAAGATGAAGCTAAATACAGAAACTACAGATGCTGGCAACGCAACATACTTTACCAAGAGGAGGTATCCACTGAAAAGAAAAAACGCTCACAAGAAACAAAGCAGTTCTACACAGAACAGTAAAGACGTCCACGAGAAACTAAGGAGTACTTCACATACAACAGAAGATGTCCACAAGAAACCGGTGAAGATGAAGCACTATGCCACTCAGCCCCACCAGTGTCATCACCATCTGACAGCCCTAGCCCAGGTGTGCTGTGCTCATCTATATCACTTACTTGGGACTTTAAATTTTACAAGCACTGATTCTGTCTTCAAGTCTACCAACCTACAGCTTGTAAATTCTTTTGACACTGTGGACATGCAAAAACATCACGTAGCAAGGTAAAACTATCCTGTCAACAAGGATGGGAAGAACGGTCTCTTCCCACAATCTTCCACAGCAAGTGACACAGCGTTGATGAATCCAGTCTGCAATAGAGTGTTTGCTGGTGTGTCAACCTGTGTGAGCTCAAGTACTTCAGCCCATACGGGCTAGAGAACATTCTGTAGTGAAGTTTTTGCCTCCAATCGACTGTGATGGTGTCCTACAATTGAGAAGTTGTGCAGTTGAGGCATTTTACAAGATGGTCAAGCGTCTATGTGTTACCTCAAGATTAGAACTTGCTCGAAATTCTACACTTCGTGCTGCTTTAATTGAGTTTGCCTCTGAAGGGAATTTCATGAGCGACTTTTTGTCTGGCATCACATGGACGTATGTTTATTTATGCTGATTACATTTTGTGCGTTACGGTCACTGGGACCTGTTCAGCATTTACCATGCGCTACGCGGTCTCCTTACTAACAGCTGGATCGGGCCGCATGTATAAGACAAACGCTGTGGTAAGTTTCGTTGTATTCTTCTGTTAGCAACCACAGTTACGAGACATCAGTTTGTCGTGTAGTTCCTATATATCCTATACAGGATCTGTGCGTTCTGTGTATACTGTGGGATTGGTGGCGGACGGATTCCGAGCACCCCCACCGGATACGTTAGCATGTCTGTACTAGCTAGCTCACAATGCCACTAGAGTCTCCTCTTATCGGGGAGAGAATAGTTCTTGGCAACCTCAGAACATGACAACCCTGATCCCCCCAGGATCGTGGAAACAATATACTACCTTTCGCTCAGTCACTCGTGCTCACTTAGTTTGACTCAGAGAGTTACACAGAATAAACAGGCTGGGCGTTTCAATAAGTATTTATTGAACAGTTGTTATTCTAGTGTAGAATATATGAGCTGCAACAACCATTAGACAGTAGCAGAGATATATGATTAGCAGTACTATGAAAGGAAAGGGATGGTATAGTTCTACCATCTTGCATAAATCATGAATATAGCGATACAAAAGGGGATGATGGACGGAACGTTTGAGCCAATCAAACACTCACCGCCAGTCAACTGATCTGGGTTTAATCCATCATCATTCTTTAGCTCACTCCACCACCCCAGTTCAGACATGGCCATATGCAAATCAGTCTGACCCTGTGCCTCATGGGAACAGTCCAGCCCGAACTGCCAAGCCATGTCTTCCCTGGACCGGAAACAAGCATCCTAGGACCGGTTTCTGGCATTCCAGCCGTCATCAGCCAGGCTTGCTTGAATCCAGTGGCAAAGTGAGCAAGGGACCCACGTCTGGGCATACCCCCGCCAACTTAGGGCGAACAAAGCGATACAAAAGGGGATGATGGACGGAACGTTTGAGCCAATCAAACACTCACCGCCAGTCAACTGATCTGGGTTTAATCCATCATCATTCTTTAGCTCACTCCACCACCCCAGTTCAGACATGGCCATATGCAAATCAGTCTGACCCTGTGCCTCATGGGAACAGTCCAGCCCGAACTGCCAAGCCATGTCTTCCCTGGACCGGAAACAAGCATCCTAGGACCGGTTTCTGGCATTCCAGCCGTCATCAGCCAGGCTTGCTTGAATCCAGTGGCAAAGTGAGCAAGGGACCCACGTCTGGGCATACCCCCGCCAACTTAGGGCGAACAAAGCGATACAAAAGGGGATGATGGACGGAACGTTTGAGCCAATCAAACACTCACCGCCAGTCAACTGATCTGGGTTTAATCCATCATCATTCTTTAGCTCACTCCACCACCCCAGTTCAGACATGGCCATATGCAAATCAGTCTGACCCTGTGCCTCATGGGAACAGTCCAGCCCGAACTGCCAAGCCATGTCTTCCCTGGACCGGAAACAAGCATCCTAGGACCGGTTTCTGGCATTCCAGCCGTCATCAGCCAGGCTTGCTTGAATCCAGTGGCAAAGTGAGCAAGGGACCCACGTCTGGGCATACCCCGCCAACTTAGGGCGAACAAAGCGATACAAAAGGGGATGATGGACGGAACGTTTGAGCCAATCAAACACTCACCGCCAGTCAACTGATCTGGGTTTAATCCATCATCATTCTTTAGCTCACTCCACCACCCCAGTTCAGACATGGCCATATGCAAATCAGTCTGACCCTGTGCCTCATGGGAACAGTCCAGCCCGAACTGCCAAGCCATGTCTTCCCTGGACCGGAAACAAGCATCCTAGGACCGGTTTCTGGCATTCCAGCCGTCATCAGCCAGGCTTGCTTGAATCCAGTGGCAAAGTGAGCAAGGGACCCACGTCTGGGCATACCCCCGCCAACTTAGGGCGAACAAAGCGATACAAAAGGGGATGATGGACGGAACGTTTGAGCCAATCAAACACTCACCGCCAGTCAACTGATCTGGGTTTAATCCATCATCATTCTTTAGCTCACTCCACCACCCCAGTTCAGACATGGCCATATGCAAATCAGTCTGACCCTGTGCCTCATGGGAACAGTCCAGCCCGAACTGCCAAGCCATGTCTTCCCTGGACCGGAAACAAGCATCCTAGGACCGGTTTCTGGCATTCCAGCCGTCATCAGCCAGGCTTGCTTGAATCCAGTGGCAAAGTGAGCAAGGGACCCACGTCTGGGCATACCCCCGCCAACTTAGGGTGAACAAAGCGATACAAAAGGGGATGATGGACGGAACGTTTGAGCCAATCAAACACTCACCGCCAGTCAACTGATCTGGGTTTAATCCATCATCATTCTTTAGCTCACTCCACCACCCCAGTTCAGACATGGCCATATGCAAATCAGTCTGACCCTGTGCCTCATGGGAACAGTCCAGCCCGAACTGCCAAGCCATGTCTTCCCTGGACCGGAAACAAGCATCCTAGGACCGGTTTCTGGCATTCCAGCCGTCATCAGCCAGGCTTGCTTGAATCCAGTGGCAAAGTGAGCAAGGGACCCACGTCTGGGCATACCCCCGCCAACTTAGGGCGAACAAAGCGATACAAAGGGGATGATGGACGGAACGTTTGAGCCAATCAAACACTCACCGCCAGTCAACTGATCTGGGTTTAATCCATCATCATTCTTTAGCTCACTCCACCACCCCAGTTCAGACATGGCCATATGCAAATCAGTCTGACCCTGTGCCTCATGGGAACAGTCCAGCCCGAACTGCCAAGCCATGTCTTCCCTGGACCGGAAACAAGCATCCTAGGACCGGTTTCTGGCATTCCAGCCGTCATCAGCCAGGCTTGCTTGAATCCAGTGGCAAAGTGAGCAAGGGACCCACGTCTGGGCATACCCCCGCCAACTTAGGGCGAACAAAGCGATACAAAGGGGATGATGGACGGAACGTTTGAGCCAATCAAACACTCACCGCCAGTCAACTGATCTGGGTTTAATCCATCATCATTCTTTAGCTCACTCCACCACCCCAGTTCAGACATGGCCATATGCAAATCAGTCTGACCCTGTGCCTCATGGGAACAGTCCAGCCCGAACTGCCAAGCCATGTCTTCCCTGGACCGGAAACAAGCATCCTAGGACCAGTTTCTGGCATTCCAGCCGTCATCAGCCAGGCTTGCTTGAATCCAGTGGCAAAGTGAGCAAGGGACCCACGTCTGGGCATACCCCCGCCAACTTAGGGCGAACAAAGCGATACAAAAGGGGATGATGGACGGAACGTTTGAGCCAATCAAACACTCACCGCCAGTCAACTGATCTGGGTTTAATCCATCATCATTCTTTAGCTCACTCCACCACCCCAGTTCAGACATGGCCATATGCAAATCAGTCTGACCCTGTGCCTCATGGGAACAGTCCAGCCCGAACTGCCAAGCCATGTCTTCCCTGGACCGGAAACAAGCATCCTAGGACCGGTTTCTGGCATTCCAGCCGTCATCAGCCAGGCTTGTTTGAATCCAGTGGCAAAGTGAGCAAGGGACCCACGTCTGGGCATACCCCGCCAACTTAGGGCGAACAAAGCGATACAAAGGGGATGATGGACGGAACGTTTGAGCCAATCAAACACTCACCGCCAGTCAACTGATCTGGGTTTAATCCATCATCATTCTTTAGCTCACTCCACCACCCCAGTTCAGACATGGCCATATGCCAATCAGTCTGACCCTGTGCCTCATGGGAACAGTCCAGCCCGAACTGCCAAGCCATGTCTTCCCTGGACCGGAAACAAGCATCCTAGGACCGGTTTCTGGCATTCCAGCCGTCATCAGCCAGGCTTGCTTGAATCCAGTGGCAAAGTGAGCAAGGGACCCACGTCTGGGCATACCCCCGCCAACTTAGGGCGAACAAAGCGATACAAAAGGGGATGATGGACGGAACGTTTGAGCCAATCAAACACTCACCGCCAGTCAACTGATCTGGGTTTAATCCATCATCATTCTTTAGCTCACTCCACCACCCCAGTTCAGACATGGCCATATGCAAATCAGTCTGACCCTGTGCCTCATGGGAACAGTCCAGCCCGAACTGCCAAGCCATGTCTTCCCTGGACCGGAAACAAGCATCCTAGGACCGGTTTCTGGCATTCCAGCCGTCATCAGCCAGGCTTGCTTGAATCCAGTGGCAAAGTGAGCAAGGGACCCACGTCTGGTCATACCCCCGCCAACTTAGGGCGAACAAAGCGATACAAAAGGGGATGATGGACGGAACGTTTGAGCCAATCAAACACTCACCGCCAGTCAACTGATCTGGGTTTAATCCATCATCATTCTTTAGCTCACTCCACCACCCCAGTTCAGACATGGCCATATGCAAATCAGTCTGACCCTGTGCCTCATGGGAACAGTCCAGCCCGAACTGCCAAGCCATGTCTTCCCTGGACCGGAAACAAGCATCCTAGGACCGGTTTCTGGCATTCCAGCCGTCATCAGCCAGGCTTGCTTGAATCCAGTGGCAAAGTGAGCAAGGGACCCACGTCTGGGCATACCCCCGCCAACTTAGGGCGAACAAAGCGATACAAAGGGGATGATGGACGGAACGTTTGAGCCAATCAAACACTCACCCCAGTCAACTGATCTGGGTTTAATCCATCATCATTCTTTAGCTCACTCCACCACCCCAGCTAAAGAATGATGATGGATTAAACCCAGATCAGTTGACTGGGGGTGAGTGTTTGATTTGCTCTAACGCTCCGTCCATCATCCCCTTTGGTATCGCTTTGTTCGCCCTAAGTTGGCAGGGTATACCCAGACGTGGGTCCCTTGCTCACTTTGCCACTGGATTCAAGCATAGCCTGGCTGATGAGGGTTTTGAACCCGAAACCGGTCCCAGGATGCTTGTTTCCGGTCCAGAGAAGACATGGCTTGGCAGTTCGGGCTGGACTGTTCCCATGAGGCACAGGGTCAGACTGATTTGCATATGGCCATGTCTGAACTGGGGTGGTGGAGTGAGCTAAAGAATGATGATGGATTAAACCCAGATCAGTTGACTGGGGGTGAGTGTTTGATTTGCTCTAACGCTCCGTCCATCATCCCCTTTGGTATCGCTTTGTTCGCCCTAAGTTGGCAGGGTATACCCAGACGTGGGTCCCTTGCTCACTTTGCCACTGGATTCAAGATAGCCTGGCTGATGAGGGTTTTGAACCCGAAACCGGTCCCAGGATGCTTGTTTCCGGTCCAGAGAAGACATGGCTTGGCAGTTCGGGCTGGACTGTTCCCATGAGGCACAGGGTCAGACTGATTTGCATATGGCCATGTCTGAACTGGGGTGGTGGAGTGAGCTAAAGAATGATGATGGATTAAACCCAGATCAGTTGACTGGGGGTGAGTGTTTGATTTGCTCTAACGCTCCGTCCATCATCCCCTTTGGTATCACTTTGTTCGCCCTAAGTTGGCAGGGTATACCCAGACGTGGGTCCCTTGCTCACTTTGCCACTGGATTCAAGATAGCCTGGCTGATGAGGGTTTTGAACCCGAAACCGGTCCCAGGATGCTTGTTTCCGGTCCAGAGAAGACATGGCTTGGCAGTTCGGGCTGGACTGTTCCCATGAGGCACAGGGTCAGACTGATTTGCATATGGCCATGTCTGAACTGGGGTGGTGGAGTGAGCTAAAGAATGATGATGGATTAAACCCAGATCAGTTGACTGGGGGTGAGTGTTTGATTTGCTCTAACGCTCCGTCCATCATCCCCTTTGGTATCGCTTTGTTCGCCCTAAGTTGGCAGGGTATACCCAGACGTGGGTCCCTTGCTCACTTTGCCACTGGATTCAAGATAGCCTGGCTGATGAGGGTTTTGAACCCGAAACCGGTCCCAGGATGCTTGTTTCCGGTCCAGAGAAGACATGGCTTGGCAGTTCGGGCTGGACTGTTCCCATGAGGCACAGGGTCAGACTGATTTGCATATGGCCATGTCTGAACTGGGGTGGTGGAGTGAGCTAAAGAATGATGATGGATTAAACCCAGATCAGTTGACTGGGGGTGAGTGTTTGATTTGCTCTAACGCTCCGTCCATCATCCCCTTTGGTATCGCTTTGTTCGCCCTAAGTTGGCAGGGTATACCCAGACGTGGGTCCCTTGCTCACTTTGCCACTGGATTCAAGATAGCCTGGCTGATGAGGGTTTTGAACCCGAAACCGGTCCCAGGATGCTTGTTTCCGGTCCAGAGAAGACATGGCTTGGCAGTTCGGGCTGGACTGTTCCCATGAGGCACAGGGTCAGACTGATTTGCATATGGCCATGTCTGAACTGGGGTGGTGGAGTGAGCTAAAGAATGATGATGGATTAAACCCAGATCAGTTGACTGGGGGTGAGTGTTTGATTTGCTCTAACGCTCCGTCCATCATCCCCTTTGGTATCGCTTTGTTCGCCCTAAGTTGGCAGGGTATACCCAGACGTGGGTCCCTTGCTCACTTTGCCACTGGATTCAAGATAGCCTGGCTGATGAGGGTTTTGAACCCGAAACCGGTCCCAGGATGCTTGTTTCCGGTCCAGAGAAGACATGGCTTGGCAGTTCGGGCTGGACTGTTCCCATGAGGCACAGGGTCAGACTGATTTGCATATGGCCATGTCTGAACTGGGGTGGTGGAGTGAGCTAAAGAATGATGATGGATTAAACCCAGATCAGTTGACTGGGGGTGAGTGTTTGATTTGCTCTAACGCTCCGTCCATCATCCCCTTTGGTATCGCTTTGTTCGCCCTAAGTTGGCAGGGTATACCCAGACGTGGGTCCCTTGCTCACTTTGCCACTGGATTCAAGATAGCCTGGCTGATGAGGGTTTTGAACCCGAAACCGGTCCCAGGATGCTTGTTTCCGGTCCAGAGAAGACATGGCTTGGCAGTTCGGGCTGGACTGTTCCCATGAGGCACAGGGTCAGACTGATTTGCATATGGCCATGTCTGAACTGGGGTGGTGGAGTGAGCTAAAGAATGATGATGGATTAAACCCAGATCAGTTGACTGGGGGTGAGTGTTTGATTTGCTCTAACGCTCCGTCCATCATCCCCTTTGGTATCGCTTTGTTCGCCCTAAGTTGGCAGGGTATACCCAGACGTGGGTCCCTTGCTCACTTTGCCACTGGATTCAAGATAGCCTGGCTGATGAGGGTTTTGAACCCGAAACCGGTCCCAGGATGCTTGTTTCCGGTCCAGAGAAGACATGGCTTGGCAGTTCGGGCTGGACTGTTCCCATGAGGCACAGGGTCAGACTGATTTGCATATGGCCATGTCTGAACTGGGGTGGTGGAGTGAGCTAAAGAATGATGATGGATTAAACCCAGATCAGTTGACTGGGGGTGAGTGTTTGATTTGCTCTAACGCTCCGTCCATCATCCCCTTTGGTATCGCTTTGTTCGCCCTAAGTTGGCAGGGTATACCCAGACGTGGGTCCCTTGCTCACTTTGCCACTGGATTCAAGATAGCCTGGCTGATGAGGGTTTTGAACCCGAAACCGGTCCCAGGATGCTTGTTTCCGGTCCAGAGAAGACATGGCTTGGCAGTTCGGGCTGGACTGTTCCCATGAGGCACAGGGTCAGACTGATTTGCATATGGCCATGTCTGAACTGGGGTGGTGGAGTGAGCTAAAGAATGATGATGGATTAAACCCAGATCAGTTGACTGGGGGTGAGTGTTTGATTTGCTCTAACGCTCCGTCCATCATCCCCTTTGGTATCGCTTTGTTCGCCCTAAGTTGGCAGGGTATACCCAGATGTGGGTCCCTTGCTCACTTTGCCACTGGATTCAAGATAGCCTGGCTGATGAGGGTTTTGAACCCGAAACCGGTCCCAGGATGCTTGTTTCCGGTCCAGAGAAGACATGGCTTGGCAGTTCGGGCTGGACTGTTCCCATGAGGCACAGGGTCAGACTGATTTGCATATGGCCATGTCTGAACTGGGGTGGTGGAGTGAGCTAAAGAATGATGATGGATTAAACCCAGATCAGTTGACTGCGGGTGAGTGTTTGATTTGCTCTAACGCTCCGTCCATCATCCCCTTTGGTATCGCTTTCTTCGCCCTAAGTTGGCATGGTATACCCAGACGTGGGTCCCTTGCTCACTCTGCCACTGGATTCAAGATAGCCTGGCTGATGAGGGTTTTGAACCCGAAACCGGTCCCAGGATGCTTGTTTCCAGTCCAGAGAAGACATGGCTTGGCAGTTCGGGCTGGACTGTTCCCATGAGGCACAGGGTCAGACTGATTTGCATATGGCCATGTCTGAACTGGGGTGGTGGAGTGAGGTAAAGAATGATGATGGATTAAACCCAGATCAGTTGACTGGGGATGAGTGTTTGATTTGCTCTAACGCTCCGTCCATCATCCCCTTTGGTATCGCTTTGTTCGCCCTAAGTTGGCAGGGTATACCCAGACGTGGGTCCCTTGCTCACTTTGCCACTGGATTCAAGATAGCCTGGCTGATGAGGGTTTTGAACCCGAAACCGGTCCCAGGATGCTTGTTTCCGGTCCAGAGAAGACATGGCTTGGCAGTTCGGGCTGGACTGTTCCCATGAGGCACAGGGTCAGACTGATTTGCATATGGCCATGTCTGAACTGGGGTGGTGGAGTGAGCTAAAGAATGATGATGGATTAAACCCAGATCAGTTGACTGGGGGTGAGTGTTTGATTTGCTCTAACGCTCCGTCCATCATCCCCTTTGGTATCGCTTTGTTCGCCCTAAGTTGGCAGGGTATACCCAGACGTGGGTCCCTTGCTCACTTTGCCACTGGATTCAAGATAGCCTGGCTGATGAGGGTTTTGAACCCGAAACCGGTCCCAGGATGCTTGTTTCCGGTCCAGAGAAGACATGGCTTGGCAGTTCGGGCTGGACTGTTCCCATGAGGCACAGGGTCAGACTGATTTGCATATGGCCATGTCTGAACTGGGGTGGTGGAGTGAGCTAAAGAATGATGATGGATTAAACCCAGATCAGTTGACTGGGGGTGAGTGTTTGATTTGCTCTAACGCTCCGTCCATCATCCCCTTTGGTATCGCTTTGTTCGCCCTAAGTTGGCAGGGTATACCCAGACGTGGGTCCCTTGCTCACTTTGCCACTGGATTCAAGATAGCCTGGCTGATGAGGGTTTTGAACCCGAAACCGGTCCCAGGATGCTTGTTTCCGGTCCAGAGAAGACATGGCTTGGCAGTTCGGGCTGGACTGTTCCCATGAGGCACAGGGTCAGACTGATTTGCATATGGCCATGTCTGAACTGGGGTGGTGGAGTGAGCTAAAGAATGATGATGGATTAAACCCAGATCAGTTGACTGGGGGTGAGTGTTTGATTTGCTCTAACGCTCCGTCCATCATCCCCTTTGGTATCGCTTTGTTCGCCCTAAGTTGGCAGGGTATACCCAGACGTGGGTCCCTTGCTCACTTTGCCACTGGATTCAAGATAGCCTGGCTGATGAGGGTTTTGAACCCGAAACCGGTCCCAGGATGCTTGTTTCCGGTCCAGAGAAGACATGGCTTGGCAGTTCGGGCTGGACTGTTCCCATGAGGCACAGGGTCAGACTGATTTGCATATGGCCATGTCTGAACTGGGGTGGTGGAGTGAGCTAAAGAATGATGATGGATTAAACCCAGATCAGTTGACTGGGGGTGAGTGTTTGATTTGCTCTAACGCTCCGTCCATCATCCCCTTTGGTATCGCTTTGTTCGCCCTAAGTTGGCAGGGTATACCCAGACGTGGGTCCCTTGCTCACTTTGCCACTGGATTCAAGATAGCCTGGCTGATGAGGGTTTTGAACCCGAAACCGGTCCCAGGATGCTTGTTTCCGGTCCAGAGAAGACATGGCTTGGCAGTTCGGGCTGGACTGTTCCCATGAGGCACAGGGTCAGACTGATTTGCATATGGCCATGTCTGAACTGGGGTGGTGGAGTGAGCTAAAGAATGATGATGGATTAAACCCAGATCAGTTGACTGGGGGTGAGTGTTTGATTTGCTCTAACGCTCCGTCCATCATCCCCTTTGGTATCACTTTGTTCGCCCTAAGTTGGCAGGGTATACCCAGACGTGGGTCCCTTGCTCACTTAGCCACTGGATTCAAGATAGCCTGGCTGATGAGAGTTTTGAACCCGAAACCGGTCCCAGGATGCTTGTTTCCGGTCCAGAGAAGACATGGCTTGGCAGTTCGGGCTGGACTGTTCCCATGAGGCACAGGGTCAGACTGATTTGCATATGGCCATGTCTGAACTGGGGTGGTGGAGTGAGCTAAAGAATGATGATGGATTAAACCCAGATCAGTTGACTGGGGGTGAGTGTTTGATTTGCTCTAACGCTCCGTCCATCATCCCCTTTGGTATCGCTTTGTTCGCCCTAAGTTGGCAGGGTATACCCAGACGTGGGTCCCTTGCTCACTTTGCCACTGGATTCAAGATAGCCTGGCTGATGAGGGTTTTGAACCCGAAACCGGTCCCAGGATGCTTGTTTCCGGTCAGAGAAGACATGGCTTGGCAGTTCGGGCTGGACTGTTCCCATGAGGCACAGGGTCAGACTGATTTGCATATGGCCATGTCTGAACTGGGGTGGTGGAGTGAGCTAAAGAATGATGATGGATTAAACCCAGATCAGTTGACTGGGGGTGAGTGTTTGATTTGCTCTAACGCTCCGTCCATCATCCCCTTTGGTATCGCTTTGTTCGCCCTAAGTTGGCAGGGTATACCCAGACGTGGGTCCCTTGCTCACTTTGCCACTGGATTCAAGATAGCCTGGCTGATGAGGGTTTTGAACCCGAAACCGGTCCCAGGATGCTTGTTTCCGGTCCAGAGAAGACATGGCTTGGCAGTTCGGGCTGGACTGTTCCCATGAGGCACAGGGTCAGACTGATTTGCATATGGCCATGTCTGAACTGGGGTGGTGGAGTGAGCTAAAGAATGATGATGGATTAAACCCAGATCAGTTGACTGGGGGTGAGTGTTTGATTTGCTCTAACGCTCCGTCCATCATCCCCTTTGGTATCGCTTTGTTCGCCCTAAGTTGGCAGGGTATACCCAGACGTGGGTCCCTTGCTCACTTTGCCACTGGATTCAAGATAGCCTGGCTGATGAGGGTTTTGAACCCGAAACCGGTCCCAGGATGCTTGTTTCCGGTCCAGAGAAGACATGGCTTGGCAGTTCGGGCTGGACTGTTCCCATGAGGCACAGGGTCAGACTGATTTGCATATGGCCATGTCTGAACTGGGGTGGTGGAGTGAGCTAAAGAATGATGATGGATTAAACCCAGATCAGTTGACTGGGGGTGAGTGTTTGATTTGCTCTAACGCTCCGTCCATCATCCCCTTTGGTATCGCTTTGTTCGCCCTAAGTTGGCAGGGTATACCCAGACGTGGGTCCCTTGCTCACTTTGCCACTGGATTCAAGATAGCCTGGCTGATGAGGGTTTTGAACCCGAAACCGGTCCCCAGGATGCTTGTTTCCGGTCCAGAGAAGACATGGCTTGGCAGTTCGGGCTGGACTGTTCCCATGAGGCACAGGGTCAGACTGATTTGCATATGGCCATGTCTGAACTGGGGTGGTGGAGTGAGCTAAAGAATGATGATGGATTAAACCCAGATCAGTTGACTGGGGATGAGTGTTTGATTTGCTCTAACGCTCCGTCCATCATCCCCTTTGGTATCGCTTTGTTCGCCCTAAGTTGGCAGGGTATACCCAGACGTGGGTCCCTTGCTCACTTTGCCACTGGATTCAAGATAGCCTGGCTGATGAGGGTTTTGAACCCGAAACCGGTCCCAGGATGCTTGTTTCCGGTCCAGAGAAGACATGGCTTGGCAGTTCGGGCTGGACTGTTCCCATGAGGCACAGGGTCAGACTGATTTGCATATGGCCATGTCTGAACTGGGGTGGTGGAGTGAGCTAAAGAATGATGATGGATTAAACCCAGATCAGTTGACTGGGGGTGAGTGTTTGATTTGCTCTAACGCTCCGTCCATCATCCCCTTTGGTATCGCTTTGTTCGCCCTAAGTTGGCAGGGTATACCCAGACGTGGGTCCCTTGCTCACTTTGCCACTGGATTCAAGATAGCCTGGCTGATGAGGGTTTTGAACCCGAAACCGGTCCCAGGATGCTTGTTTCCGGTCCAGAGAAGACATGGCTTGGCAGTTCGGGCTGGACTGTTCCCATGAGGCACAGGGTCAGACTGATTTGCATATGGCCATGTCTGAACTGGGGTGGTGGAGTGAGCTAAAGAATGATGATGGATTAAACCCAGATCAGTTGACTGGGGGTGAGTGTTTGATTTGCTCTAACGCTCCGTCCATCATCCCCTTTGGTATCGCTTTGTTCGCCCTAAGTTGGCAGGGTATACCCAGACGTGGGTCCCTTGCTCACTTTGCCACTGGATTCAAGATAGCCTGGCTGATGAGGGTTTTGAACCCGAAACCGGTCCCAGGATGCTTGTTTCCGGTCCAGAGAAGACATGGCTTGGCAGTTCGGGCTGGACTGTTCCCATGAGGCACAGGGTCAGACTGATTTGCATATGGCCATGTCTGAACTGGGGTGGTGGAGTGAGCTAAAGAATGATGATGGATTAAACCCAGATCAGTTGACTGGGGGTGAGTGTTTGATTTGCTCTAACGCTCCGTCCATCATCCCCTTTGGTATCGCTTTGTTCGCCCTAAGTTGGCAGGGTATACCCAGACGTGGGTCCCTTGCTCACTTTGCCACTGGATTCAAGATAGCCTGGCTGATGAGGGTTTTGAACCCGAAACCGGTCCCAGGATGCTTGTTTCCGGTCCAGAGAAGACATGGCTTGGCAGTTCGGGCTGGACTGTTCCCATGAGGCACAGGGTCAGACTGATTTGCATATGGCCATGTCTGAACTGGGGTGGTGGAGTGAGCTAAAGAATGATGATGGATTAAACCCAGATCAGTTGACTGGGGGTGAGTGTTTGATTTGCTCTAACGCTCCGTCCATCATCCCCTTTGGTATCGCTTTGTTCGCCCTAAGTTGGCAGGGTATACCCAGACGTGGGTCCCTTGCTCACTTTGCCACTGGATTCAAGATAGCCTGGCTGATGAGGGTTTTGAACCCGAAACCGGTCCCAGGATGCTTGTTTCCGGTCCAGAGAAGACATGGCTTGGCAGTTCGGGCTGGACTGTTCCCATGAGGCACAGGGTCAGACTGATT
Organism: Calotriton arnoldi; assembly: GCA_963921515.1. Taxonomy (NCBI): domain Eukaryota; kingdom Metazoa; phylum Chordata; class Amphibia; order Caudata; family Salamandridae; genus Calotriton; species Calotriton arnoldi. The sequence goes on from CAWUFW010003225.1 coordinate 1,889,392, forward strand.
TGCATATGGCCATGTCTGAACTGGGGTGGTGGAGTGAGCTAAAGAATGATGATGGATTAAACCCAGATCAGTTGACTGGGGGTGAGTGTTTGATTTGCTCTAACGCTCCGTCCATCATCCCCTTTGGTATCGCTTTGTTCGCCCTAAGTTGGCAGGGTATACCCAGACGTGGGTCCCTTGCTCACTTTGCCACTGGATTCAAGATAGCCTGGCTGA